>CM060838.1:72930000-73160000 GCA_030762175.1 Metallyticus violacea
GACTTATCACATTTGTAAAGTGAAAAAAATGTAAAATTTTGACCACTTTCATTCACATTTCCCCATAACGTTTTAACATGCTGTTACATAGTTTGATTTTACAGAAATAATTTTCCTCCTAAATTTAAAACTGTAATGCATTTACACATAATCATCATTAACACTTTTCTGCCTAAAGGCTTTCGTATTTACAGATAGATGTACTTATGAAATTCTATGCAAGAAACATACTTTAATTGTGTTCTTATCACATCAGTGGCTTCACAGTTTCGACAATAGAACGTTTCTTTTCATATGTTCACAAGAAGCTCACAAGAGTAGAACTTTTTTTTTCGTTGAAGCATTTGTCCCCAGAACTGCAATAGTAAATCCAACTATCAGTATGTTTTTATAGTGTATGTATGTGTATCTCTTTCCTGGAACACCTAAAACGTCCACAACATTTTCAGCATTTGCTGTCTTTCATTATTTACTCTTAGTGTTCACAATTTTATTCATATAGCTGACTTCATCAAAGTGTTTACCTTGATCCTTATCGTCCAGTGTCTTGCTGTAAGATTCACTAATAGCTTTCAGGCTGTCTGTAACTTAATTCTTAATTAATCGAAGTTTAAACATAATCCAGTGGTATTCTTTAAATTGTTGGATATGATAATATTTAAATATTCTAGAAAAGCCTCATAGACTAACACTGCTCTGCTTAAAAATAATTTTTCGTCAAAGACATCACCTACCATATCTGAAATAATTGACTTCATTTTCAAATTTTGGAAATGATCAGCTCTCTTATCCATGCATTTCTTTCTGAATTCTCTTACTTTTGGTGCTTTGAATGGTACAATTGTTTCATTATTACTCTGGAGAATATTTTCAGCTGTCTTTTAGATGAAATAGTGTAGAAGCAAGGAATATTAATTGTTGAAAAACGATTTTAAGTGCATGCAATTTTTCATTTATCTTGGAGAGAGAATATTTTGATTTTGGTTTATTTATGGAAGCTCTTTATCATCTCAGGTCATCAGCCATTCAATTCAGGGCGTGAAACAGCCGACAAATTTTGCTCAGAGACCTCTTTTGTTAGGCTTGAGGTAAATCAACGACATGGGACCCACAGCTTTACTTCCCTTCCGCAAGAATTCATGCATAGGATTTTTACGCCCTGTCCGGAATTGAACCCGCGATCGAACCAGGACCGACAGGAGAGAGAATATGATTTTCAGTCTATCGTACAGATCAAAAACCACATTAACAGCTGGAAGTAAAGTTAATCACATTGTTGTACTTTGGCTAAAACATATTCATATTCTATTGCTAAGATGCCACAGATATTTTTTAATTCATTTACTCTCACATGCAAATACGGAAACGTTGAATTTTTTTATACATAACCAATTCAAAGTCCATAGAATAAATTAACATAAAATAAAAGGAACAAAACGAAACAAATTTCCCCATTCGTATAAAAGCGGGACAAATTTCACGACAAAAAGTTTTGGGGGGATGTATGATCACTTTATCTCAATAATGGGCGCTGTTTAAGTTTGCTTACGGTTTTTGCCACCAGGTTGTGGAATATAGGATATGGCTAAGCCATGCTACATCAACGTCCCTGAATATTTCGCTAGTATAAATTATTGGCTGCGCGGCGGTGTCAGAAATGTTGGAGTTAAGAATTAAGAGTAAGGTTAGACTTAAGCAGTGTGAAAGTAATTAAAATGTGATCGTTGCTACATTTCTGCTGATGCTATTCTCTTGTTCTTATTGTTAAAGTAGTGAATGCGTAAAGGTGGCTCGAATCAAATACATCTGCCCAACACGAAAATTTGCCGAAAACTAAGTAGCTTTTAACTTGAAGCAGCGGCATAAACCTGGGGTACAGAATTTTGCTACTCTACTAGAGAGAATGTAATTTAAACGTCATACTAGCATAATCTATTAAAATATTAATTCTACTCATTTTTGAGCTACCAACTAATCGACAATCTTGTGATTAAAGTCTGAAATCTGCAGGAGGAAGATTCTGTTCTTATAGAAAGCATATGTTTTAAAATAAGAGTTAGATTAATAGTTGTAGTTGGTATACTCACATTTTTGCTTCTATTTTCTCTTCCAGTGGTCGCAAAGAGAAAGATTTAGAATAGTGATATTTTTTATATTAACTTAACATAAAACAAAATAATGCAACTTTAAGAATACACACAAAACTTCACTAGCCTGTCTTTCAGTAGCCACTTTACTATTAATCAAAGCACAGTATGAGGAAATGCTCTTATCCTGTGATTTAAGGCTGATTATCACTGCTGGAGAGTGTCTACATGAGAGCATTATTACTTTATATTTAAATAACTGTAAGTTTATCGTTGACATTAATATCCTGTTTCACTACAGTTATAATTACAGTCTTTTATAATATTTCATTCAACTTTATAACGCAATAACAAGGGTATAAAACTGGGAGCTTTGTGCATGTCGAGAAGTGACGTTTTTGCTGGTGCCTGAATGTAGTAGCTCTTATGGACGAAAGGCTTCTCCTACCCTATTCTCTCACCCCTTTCAGTCAAAATACTCAGCAAACTCACCGAGACACTGATTTACAATGCAATGGTTTGCAAACATCCACACATCGAAAGTACAAACATCAGGCCCAAGATAGAAATCCCCTACACACATTTCTATTGTTTTTTCTTTTCAGCATAAAGTAACAGTTAAAGGAAATTAATTGAAATGTAGTGGGTGTAGTAGAAACCTCCTAGAGGAGCCGCAGCTGATTGGGAAAGCCTCTCGGCTAAATCTGAGCCACTAAGGGGTCAGGGCCATAATAAACATTCTGAAACATTCTGAAAGTTGCTTCCTACAATTAACGAAATCACATTGAGCGAATACATTAAGCCTTTCCCAGGATTGACTGGATGAATAATGGACGCTTCGTTTTAATCAATACTTCATTATTTATTACTTTCCCCTCCTTATGCCACAATATTCAAGTTACACCCCTTTCGATATAAAATAAAAAACAGTGTACGGAACGTTAGGTTTAGCTCCGGTGTAACATCAAAATATTGAAGGTATGGCGTTAAACTTCAGAAAATACATTAAACGGTGTTAAGTTCAAGGAGGATATTGCGGTCTTGATAAACTTTTATCGTAAAACACAGAGAAATGACTAAAACTTCGTATTGAATTTTACTTTTATATAAAAAATGCATTTTATATTTTAGATCAGTGACATAAAGCTAGTAGTTTATTACATAGATATGGGGGTTGTTATTTTAATTAATTAAAATGCTTAACATCAAGATTATTTTGCAGCATTACGTTTGTGAATATGCTTTTACTTCTGGAGTGCAGTGTAAAAATTTAATAATCGGACGATTTGGTATTCTCTGGGCATGTACTGTAGGCCAAAAACAATTGCCTTCATGCATCCTGTATTTTAACACTATAAGCACTATTTCTGTTGTTTCAAATCTATGTACTCCTGTTCTGATAACTCGAACACCCAAACTTGTGGTACAAGTAAGTTGTTAATTCCAAATGAATTTTTTTTTAATAATTTATTTATGGACGCTCTTTAACAGCTCAGGTCATCAGCGTCCCATTCAACTCAGGGCGTGAAACGGCCGACAAATTTTCCTCAGAGGCCTCTCTTTCAGGCTTGGGGTCCTTTTTCGTGCCGTAAATGTACGACACGGGACCCACGGCTTTACTTCCCTTCCGAAGGAAGTCATACTTAGAATTTTTACGCCCCGAAAAAAATCCATCGGTCCTGGCCGGGTTCGAACCCGCGATCTTGGGTTTAGGAGGCAAGTATGGTAATCACTACACCACCAGGACCAAATGATCCAAATGGTTCTCATATACCTTTTTATGAAATCATATGTATCTTTTACTTTTATTGTATAATTAAGTTATTACTTAAGTGGTAGTTATGGAAAAAACATTTTATTTGGTTTTCTACCCTGCAGAAAGTGAGTGTGGCAATATGTTTTAATGCTCTTCTAATGAAGTAATATTAAGTGCACAATTATATTTGTATAGTTCATTTCGTAATTTGTTCACATTCTTCTTTTGATTTTTACATGAATTCAGACGTCTATTAAGTAATGTGAGCTTACCCTTTATCACTGTTGGCTCGTATGTATTACCATTTGAAAAATTTACTTGTTTGAACCTGTGCGCACTCTCTAGTTAGGCGAAAACCCAGCTTGCCACGTAAAAGTGTAGTAATGATTAATATTCCAAGTCACTCTCTGCTGGGAGAGGTGACTGTGTAGGCAAGCCTTAGTCTTATTATATTTGATTATATCCGCCTTCTTCTGCGATTTTGTAGGCCATGAGCGCAACATAAGGACCAGATTGCAGACGATATCAATTTAAAATATGCACATTTTAGTTTTACTGTTGCTATATGAATTGGTGTAATTGTTTTGTTTTAACAGTAAATGCCGTTTACTGTAGCTTATCATTTTTATAATTAATTCTTAAATTCCCTCAACAATGTTTGCTTTTACGAGGCACTATTTAATAGGTTGGTACTCTTCGCCCTAACCATTTACTACATAGTTTTCCCTCTGCTTCTATGTAATAGTCAACTGATAGGGAACGATGTGTATAAGTTTTATACGTAATAGTTGAATATCTTATTGTACATATATTTAAACGCAGATAGTATTATTCCATGTAATGGAGTATGCTTATAAACAACACATACACATTCTTATGAATAAAATACATCGATAGATAGTTTGTAAATTTGATCCACTTCTAAAATGCTTATATTTTTAAAGACAATGTTAAAATGTTGAAAGTTAACTTCAACACGCAAGTGAAATCATGGAGAGTCAATGGAAAGCACTAATACAGAGTCTAAAATGTCATTATTTTCGAACTGAAGAAAATGTAAAAATTTATTTTCTCCTTTGCGAGTAATAAGCGAGGTAACTCTGGCGGTAATGTCTTTAACTCGCGTTCTGGAGGTTCTGGGTTCAAATTCCTTGGGAGCCTTCATCCTGATCTTGGCTTTTTTCCTGGTTTTCCTTGGACGCTTAGGAGAATGTTGGGAAGGATTTTTGCTTTTCACGAGTTTTACGCCCTCCTTCATTTCATTCTTGGTTAGAGGGTCATAAGAGACAGGGCGAGTTGGGTTGCTGTGTGGCGATTGCTCAGCTGGCTCTTTGGAATGATTTCTGCCCCAACATCTGGTATGGAAGTGACTCTGTTCTCCGGAAGGGAAGCCGGCGTCAAGGTGCTCTATCTAGAAACACCTGTCAATATCCATGTGTCCCCGGTCTCTCTCACCTCATCCCTTCCTCCCGGAGATGGCCCTATTGGAGGTGAAAGCACAAACACAGCACTGCTGAAGTACCATAAGTTTGGTTATAAGACTTGCACCTCTGTTCAGTAATGCTGTACTGCTCCATAGTCAATTGTCGCTTCTTGTGCCCTTTGAACGATCTGCAATCTTTTTAATGAGCACCAAGAACATCACACATTCTTTGCTAAAAGCTCAAGTTGCGAATAGACTTAACAGCCCTTGTGACGAGCGACGGCAAAGTTCGAGCACTTGAGCCGACATTAGATGGAATAGTGTGGCCACATTATACTGCGGTTTATATGACAGAAACTCCCAGGCACTCATTTAGATAGCTGACTGAGTGAACCTGGGCTAATCTGTAAACGAAAGATACCTGAGATACCGCGGCGGCTGTAGTAACGTCACATCTTATTTCATTTTCTTGTTCAATGCTGATATTCTACACATTTGAACTTGTGGAGTATTTTATGAACTGCATCCACTTAAATTGTATAACCTCAGCTTGACTGAAATTCTTTATAACACACCAGATCGTCCCACAGTAAAATAGTTCGAACCACGCTCAAACACTGTGTGCTGCCTGCCGCCATTATGCCGCTGAGAGCGTCAGGCAATATAGCATGGTATTCAGTACTAAACCAAAAACTTTTTATTTTTTTGGAATGGTGTTTAACGCCCATTTTTACTACTGAGGCACCACAGGCGGTGAACACTGGTTATGTATGAAATGAAATTATATATTGGGAAAGAATTTTTTAAGGAAGGAAACGTTCCAGGCCTAATTTTATGGTACCTCCCCGGCATTTGCCAGTTATGAAGACTGAGGAAAACCAGGAAAAATCCTCAGTCCTGGTGGGATCTGAACCCCAGACCTCACGCTCACGAGTCCGCACCTTAACGACCTCGGCCACCCATGGCGGTAAAAAACCAAATAATGAAAGTAGCATTCGCTGTTTCCCTTGCAGAAGCTGATGTAAAGCTCTGTCAATTATCTATTTCAATAAGTAATACTTGGTTGGTATTAATAGTAAAAGAGTGTCAGGGAATTAATCTGCTTGCTCTAGACATAACGATACCTCCCAACATGGCATTCAGATATTTCTCAAGTTGCTTTTCATTCCAAACTTTTGTCTACATCATCTGTTACATCACAGTAGTCTAAACCGTGTGTTATCTGAAAATGCAATCCACAATGTTATCTAAGTTCAGAACCCGACTTATCAATGAGATAAGCGGTTGACACTGATCCCTTGTCCGTTTTCATACACGATAACATTTTCCTCTCTGTTGTGTCTGCATTCATTTAGCCAGGAGTGCGTTTGTGGTGACTTAATATGGTTAAAGATTTGCAACCATTTTTTTGCTTCCGTACTTAAAATAGTTAGCTAATGTGCGATTTAATTTGTAATAATAATGAGTTCATATTACTCCTTAACAATAATTTACATACAGAGAGAGTGCCAGAAAATGTTTTTACACTACAAGCAAAGAAAAAAATGTGTTACATAACAAAACTGAAATCGCACTAACAGAAAATGATGAGCACTAATCATCTTAGACCATTACAGTAATATCAGCTGCTCAAAATGTCCACCATCGGCGTCGATACACTTCCGAGTACGTTGAACTATCTACTGACTGAGTAACGTTTTCGAAGGTGTCCTCAGCAATTGCAGCACATGCCGTTTCAAATTCTTTCCGAAGGCTGCCAGCGTAGCTGGTTTTCTACAGTATACGGTACCATGAATCTCAAATTTGTCTCGGATGTGTGCAATTGTTACTCTCGTTGCCGGTTCTGTTTTGTACACATGTCTCCATTGGCTTTGAACTTCATTCTCGGTTTTCCATACCACTTCAAAATTGCTTTCCTCTGTTCAAGCGATAATCTTGGTTCCATTTTGTTGTAGCAACGCTAGCATAACGTAATGTGAGTCACATTTGTTTACAAACATTATATGATAATCTTGACATCATCGGTTCATTGTTGATTTACAATATTCATTTGTTCATTGTTGATTTACCTGTCACGTAGCAACGCTATCATAATACATGTGAGTCACATCTCTTTACAGAACATCATACTACACATTACTGTTGTTTTTCGGTCCAACTTTGAAATATATTAAATAGATATTTACTATGAAAGTGTGTATACATTTTTTGGAACCCTCGGTGTATTGCAACGAACTTTCCTGCTTTAAGCGTTCATTGTTTTTAATAATGTTTCCATCCACGGTTATCGAATGTAAAATGAGATTGCTTTCAGGTTTAAACATTTTCTACACCAAATATCGTAAAAGCGCAATGCAGATCAACTGAAGTAGGCAGAGGAATTGATAACAAATATAGTAATTTAAATTTAAAATTGAGTATTTTTAGAAATGTTTGAAATGAACATTTAAAGCTTATGTCATCTGAAAGCGTATCATTTTTAAGGATAAAAACTGTAAATTATATAAAAATTATATTACCACCCTATCAGGCAGGCTTTAGACGGCAGGCTTTACAGTGCAATGGGTGGCTTTTTTGACTCAGAACATTAAAGACTCCCTGGATGGTCATATGTTTCTCCTTGCTGCATTTATGGATTTCCAGTCGGCATACGATAGAGTATGTAGGCTTAGGGTCCTGAAAAGAATTAGAGAATTTGGGTATACACGGTAATGTGTTTGTCTGGGTTAAGAACTTTATGTCTCTAAGGTTTTCGGCTGTCCGATACGGAGATGCTATTTCGAAATTTAGACAAACAAACTGGCCTCCTAAAGGGCACAGTAATAAGCCTAGTGCTTTTTAATATTTTAATCAATGATCTACCAAATATTTTGGCGCCAGGTATAGACTCAACTCTATTTGCCGATCACCTTGTAATGTGGGATAATGCAGAAAAGAACAAATGGGGCTGCCTAAATGAGATCTTAAATACTTCATTCAGGAAATTAAACCTCTGGTGCAGCGAAAATGGAATGAGAGTTAATAAGACTAAAACTGTATGTCGCCTGTACATTTTATCATGAACAGACAACCTCGAGTTTCAAGGAGAGATTCTGTAAGTTAGTGAAGCCACCAACTCTCTTGGATGTGTACTTTGAACTGGAGGAAGCATGTGGAACATGTGAAGGCAAAGGCCAAGAACAGATTCCCCATCCTGACTTGCTGGTTCTAGATGGGGATGCAATAAGGAGACCCTAAATAATACGTAAAAAGTTCATACAGTCTGTTATTGACTATTGCAATGAAGTCCTTGTTACTGCACCGGATCACACCATCCAATGCCTCGAGGGGTTTCAAAATCAAGCCCTCCGTATCATATCAGGCGCGGTGATAAATGCTCCTATACTTGCTATGCAGATTTTGACAAACACAGAACCTGTTCATAAATCAATGCAGAGAAGGACAGTTATTTTATACCATAAACTAACTTGTCTACCAAAAAATCCCATTTTGGAGAAATTATAATAAAAATAGATTAGGAATTTAAAAACGCAAGATGGCTTAACAAAATCTGCTCTGAAAGTCGCTAGACCTTTAGGGCTGTATCATGAGACTTTTACCTTGCCCTTGCCTATGTGTCCATTGAATTATATACGTTTATTCACCCGAGCTCTAAAACCTTCTGTAGACTTGCATATTGTTCCTACGGCTCTGTGCAGTCTGGCGGCCTCTGACAGGTTGGATATTCCTCTGCAGAAGGCTTGCCAAGGAAACCTTTTGACCTTGCATATGCCTTATAGTCCGCGAGGGTTATGTGTACGCACCCCAGTAACCAGTTCTTTTTGCCTAGTTAAAGAGATGTCTCACTTTGTCTCGCCTTTGTTCAAGGTCTTTGGTCCACCATGACACCTTCTTGGATTTTGCCTGTGATTATATGGGGCATTTATCGTGATAGCAATGAAGCAAGCCTCTTAAATGAGGTAGGCGACCTTATCGATATCACCGAAGGGTCTAATCCTGCCAATTTGCCCAAGCCTACCTGAGAGATCCAGCCTATAGGCTCCCACCAAGTTGTCCTGGGATTCCTGTACATATTGACGTTTTTTACTACATTGACATTAAATGATATACTAAATGATCCGATAATGATGATTCGTCTAAAACCCTCCACTCGGTAAACGTAGTAATATACTCCGTACTGAACATAATGCCAATAACTTGTGCGATTAGCACAGGTAGATTTGTTACCGACATTAAGAATGTGTAAATTACTGGAGAGCAGAAAATCTGAAAGGTACTCACTCCTTTTGTTGATATGCTTACTACGCCAGATTTCATGATGGAGTTGGCTTCGCACCCAAAGATCGTCAGGTCCCCTCTCTGAGCACAATGTCCAGCCCCCTGGTGGGTGGATTACCGCCGTCAAAGGAGAGATAGACCGAGCTGAGCAATAGGCCCTTCTTCCCTCCCCCGAAGTTGCAGTCAATTTTCGCTGTGGTGACATCACTGGGACAGAATTCTAAAAGAGGTGAACTTTGAATTCCATTACGGACAAAGAAACAACTTAGCGGTCGATTTCCCTTATTGTGTTGTATTAGCTTTCTCTTACACTTACCTAGTCCCATGACTCGACCTCTGTTAATTCTGGTTCTTGAATCAGGCCTAGGTGTATTTCATCTTCGTTGAACGTACTACAGAAGACAGTTCTTATGTAAGAGGTTGATATGGAGAACCTTTTGGGCCATCCTTGGCTAAAGTCTCGATGTGCCTCTGCCGGGGCCCTTAGGTCGTTTGACCCAGATTCCCTCCTTTAGGGTTGAAATGGCAACAACTGAGGGCTCACAGATATGCTCCTAGGATTATTGGTTTTCTAAGTGGTTTCCATTGAGGTCCCACGAGAAGAGAGGGAAAATATTCCGCCCAGCCACAGCCCTACGTACCTGGGTAAGGCGAAATACTGCGGAAGGTCGTTTCGTATTCCACAGGTTCAGTTTGTTGCACATATTGCATGTATCATGTCCCTCCCGGGCACGGGTTGTATGAAACCTTGAGTTTGGATGAATAATGAACAATGTGTGAAAGGTGAAATTGGATGAGAGACGAATGACTGCCGCCGGTATAGCCTATTGATTCGCAGAGGCTCAATATCCCAGCCACCAGCGACAAGGTTCTGCACTCCTAGGCAGGGGTGCAGTTAAATAAAATTGGGGAAAATCCTACGCCTGCTTAAATTTAAAATTCTTCTGAATCTCGTTCATGAATTTCACTTTGGGATTTGTATCCAAGTGATTTTCTCTAAATATATTGTCTATGACTCTTTCGAATTCTTATATAGACGTAAAATCGCATGTTGTATTTGGCTTTGTGAAAGTATTAGTGTCACTTCCTTTGTAACTTCTCTTCGCGAGAATGGTTTTAAAATTGGCTTTCCATATTACCTTCCTCTGATTATTTCTGCTTTTTCTAAATTCAGTTCTTTTCTTCAGTGAAGGTCTTTAGGTACAATGAAAGGATAGTTATTAACTTTAATGTACGTTTTTTATCATGTCAAGGAATCTATTATTTATAAAAAATGCTCGATATATTATATCGATGTGACTATTACAGTAAAAAACTACACACAAGCCTGATGTGAGACAAAATTTCTACTATCACTGCTTTGTAAAATTACGTATTACTTATTAGTATTTAGATAATTGCAGTGAATGCAAAGCTACTTAGAGCACAAATTAATATTCTAAGAGTGACATAATTAATACTTACCAATGGACTATCACTACAGAAATGCTGTGCAGCACATCGGCTATCAGACTGTGCCTAACGGTTCCAATGACGTCACGGGAAAACTTAACAGACGATTACTCAAAAATCAAAGGAAATGTAGCTATTGGTTCTTATGTCATTTTTTGCTTAGATGCTTTTAACACGGTTTTTAATATGGCACTACATTTTGTTGCCTTTAGGACAAGCCTTTAAGCAACCACGACTCGTTGGAGTATGTGCATCTATTCACATAAAAATAAACCTTCATGAGAAACAGATAATAGTTAGAGTTATGAACATCGGCTTTGGTTTCTGTGTTTCCGATCATTGTTTAAACAAAGCAATTGCTGTAATTAAGGTAAACTCTCTCTAGAATCTCATAAAATGAATAAGTGAACTTCAATATTGAAAGTAACGTAAGAGTTTATTGCAGTTTCACGCATTTGGCTTTTCAGATATATAAAGTTGTCATAGTATATAAAAGAAAACTAAATAGCTAGTTGATTATCCTTGGCGATGCGTATTATAAGATAGAACTTTTGCAGTGTTGAGTTAACAATTTCTTTTCTTCTTTCTTTCATTCATTTTCAGCAGCCGAGTTTTACGGCTTCTCAAAAACAGAAAAGAAGAAAATTCCCGCGTAGTTAATTAATTAAACAAATACATCTACATTTGCAAAGTTAAAATTTCTGTTGTTACTTCAGAAGAATTGCCTAGAAGGCGTTGCTGTTAAATCTGGTGTACTAATATTTATAATTGATTGTATATATCGAAATTATGACTATGGAAAATTATGTGATTTAGCAAAGCCCACTAAAAGAATTACTCTAACCTCCTCTTTGGATTACAGAAATAGTTTAGATGAATCCATTTATTAAAATTTGAATATTTGTTCTCCCGGTGAATGATCTCTTAAAGAAACACAATATTAAAATACATATTTACCCCATAAGTGGTAATTTTTTAATATTATTTTCGCAAGTACAGCATCATAGACGGTTGATACTGAGAATTAGAAATTGACATGTTAAATTTGGAAAGGATTTAATTTATTAAAGGAAGGAGGCATTTCAGGCCTAAATTTAGGTACCTCTCAAGCATCAGGGAGGATAGTCCTGGTGGGAATCGAACCGCAGATCTACCGTGCACGAGTCCATAAGTGATTTGTTGATTTGTTTCAGATAAACACAAGTAAATAGTGCAAGACACCATGACGCCTTTAATGTTGGCTGTTGTTGCCATACTCATAGCCGCATTGTATTTGGTAAAATGGAACAGCAAGAAATCACGTCTCATGCAGCTGATAGAAAAGATTCCTGGGCCTCCAACATATCCCATAGTTGGCACAACGATGGATATACTGTTAACACCAAGAAATCGTGAGTAATATGTTACTTTATTTTAAGAACGAAAATAAATATACAACGTATTAATTTTGCTTCACTATGGCTTGCTGAAAATGCATTTAAATTCCTTGCAATCAGAGCCTAGAATTTCATGATAAGTCATCTTTGAACTGTAGCATCATATACATCGAGGAAACTGCTACAAAAATCCAGAACATGCATCCCAGTTTATAGAAATGCTAATTTTTAGGTAATTTATTGATATTTATTACAATTTTAAATGTTAGGTATTTTTTTATTTTGTCATTTTTGGGAAATGTATTTGTCTCTTTTATTACTTTTATATCGAATACTTATGTTACCTTTATTATACAGACGTGCTCATGCATTTACGCTACGGAAGTTTAAATAAGCATGCTAACTAATTCCACTACTAATTCTGGATCTCAGAGATAAACTCTCGAAAATATTACTGATGTAGGTACTTAGAACAACCAAAGATGTGTTCCAACCTGGACATATTGGCCTATAGTTACAACAAGAAATGAAACGTGTTCTTGACAAGAATTTAGGTTGTAAAGTTTTGAGTTTCATCACTTGGATGTTTAAGGGAGAAGGTTTTAACAAATGCCGTTGAAGAGGAAATAGCATAAGTAATTTACTATACTTCAAGCATGCTCCTATTGCATTGCAGACACTGTAAAGGGTTTGGCAAACTAAAAGAATGTCGTGATCGACATCGGCGTTTCTTTTCCTTCCAGAAGTGCTCTTGGTCACTTTGTTGTTGTTCATTTGTTTTATTACGGACGCTCTGTAACATCTCAGGTCATCAGCGTCCCATTCAATTGAGAGCGTGAAACGGCCGACAAATTTTGCTCAGAGGCCTCTTCTTTCAGTCTTGAGGTTCTTTTTCGTGCCGTAAATGTACGACACGGGACCCACGGCTTTACTTTCCTTTCGAAGGAAGCTATACTTAGGATTTTTACGCACGAAAAAATCCATCGATCATTGCCGGGTTTGAACCCGCGGTCTTAGGTTTAGAACTCTTGGTCACCATCACCCACATAATGCTGAATTAAAATACAATTGAAGCCTGCACACATTCACGTAGACAGATGTACAACGTTTTTCAGTAATGTCCACTTCGGATAATGCGCTTGGACAATTGAAGGGAAATCACTTATTTATTTCTAGAAGTTTTCAACTTAAGTATAGCACACAACTCCTAAATATGAGGCATACAGTGGTACAGTAATTAATTAATTCATTAATTTTGCTTGAAGTAGAATAAAAGAACAGAAAAGATTAAAAAGAAAGTTAATAATTATTGATCCGTTTAGTATGTATCTCTTATTATTACTAAATAATGAAATATTTTCTGTTTTATACAGTTTGTATTAATGGTGATATTTGCTAATTATTTCCAGTTCATCCTTAGCCATAAATATAGTATATTTCTATGAGTATATTGCAATTTAAATCAACTGTTTGGATATTTTTTAAAGTTTTTTTCTGTGATTTTTGCTGTAATTTTATAGGTTATATTTATATTTAGCCCTGCTACTGCTCTTAATGATGATTATACTTATGATATGATGCTGCTTGCTAATAATGATGTTTATACTACAACTACTACTACCACTACTACTACTACTACTACTACTACTACTACTACTACTACTACTACTACTACTACTACTACTACTACTACTACTACTACTACTACTACTACTACTGCTGCTACTATTTCTACTACTAATACTACTACTACTACTACTACTACTACTACTACTACTACTACTACTACTACTACTACTACTACTACTACTACTAATAATAATAATAATAATAATAATAATAATTGCATTTATCTCCTAGTGTTTTACTCAATAGTTATGAAAAGGATGTTCTAAGAAAAGCTAGTCATGAGGTTGAAATAAAGTTACTAGAATGTATGTTGTTCTTAGGCAGTACATTTGATTGCTGATTATGCAAATCGACAAGAAAAATTATATTCTGTACTGGATAGGTACATATTAAGAAATAGAATGTACCAGAGTAATTTTCCCCCTAGAATTTGAAACTTTGCAGGAAGGATTTACTTATAATGATAACTACAGTTAAACTGGTCATAAATGTGGCCTAAGCTACTCTTTCATCACTCAAAGATTGTAGAATCTCTAATTATTTTTTAATATGCTGATAATATTAGATTAGATAAAAGTTGGAGTATATAGATACAACTTGGCATTGTGCACTCCTACAAGCTTAGAAATTACATCTCTTAAAGGAATGAGTGCTAATTGAGATTTTATTTGTCTTTCCAGAGATTCATACACTATTAAGATGTATTTTGCATTCTAATTAGGCTGCTCATGTGAATGGCATGTGGGATTTCCATTATGGAGTCCCACCGTCTGTAGGTATTTCTGGATTGACCAATGTCCAGCAGTTCATTCCAATAGCTTTCCTGGTTTTCTTCCTACCCCTACTCAGTAGGGGCCATTGGTAGTTTTAAAAAGAACTTCACCCAGCTCTTAACTGTTAAATTTCTTCCATCTTATCTGATGTTTTTTCTTAGTTCAGTTGCTGATACAGTTTTCTTGCTAATGCCGCAGAAAGATTCTGATCCTATGAAGTCATTAGTTCCTGTTTAGCCAGTTTATATGCTGCTTCAGTACCTTCTATGTCATATCAAGGTACTCAATAAATAGTAACTGATTCTTTGTGCAAAGACCAAATAACAGCTTGGGGATATTCCCATACAAGTCAAGAATTTACTTGACGAGAATAGTAGTAGTGGTAGTAATAGTTTATTGATCCAGTTGATCACTTTAGTACACAGTAGTAAAATATGTTGGACATATCTTAAAATAATTATATACAAAAATATCGAAAGTAAAAGTGAAAAACATAATACTTTTACTTTTACTTTTATCATTCTTGTATACAATTAAGTATATACAATGATATCAAGGTAAGTACATAGATGAAATACATGGTCATTCTTACACTACTAGACATAGTGTAGTTATGGTTATTTATCATTATTTACAAGGAAATCTTGAATGGAGTAGAAGCAGTGGTTAATTAGATGTGCCTTTAGGGATAGTATGAAACTTTTATCTTGTTGTATTTCCTTTAAGTAGTTAGAAGGTAATGTATATCTTTATGCCAAAGTGCAATATGCTTCTTTGGTATAAGGAGAGGTATTATACTTGAGTTTTTTCTGATATTGATGGACTGCTTGATTCTTAATATCAACAATATTGATGGTTTATGGTTAAACATTATTATTTCAAATATGTGGATACAATGAAGAGAAAAAATGCCTAATATTTTAAAAAGTGGCTGACATGTATTCTTGGACTAGCTCCTATCATGGCTCAAATTATTTTCTTTTGCTTTATGAAGCAAGAGTCGACCAGGAACTGATGATAGGAGCGATGGCTCCCGAAACTAGTCTTCCATTTAATTCAATTTTAGTGGTGTGTATGTTACTATCACGACTCAATTTCTCTTAAATGTTTATGAAGCATACCTTACTTGCTCTTGATTCCCCCTAGAATATTATGCTATATCTCAACAAGAAGTGGACATATGCAAAGCAAGTCATTCTAACAGTCTCTGCCCTTGTACATCCTGCTAGTATCCTTATCATATGACATGCTGTACTGAGTATCCTATTTCAAATTGCTTTGAACCCATAGGCCAAGAAATTTGGTGGATTCTACTTTCCCAATTGTCTGGTTTAGGAATTTTATTTGTGCAGCTATATATTCTTTATCTTCTATTGTATGAATGTCCATTGCTGCTGTCTTATTTGCATTTATTATGAGATTGGTATCTATAAAATAGTTAGCAATTTGGTCTGTTATTTAGCAAATTGATTTTGAGTAGTTTTCTTTGTTTGCTGCACGTACCAGGACATTTATGTCATCAGCAAAGAGAGGGAACTTTGCAGAATCATCACCTATAATGCAATCGTTAATGAATAACAAGAAAAGGATACAGCCTTATAGAACCTTGAGATACTCCATAATTTTCCACCAGTGCACTTGATCGATAATTCTTTATTCTCTAATTTCTCTGTGTTTAATTTCAACATTTTGTTTCCAGTTATTCAAATATGATTTTATCCAGCTGTGAGACAGTTCTCAATTTCCAAACTTTTCTAATTTTACTAATAGTTTTTATGGTCAATTGTGTCAAATGCTTTTGACAGATCTATGAAAATGGCTGAAATATGTTCTTTTTAATCATTAGCTCTGAGGGATTCACAAACAAAAGAGAAAATAGCTAATTCAGTAGAATGATTGCTTTTAAATCCATGTTGGTCTCCAGAGAGTAAACTGCTCCTCTCTTGGAAGCTCATAAGCCGCCTGTTAAATAATTTTTCCAAAAATTTTGAGAAGACTGATTATAATGCTATAGGTCAACATTTTGACATATAATTTCTTTCCCCCTTTTTGTATAATGGCTTAACAATAGCTATTTTGAGGCAAGCAGGAAAAATGCCACTGCTGAAGGATTCATTGTAGGGATATGTTAATGGTAGAGTAATTAGATATGCACATTTTTAATCATGAAGGCATGTGTATCATCTGTTCCGGCTGAACACTTTGGTTTTAGTTCCTTATTTATTTGTTGTATTTTCATTTCATTTGTTGAGACAAGGTACATTGAATATTTAATAATGCTACGGATTCACAAGTAGGTAAGTGTGTACTTTTGCTTGTTTGCTATTTTTATTAGGTTTTCTGCTATGTTAACAAAGTAATTGTTGAAACTATTAGCTACTTCATTGGGGCATGAGTTCTCTGTCAGAGTTATATTTGCGACCTGGGGTGAATTACCTGTTGTTTCTCTCTTAATTACATTCCATAAATGCATTAAATACATTAAGTGTAGCTTTAGTGAAGATGAGTATGCCTTGGAACATACTTTCTCTTCTCACATAAGTTAAGGCAGGTCAGAAGTGCAATTATTTCTGCCTGGAAAACTGTAACAAAGTTCCCAAGCCTTACAGATATCTTTCCTTTTTTCAGTTTCTGAAGCGTTTGCTACTGTTGAACCGTGTGTAAAAAAACTCAATTAACCCTAGGTAAAGCAGGTGAATTCTCCCATTGATTGATTCTGAATGTTTGAGTAAAATGTGCCTTGTAGACAGCATGTGAAGCACTGTTTTATGCAATGCTGTGGTTATTATTCAGGAGATATCCCATGTCATTTGTTACAGCAGTTAAGTAATGCACATTGGGAAGTTCTGAGGTGCACGTGGTCTACCTTAGTGGGTAGGTGAAATAAGACATTACTTGCATTGGGCTCGTGAGAATCTTTATAAAGACATTTCTTCATAAAATTTGGGTATGGTTTGTTTAGTAGCAGCGTCATATCGTTGTTCTGTACAATGGGGATACCGAAATCTGCATGGAAATCTTCCATGTGTTTGTGAATAAGTTAAACTGAGAATAAAATGCTACCGGCTATTTGAAGAAAATGTGTGTTCTAAGGATCTTTTGTACCGCTTTAAATTTCATATGAAATGGAAAGCGTGTCGCAATAAACAATAACTTTCATGGAACTGCATCAAAACATTCGGCGGAAAATTGAGGCTGTGACTCTCGATAGAGCTCATGAACAATTATCTTGACCTTGGAGTCCGTTATTTTAGGAATTAAGAGGCTGTTCACTGAGAGAAAAGCAAACCTTCTTCTACAGCAGGTATCATTTCTAAAACAACACTACTTCACTGCGTGAGACAACAAGTGAAAATGTATGTTTTCCATCTTTAATTTACATGACTAGTACCAGGCTTCCAAATAGTTCATTATAATGTATATGCAGTGGAATTTACATGGCGTTCCGCCATCTATTCGAGAGGTCAATGTCATATAGCAGGCAATAGAGAAGTATCTCCGATGTGTGACGTTCGAAGTGCAGAGTTATCGTGCTACAGCTGCACCTTCCATAATTTGGAGAAGCGTATGCAGGCATGCAAGAGATATTTAAATTATAATGCTTGTTGTTATACAATTAGCACAATTATTTCAGAGAAAAGGGGGAAAGCATTTTTAAAGCACTACTGCAGTCTCATTCAATATGATGGCTGGTAATATTTTTATTACATTGCATTCTTTATTTTGAACATGTATACACATATCAACGGTGTGTTTATATTTTACACACAAATTCTATTTTTCACACAGTAAAATGACGCTATTTATTATTATTCTGCCTCGTGTTTCAGGTAGAATGGCACGTCAACTAGAAATACTGGAAAATTACAAGCCCGTTATGAGAACCTGGTTAGGTTCAATTCCATCTGTAATTCTAACTCTTCCGCAGCATATAGAGGTGAGATTGTATTAAATATGTAGGGACGGCTATTTTTGTAATATATGCTTATAATCGGAATATAATATGGCGGCTCGTGATATATATATATATATATATATATATATATATATATATATATATATATATATAAATCAACACTAAAATAAAAGTAGATAAAGATAAAACACAGAGAAAGAGTCACACTTGAAACTGCTATATTTCGAACTACTGCGAGTTCTTCAATGGCAAGAAGCTAGACAAGTGAAGGTGATAAAAGTAAATATAGACGTTCTGTTAAAACCAAGTCTCCCTTGCCGGTTGCCCAACATGCCTTATCTCACTGTAAGGATTTTGATGATGCTTTTAGTCTAACTCTTATTGATGCTTTACCTACACAATGCTGTGAAAGTTTACTCAGAGATAGAGAAATGGCAGCTATATTTTTACATAAATAGCGTATACCACCTGGTTTAAATCTTACATATTAGTTTTTTTCTTCCCACACTCTCATATCTAGTTTCATCTGTTTCCATGCATAACGTTACCTTCGATACTCAATGTTTACTTTTATCACCTTCACTTGTCTTCTTGCCATTGAAGAACTCGCAGTAGTTCGAAATATAGCAGTTTCAAGTGTGACTCTTTCTCTGTGTTTTATCTTTATCTACTTTTATTTTAGTGTTGATTTGTTACATTGTTAATAGTGTTTCTTTATTTTTATGTTTCATTAATATTATATATATATATATATATATATATATATATACAGAGGGGGCCAAAAATATATACTCACTTCAAACAAAGAAACAGTTCTGTTAACATAACAAAACTGAATCACGCAAACAGAAAATATTGAGCACCAATCATCTTAGACTTTTACAGTTACAACAGTTGCTCAAAATGCCCACCATAGGTTGGTTTTAGTTCCTTATTTATTTGTTGTACGTTGAACTACTGATTGAGTAATGTTTGCCAAAGTTAGTGAAATCATTAGTCCCGACATCAGACTTTTTACTTCACTACATGTCTTTAAACGTTTAGCATGTCAGTTTGCAATATTTCAAACTCTGTAAGTCTAGCTTTTCTGTAAAGATTTCTTGAGAGATGGTTTCACTTTCACTTATTTTCTGTGTTGTTTTGGGGGAGAAGTAGGGATGGCGTTTTACGAAATCAACCTTTAAATTAAATAATTTTTGTAAAACATGTTATCAACATTTCCTATATCGTGTCATGTTTCAAATTAATTTTCAATTATGGCAGTATCCGATAGTATAAACCAACAGATACAAAGCTTAAAATCTGTATCGGCTTTACCGTAGCCACCTCGAACAAATTCTCAAAAATATGAAACGCTTACACTTTTATGAACGACGTAAATATAACGGTAAAATATATACAGGCATCGGAATTTCTAAGCACTTAAATCGGAATGAAGCGGAATGAAGTCTGTTGGACTGTAGACAACAGATGGGAGGTGTACAAGAAGTCAGGATTTACAAAACACCCTCTCTCCTTACGCCTGTTACTCATTCGTTCTTGTTTACCTGCCGGGCAGTGGCTCATAATAACTATTTCCGTGCTTTGTATTGACTTTAAGTGCACCTAAATTGATGTTAAGTGCTTAACAATCCCAATGCTTACTATATTTATTACTTCGTTACGTGGGTATTTTTGTAGTTGTAGAAACACATGGGACCTTCGCTCACACAAATCTCAAAGAATTGTGCAGCCTACCGCTTGAAAATTCCGTTAACTTCCCAGTATTGATCAAAATACTGTGTCATTCACTGGGGAAAAGCATCCTCGCCCTATCGGATAACCTACAAAAGTCTTTGCATGGATGCATTTGCAAGGTTTATAAAGCCTGGACGCCATTAATATCTTATATATTTAATCTGACAGTAAACCATAAGGCAAGGCTTTACCAAATGCCCGATAAACATGTTTACCTATTTAAATTTTGTGATTTGTTTATGTTTATAATAATGCCGTTGTAACCACGTAACACGGTTTGAGTTGCACCTTGTGAACATACAAATGCAGGTGGCTTTATTATTTACTTAATTTTTTTTTTTTGTAAACAGTTATTTCATATAAAAATTCCACGTAATGCAGTTTTGACGAAACCCACCCCAGCTTCCACTAAATACATAAAATAGCTCTGAACATGGGTTTTTCTTAAACAAAAAACATTTAAAGACATAATATTTGAAGGCATAAAATAATGTTAATGCAAATAAAGCAAAACGCAAATATTCAAAATTATTTAAATACGTTTAAGGAATATATACTGAGGGGACCAAAAAACGTATACACACTTTCACAGTAGATATCTATTTAATACATTTCAAAGCTGGACTGGACCGAAAAACAACAGTAATGTGTAGTATGATGTTCTGTAAACAGTTGTGACATTATGATAGCCTTGCTATGTGACAGGTAAATTAACAATGAACAAATGAATTCATGATTATCGTATGATGTTCTGTAAACATATGTGACTCACTTTACTTACTGCTAGCGTTGCTACAACAAAATGGAGCCCAGATTATCTTTAAACAGCAGAAAGCAATTTTAATGTGGTATTGGAAAACCGAGAATGTTGTTGAAGTTCAAAGGCAATAGGACGAAGAGGTTCCCACCGCATTCTCCGATCTACTCCGTTGGACTTCTACCTATGGGGAACTCTTAAGGATGTTGTATACCGTAGAAAACCAGTTACACTGGCAGCACTTTATGTTAACACGGTTGTTTTCTTTGCTTGAAGTGTGTATACAGTTTTTTGGCACCCACTGTATATATTTGATAATTTTATTAATATATATAAGCATATTAAAAATGTTTCATCGCTCAGAAAAAAATTAACTATTTCTACCATTTATAATATATTTATATAATATACAATGATTAATCATTCTTAACTGTATGTACAATTTAAGAATATACTATTTAAATTTTTCAGTATAGGCTACCTTACTGGGCTACCGATGAATTATCTATCGCTCAAACCTTACAGCACCAAATGTTCCAAGGGCGTTACATTAAAAAATGGCATCTCTAGTGGGTTTTTTCCGTGTGTGTGTTTGTGTGTGCGCGCGCTTTTTTAAGCTCCAATAGTATTTTAACAACATCACTATCTAACTTAGCATCTCTTATCTAACTTTTGAGGGTAAATAGGTCGCTTGCAGATGTTTTTCTGTAAACTATTTTGAGCAGTGGCGGTTATGACTTATAAACTTACTGAAGTAAAGCTACCTTGTATTTACGAAACATAAATAAAATTTAATAATTTTACAGTAATCATCATACATACTCTCTAATCCGGGATTCTTAAACTCGATTCTCGGCACGCCTGAGGGCGGGTACTTTCTGAAAGATGCGAGTTTTCAACCAGTCTTGCGAGAACACTTTACAAACAACGAACAATAAGTAGCAATGATGGGGTCATCCTGTTGAAGTCAAACTGTGTCGCCGATTCCTTTTGCCACAATTTCTTGAAGCAACCACTTATCGATCATTTTCAATTTATATTTTATTATATTAAGAATAACAAATGAAAAGATTGCGTTTAGTTACTTGTAATTCTAAACGAAATCATCAGGCAGTAAATGAAAATTTGGCACTGCTGTATTGTTACGTTTCCAAACATAAAATTACATTTCAACTTCTGCATTGACAAGTGAACATAGTGCTACGCTATTATAATTACAGGAACCCTGAATAGCCATGGAAAAAGTATTTCATAAAATTCCTGTATTTCAGCAAACTGAATCAATTTCTTAAGGTTAAAATCTTGTTATTATTAATGTGAACGTTCATGACATTGTTTAAGATTACAAAATAATATTCCTGACCCGGTTGCTTTAGCTGAAAAATATGGCGCACACATATGTTTATAAACTCAAACGGTCCCAACATGTTTCCTTGAATATTTGATTTTATAAATAACTTTTTTGAGTTATTAATACATTCATGGGAAAAAAGAATTATTGGAAAGCTTTTATTTCTTGTATAAAGATGGTCACCATTAAATTCGCTAATGCCTTGGTGTTCTTGATTATCTGAGTAGTGTTCTTGATTATTCGAGTAGGAACAGAAACTCCTTTATGAGTAAACCCTATAATTTTTCTTTACGGCAGTTTTAAGGCTAAATACCCCGTCACAGTCAAAGAATGAAAATCCTCTAACAGGAAAAAATGTACATTATCTTCAAAACTTCCAGATTCAACGATTCCTAAGTAGAAACTAATGAAAATAAGACTGTTCTGTTAGATTCCAGTTTTGTCTGTTGCAAGAACATAGTGTTAAATATGATACAAGAATGTGAAGATTCAATAACATTTTTTTTTGCATCTAAATGATAGGATAAAGCTATTGTCCTTCAGATTTGTTACATAGAAAACGAAGACTAGTAAAGAACGTTTTATAACTAAGCTTGTCTCGGCCCGCGTCTGCCGGATTCCTTGTACCTGTGGGGCGATATATATAGACACCACTCAACGAAGTGTTAACACCCGGCTCTCAGAACACAAAAATTGCTGCCGTCTGTATCAGCCGTACAAGTCCGCGGTCGCAGAACATGCAATGTGGGTAGATGGTGAACACATTATCCAGTATAAGGAGACAATTGTTCTTTCTTCGATATCGCACTACCATGCAAGACTACAACGTGAAGCAATAGAAATCTACAAACACCCTAATAACTTTAAAAGAAAGGGAGAGACAGTCAAACTGACTACTTTCGAACTTAAAACTTATTGTTCTTCATTTTGAATGATCTATACTATCAAAGCAACATTTAATTTCAGAAGCTTGCAATTGGATATCTATTTGATCATTTTCAGTAAATTTCAGATAGCATTTATGGCGTTTGCACATACACTGGAAGAATGCATCTTTTCTCATCAGTTTTTCTGAACTACTGGTGGAATATTGTCCTTTCACAATTTACTATTTGTTAATGTTAGATTTCCGGTTTACAGGAATTCTCTTTAGCTTCTTATTCTTTCCAAGAAGGTCTATTTCTACTTGTGTTTCTTCAAAATACATATCAAACTATTGTTTTGTTAATAATTGCAATCAAACCTTGAAAGAAAGATAAGATCTACTTCACACTGATAGAACATTTTTATAAGCCATATAACCTCAGTTTTCGTGCATGCGGCCAGTATTCAATGTTTTGAATTGAAAAGAAGTAATTTCAACAATTAGTTGCAACTTTAAAGACGATGATGCGCTGCATAAAGGTTACTTCATTGCCTATAGTTGCAATTACTTTATATAGAAAAACTGTATAACTCAATTTATCCAAAAATAATACTTAGTGCGTTTTAATTCCCACCGATTCAACTGTTCCAGGAATAAGAAAATTGCAGAAATTTTCAAAGGATTAGCTACTGGTAAACTATAACTATTTGCCACATCAATATTCTCATCCACAGCTATTACAGTAAAAAAATGGTTTGTTTTATTTTTCAATAGTATTTAATACTCACTTTCAATACAGACCTCACAGGCGATGGACAATCGATAAGGAATGTTTTATTGGGGGAGAAGGATCATTACAAGCCTCCGTACCATTTATAATCGATGAGAATGACAAAGGCCTGGAATAAATCTCAGTCCTGGAGAATTGTCCCGGCGGAAATGGAACCTCAGAATTGGCTTAGCCATCTCAGAACAATTCTATCACACACTGAATCATTCTGAAGCGTTAAGTGAGTACCTCTTTCTAAATGAGGTTTTAAAGCACTTACAATCTCCTTAATAAAGTCTATAAGTTTAATGCTGGTATATTCCCGGAACAGACTATTTCTTGCCTCTTATTCAAAATTCATAAACCATTCCTAAGCCAGTTTCTGTTTAAAAAAATTCAATATTTTATGTGTTGTGACTTTAAACTTTTGCACAATCTCATGTAGTGTCATCTATTTCCTGGTAAATACCAGTGATGAAGTTACCTTTCAAAATGGAATCTCTAAGTGATGTGCATTATAAACAAAGAGCAATCATTGAATTTATTATGGCAAAAAAAAATGAAATAGTCAGAAGCATTTAAGAAGTGCTTAAGAAAAGACGGCGGTGGAATAAAGTACTGCTTGTCGGAGGGCTAAAAGTGTGTTATCTTAGAATAAAGTCTACGTAATTTCACAGGTCATCCACGTTCAAGGGTCCGTACACTGCAGTCACACCTGCAATTATGGAATGTACCAATCTCCTTATTCGAACTACCTGCGAGTTAGAAACAAATAATTCTCTGTTTCAGTTGGCATCCCTGTCAACATTGTCAGTTAACAAAATTTTCCACTAGTTAAGACACTCAAATATTTCCGGTAAATGAGCCTCTCGAAGCCTAACTGTCGATTATAAAGTTCATCTGTCCAAAGGTGCTCGCTGATTACAAGATATGAAAATGGAATAATCACTTCGATCCTGAGACCTAAACCATGTAGTGCTAGAAAAAAACTTCTCCTCAGAAATTTTCAAGACAATACTCGTAGTCATTAAAGTCATCACTACATTCATATGAAACCCTGAAGAGATTGTTTTGTATGTTGCCTCATGATGAAATAGTTAATGCTAAAGATATGTCAAAACTCTTCTGAAGTAAAGAAAAAAGCCCATAGCATCTGTCCTCACAAAGACAAGTCTAACTAATTTGTTCTTCTTATGAAAACACACATCTGTACACCCAACAAGGTATCACTAAACTTTGCTGGGCTATCCTTCATCCATCTTACAGTCCGAATTTGAATACTTCGGTCCCCTACACCATGCAATGCGTAGTAGAACATTTGAAAGTTACGAGGAAGTCATAGTGGCTAAAATATTGATTGAAAGGAAAACTAATTGAACGTAATTTTTATGATAAAACAGAGAGCATTTTGATCTTATTATACTCCCTAACACAAAGCACATTCATTGTGCTCGGAAGTCATTTAGTTCAGGTTTCTATAAGCAGAGTGTTCTCCGAAAGGACAAATAACAAAGCAAAGATGATCTTCAGACCTTCTGAAGGACAACAATTCATTTTCATAATTAGACCCCATTATCTCTAACATATGACATAAAAATGGGAAGTACTAAAGTAATTAATAAAGTACATAAAATATATTAATTTTGACTGAAAATGAAATATAAACATTAATAAATAGTACAAAAATAAACAGTAAATGGAGAGACTGAAAGCGTAATGCCAAAATTGAAAGATCTAAAAGACAGTGGCAGTGAATGAAAGGACTGCATCACAATTTATGATCAATACTCCGAATTTGGGC
Organism: Metallyticus violacea; assembly: GCA_030762175.1. Taxonomy (NCBI): domain Eukaryota; kingdom Metazoa; phylum Arthropoda; class Insecta; order Mantodea; family Metallyticidae; genus Metallyticus; species Metallyticus violacea. The sequence goes on from CM060838.1 coordinate 72,955,971, forward strand.
AAAAATTTTTGAATTTTGAATATTGTTATGCTGAGTAAAGCAGAGCATAAACATAATTTATGCTTACTCCTCTCAACTGTTAAATGAGATGCGTTGTATTTGACTTATTAGTTGCTTTTATTGCGTTACATCTGATTAAGGGATATTTTCTGGTATTACTGGTATTTATTTTCCAAGCTTATTATTATTATTATTATTATTATTATTATTATTTGATTTATTTTTTTTTGTAATCCAGAGGTTTTTTTTTACTTTAATTTCCATTTTTATTTAAGTTTAAGGAGAAATGTACTCTCAGCTTTGGGTTACAGGTAGAAACTAGGTACTACAACCATCACCTTTACTAGCATCATGGGGAATCATTATTGATACGGTTCTTACTGATTTCAGCTTGTACTACGAGATACCAAACATTTGCACAAAGGTCAGACATACAAATTTTTGCTGCCATGGCTTGGAACTGGACTTTTAACAAGCACAGGTATGATCGAACTTCAATATATTTATAAATTCTTCTGTCCTCATTTCCTTACCACGTTGCTCCATGTGTTACTATTCTTATTATTTTAACTTTCCTGGGTGCTCTTTGAAGGAATGATAGGGTCAGTAAAGAAGGCAATACATTCGCAAACAGGAACAAGTCTCTCGGACATTCAGCATTGCCATTCCGGAATGAGTTCAAAGGCTGCTGGTGAAATAATATCCATGGATTTTTCGTTATGGTATATACCTAGGGGATATAAGTGTAAAAGAATATAGTGGTTAACTACATTTCTGTTCTTTTGTTGTTTCCTGAAGTGCGTGTACTTGTTCCTGTATTTTGGATTTAATCGATGTCAAGTTTATTGCAAAAATGTTGGCCAATGATCACTGAAATGATTTGCTTCCTGCAAAAGGCCGGTAATGTATGTGAATCTAAAACCTCGTCGTTTTGAAATACCTTTTGCATCAACTACAAATATATCAAGTAGTTCCTTTTTTTTTTTTTTTTTTTTTTCTTTTAAAGCGAAGCACAGCCATTCATCATACCATGTGATGAAATAGGAAGTTTCTACGTAAATAAGTTACAAACATTATGACATTATGACAGATATAAATCCACAATTTGTATTGTATTTGAAAACCATGTACTGCATGGTACAGCAACGCGTCTAATAGATATGCTCTGCTTGCTTGTAAACTCTATAATATACCAAATTTGTGCAAAAACACCATAGCTTACGAATTGCCTCGTCCATTTGGTTTTAGTTCATTTGTGTGTGTTTATTTAATTCAATTTTTATATTTCATGCAACGTCAGTTTTCTAAAAAACGTCAAGTGGACTTCAATTAAAAAATAATTTTAATGAATATGCTACATGCTGCGTTCCTTGACCCACTAAATCTCCCGATAATAATCCGGCCGATACTTCTGTGTTCTTATGGCTAACAACCTAGACCGTAGAACTGAAATACTCATTAAGTCTCTAGCAACAATTTTAATTATTATTTATTTAATTAATTAATACTCTTTTCTATGTATATATGATAGAAGAAAAATTTTTAGAAATAAGACGAACGTGTGTAATAATAGTTTATTTCAAAAACACTTGCTAAAGGAAAATAAAAACAATTATTACTGATTGTAGAAGCCTATGTAAACACGAGCATCAGTGCACCAGCTGTGTGTACTGTGGTTTTGCTAGAAGAGTTAGTAAAACTCTCTACACTGAACTTTGTGCACTTCAGATGTGCAACTGAATTATTTAGATCGGACGCGACGGTGGGTTAACTAATAAGATTCTGCTACCTTCTGAATAAATGCGCTAAATATGAAAAAGTCACCAATATTAAACCGAAAACCGGTCAGAAGGCATCACGCATGTAAGAAACGTATCTAAATTACTTTAATTACATACATGACGGACAAACTCATCTTATTTCTGTTTTTATTCTAATTCTCATACATTTTCACGTTTCGTAATCTGAAAGTTATTCATTTAAATATTCCGGCTTGTGTTGTGAGATGCCATTTGACCAATTTGACCATATGTTGCGTCACTTATTGGGGGTATAGAACAATCCTTTTGTATTATTTCTACTGGTAAAATTAAATATCTGCTGTTCATATTTCTTCAATGATTTATAGCACATTTTATTTCACTGAAGTTGTGCAGAAGCGAGAAAACGTAAATACTTGTTAAATACACATGTTATGTTCCCTGTTTTCCAGGTTCAAAATGGCATTCGCACAGGAAGATGATAACGCCCACTTTCCACTTCACTATTCTGGATCACTTCGTCGAAGTGTTTGCCGAGAAATCGGAAGTGATGATCCAGAAACTTCAGAAAGAAATTGGGAATTCTGGTTTTGACATATATCCGTACGTAACGAAATGCGCTCTGGATATAATTTGTGGTAAGTTATTTTCATGTCCACTGTGTGTACTGAAAAGTCATAATGATGCAGAGAGACACATTTAAAAGTATCGTTTTCTAAGTAAGTCGGTCAACGGCACGAGCCCCTCGCTACTGTAGGTATCTCCTTCCGTTTATTCATAATGCTCAACACCACACTGTTGTAAAATTTGAGAACTTCTTAAATAACATCATCCGGTTATCACCCTCTCCATAACATGAACTGAAAGTATTGCCCATTTTCAGGGACAATAACCTACATCTTACGCACATGCTATTCATACATAACAATTCCAGTGCACAAATTTACGTAAAATCTGTTCAAATGCTGATAGCGCATTTTCAGAAGGGTAACACTACAATTGATTACCTCTAATTCAGTCATGGTCGTATATTTAACTGTATAATTATTAGCAGTGGTTGATGATGTGTCCCTTTCCCAAATATAACAGTTTGTGATTTTATCTCTGTAAACACTGAAAAACAAAGGTTTGTGCAGTTAATTCTCTCAAACGTAAGGAACATGTTCGAATTAGGTATGTTATGCACAGTAGCTGTTAAGTGGCCGTTTCGTAAGAAAATGCAAAGTATGTCTAACAGATAATCTTAACACTTATCTAAGGAGGTTGCTTGGCACCTCAAGAACTAGTAGTAAGAACTGACTTAAAATCGGTACTTTGGAAAATGTATCTATGCATTTATAGTGTTAAGTTGAATTTGCTTTCCTGCACAAATGATTAAATAGCACATATTTTTATGAGTACCCAAATCTAAAAATCTATCTATTATTACGTAACTAAACTTAGTGACATCCCTCACGCTTCTACATACTTGACACGGATACTGAGATGAGTAACAACTTTTTCAGAAGTTTTTGTTTGCTGTTGTATGCATCATTTGTTTTTCTTTCTTTTTGTTTGTGGCAGTAGACGGTAATAAATTCGTTTTAGCGTAACTTTTCTGTAACTATGTTTACATAATGCATTGCATGAACACTGGACGCACCTTCTTGGTATGTAGCTATAAATATAGAATGATTAACTTTAGTGACGAATTTAGTAACTGAAAGGTATTATCGTATACTTTCACAGTATAAAAACAGTTAGGCTCCAAAATTCAGAGGCAGTTTAATTGGCTTTAAAAAAGTTTGCTTATTTTATGGGTTGCGATAATATTCTATAAGGAACTAGAGCATAGGTATCAACCAATATATTTGAAATAAACTTGTGTAAATGTATATTAATTCTAATATACGGTTCTGGAAAAAATTATTCCGGAATGTTTAGAAGTTGCATATATGATGTTTCGTGTTATGTGTATATCTATTAAATCTTTGTCCTCTACATCACTTTGGTGATTTTCAAGTGCGCATGTGCGGGAAATTTTCAATAGTCACAAGGAAGTCCAGCATGGCATTACTTTTCAAGTTGTAAGTCGCAGATATTGCATTTGTGGCAATATTAATGCGGAATTGTACTAATTAACATGAACAAATTTCACGTATGCTGCTAGACAATGACAAAACGTGCTACATAATTTTTTCTGAATGAAAACTGTACTCATGTTCTGACTCCTTACCACATGGAATCTCTCAAACCAGCCTTAGTTTTGTTTCATCGGGTTACAGTTTTCAGAAGTCAGTATTATAGAAAATAACAGTTCATTGAATAGATAAACAAAATTAATGTTCTGAGAGATTTAAACAAGATAAAAGTTGGTTCATTCTGTGAATCAAACAGCAGAGCTAAATCATAGAAGAGCAATTTAGTTCCTGGAGAAAAGAAATGTTAAGTATGAACTTTTGGTTTCTTCTTCTTCTTTCTTCCACTACCCATAAGTTAGGCGTGATGAAGCAATTTGTCACTGCTCTTAATAAGGATAGTGATTGTTTCAACTTTCTTGTTACAAAGTTCCCACAGAAAACCAAAGCAGCAGGTATTTTCGATGAAACCAGATTCGTGTTTATGCAGAATGAGAAATTTCTCAGTCGATGTCCGAGTTAGAGAAGTCAGTGTGGTTGGCATACAAAAAAAAAAAAAAAAAAAAAAAAATGACAGAACGGTGGAAGAATATTTTAAGGGAATTATCCAGGAGGTATATAATGTTATGCGTTTCTTTGTGAATCTGGTACGTTTTCTTTTTCGCTCATTTTTTAACATTCCGAGATTTTCAAAAATGTATTAGCCAATTTATGAATTTGTGGTAAGGCCTGAAAAGAAACATCATTAAATTTTAGTGTGAAGCGTTCTTCTGCAGCATCAACGAGTCTTTTACAAACATATGAACATTTGTTGAGGAATAAAATAATTAGACGTGATCCCCCCCCCCCCGTTTGATCTTTCCTCATAGGCTGTATAATAACCAACAACGCAAACGTGCGTTTAGTGTTCATTCTTGTAAGAGAACGCATCACTTATTGTAGGGTTCTCCTCCTCCCAATACTATAATTATAGCTTTTTAATATATCTTTAAGTTGTTTGATAAATATTTCGGGAAAAACATTTTAACTTCTTTTTCTTGAAATCTGAAGTTTCATAAAAATATCAGTTCATTAGTTGAAGGCTTTCTTTTACAGAGACAGCAATGGGAACTTCAATTAACGCACAGGACGAATCGGAATCTTCCTATGTGAAGGCAGTTTATGAGTAAGTAAACTTATTTTGTTGATTTATATACATATATAATAAAACAAAAAAAGTAAATCTGGAATAATGTGGCTGAACTAGAGAAGCAGAAATAGATAAATCACTTAAATAGTCATACAATTTTCGCTATATTAAAAACAGCTCGATTTTTCTTCAAGGGCAGAAGACAAGCGAAGGTGGTGAAAATAACATTCAAACTCTAGGATAACGTAATGCTTGGATTTTCATTGTTTGACAACAATGACAACAATCCAGCCAATCGAACTTACAATGACTCTTTGCTGTTTTCATTACAATTCCCGAAAATGTAGTTGTATAGCTGCTTTTCAAATACTGAGTGGCAATTGTATTTTATAGATTTGCTTCTTTTGAAGTAGTATGTATTCCAGAAAGTTAAAAATAACCCTGATATATTTTGCCATATCTATGGTAAGTTTGTTATTAGAAAAAGAGGATAGAACATTACAAATTTGTTGAAAAGGCTTATAAAACCTATTTTAATATGAAGCTTGCAGACCTGAACGAAAACTGGGCTCCATAAAAGCATGTCATATTTGCATAGAACAACTTAGGAAATGGAATCAAGGGAAGAAATCTAGTAAGCCCTTTGCCGTATGGTTACTATTTTTATATATGTGATGTTACAGGCTACAACACAAAAAGCTTATCCAAACCCTACTGTCAGCAAACAGGCCCATTTCACACAGTCCTAATCTTCCTGTGCCTTCTCCGTCAGAAATATTTGTAAAAGAATCATCATCAGATTTTGAAAAAATTTTTCAAGAAGTTGTAGCGATTTCTATACAGTCCAAGAAGAGGCTTTTCAACAACCTCACAGTTCAAACAGACAGAATTCAATGATTTGATAAGGGATTTAGGTCTTTCAAAGACTTCTGCTGAAATTTGGGATTCAGGCTCCGAGAACATCATTTTTGGTAGAGACACCGTGAAGAGGAATTTGTTTCATACTTCTCTCAAGAAGAGAAACTTACATATTGTCATGATATTCCTGGTTTAGTGATTGCCTTAGGAGCTGCAGAGGGCTTTCCAGATTATTGAGGACTTTTGATAAACTCCTCAAGATTTAGTCTGAACAGTTAATGTTCTAAACCGGAAACAAACATGTATCATTTCCAGTTGTCTATTCAGTTCACCCCACGAAAAAATATCAGAACTTAAAATTACTAAGGGAAAAGTCAAATATGAATAGCATAAGTGGTAGGGTATGTGGAGAGTCAATAGTTATCGGCATGCTGCTCGGTCAAAAATCATGCTATATTGAAATGCGATGTTTCATAGCCCGATCTGATCACTTGACAAGAAATCATTGCAAGCAGAAAGACAACCTCGTGCCAGGAATGTAAAGGTATTACTCATGGGAGTCTTGTGAACCTGAACTTTGTCATTACCTTTTCCACATAAGAATGTCTAAAAAATAAAGAATGAAGAAATTCGTGAAGGCTTTGAACAAAGACTGCAACTGCTTGCAAGAGCTTCACTGGATGCTAAAGTTAAAGACGGAATATTTGTTGGATCACAGATTGGAATGATACTTTATTTGAAGAAACTATGACAGATACTCAAAAACAGGCTTGATCAGCTTGAGAAATTTCGAAAACTGGGGTGCAAAATTAGTATACTTTTTTCCCGAATCCATTGTGAGAAGGGTTCAATGAGTTCGATATTGGGCTAGCACGACATTGCCTTGGAAATAGGGGACGTTTGTCACAAGGTCGTGAAAGTTCCACTATCCATGACAAACGAGTTTGTATGGATGCGGTATAGTTGCCCATGTTCTGTGACATATCGTTCATTCTTGTTGCAAAGTGTACGTCATGAGAAAGAATTGTATTTTCTCTCTTCACTTTCTCTGCTCTAATAAACCTATCTAGGAAATAATGGAAACTACAGCGAATGCACTAATTCTCTCCTATTGGAAGAACTTAATTAGATCTATTTGTACAGAAGAATACGAGTAAATTCCAATTTGGTGTGGATTATGTAAGCCAGTAAATAAGCAAAGCTTCCATTACCCAATGATAGGAGATTGAGTGTTGAATTTTGTTATTTAATACGCATTACCTATTTCCTACAACAATGAAGCCTTGAAACGTGAGTCCACCGAAGAACATGCCGGCATGGTGTGAGTGACGGGCTGGCAACTTGCGAGTCTCTCTGTATTTACGACGATTTACGAATCAATCTTATTGGAATAATGGGGTCTCAGTGTTCATATTCAGTAAGTTTTGTGACCAAAATCGGCTCAAGGCATCAGGTCGAATGCAAAATATTCCATCTGCACCAGGAGTTCAGAAGCAGGCTGGTTTACTTCGACATTCGATGTTATGTCAAAGTGGAAGGTAATAAGGGCTGTGGTTGATAACTGCCTAATACGATAGACAAGTCAAAAAGAGACTAGGAAAGAGGTAGTCATACTAACCCCGGAAAGACTGGATAAAGAAACAGTACCCTGTCTCAGCTATAACGGATTTAAAAAATGGCATTCCCAGCGAACGATAAAGTATACCGTACAAGCTATTATACGATAATTTCAACATTGAAAATAAAAACACATATATTGCTGAAAATACATTTGAAAAAAATTTTAGTTATTTTCAGCTTACATTGTAATTTTGTTTACAGCATGAGTGAATTAATCGTGAAACGGAACCTTCAGCCATGGACCCACGCGAACTGGATATACAAACTCACTCGCGAAGGAAAACGGCACGATGAATGTCTTCGAGAACTGCACAACTTTACTAACAAGGTACGCTGCTCAACAGGTAGAAAAAGCAAGAAAGAAAATATGACTGAAAGAATTAAAATGTTCTTAATTGCATTAACGGTTACATAAACGTAAGAAAAGCAAGTTGATAAGCTTTCAGTTGTTTATTTTGGGCACGCATATACACCAATGATTCGTAATAAGATATTTTGTCGCTGAGAATTACATTTAGTGTTTTTTTTTTAAACTGAATATCTTTTTCTCACTAAACTACTATGAATCCCGTGTAATCATCTGCAAGCGGATCAAGGACACCGGGAATAGTTTGATCAGAGGTCTGCAATTACGTGCATAGCTAGGAGACGGTTGTGTAGAACGTTGTACGAGGGTAGGTGCATAAGTTTCCGGCCTAAACATTTTCTAGAAATGATAACGACAAAAACTATATTTCACTTTTCAATATAGTCACCCTTTATTGCAACATACTTATCACATCTTTAAATCAAAATTTCAATTCCCCCCTCCAATATAGCCAGAAGTCTTGTTTGCAAAATGGGCATAAACTGCATCCATCTCTTCTTCGTCACACTTAAAGTTCCTTCCTCGAAGGTCCTTCTTGAGTTTTGAGAAGAGAAATTGTCAATGGGAGCTAGATCTGGGCTGTAGGGTGAATGGATGATCTTCTTGAAACCACATTTCTTCACAACTTCCTTTGCAAGAAGAGCTGTGTGCACAGGCACTTCGTCGTGAAGAAGAGGCACATCACCACTCAGCTTTCCTCGCCTTTTGTCTGTAATGGAAGCACCCAATCTATGCAATAGGCCAACATAGTACTCCCCATTTACTGTGGTGTTCCTCTCCTTGAAGTCAATGAAGAGTATTCCTTCACAGGCCCAGAAGATTGTGGCCATGATCTTCTTGGTTGATTGAGTGACCTTGGTCTTTAGATGTGGTGGCACTCAATTGATTCTCTTTTGGACAAGAGATCATAGATAATTTCATCTCCTGTAACAATGGTTTACAGAACTTCCCTCTCGTTGCCACGAAAGATCTCCAAAAATGCCTGATAACAGATGACTCGTTGCTGCTTTTGGATTGAGGAAAGAAGTCACGCATCTTGCACTAACCTAATCATGTTTAAATGTTCATGAATAATTCGAAGGACTACTGTTTTACAAAGGCCCGGCCTTGCTGCTATTTTTGTAACTTTGAGCTGCCGGTCTTCCATAATTTCTCCTTCCACAAGAGCGACCGAATTTTTCAGTAGTGAGCACCTCCAAGGGCCGACCTGCACTATCCTCGTTTTCGATGCTTTCTCGATTCATTCGAAAAAGTTTGGTCCACTCTTTTACGGTAGAATATGAGGGGGATGCCTTCCCATATACACCGTCCAATCGCTGTTTAATTTCATTTGGAGTAGGTCCTTTTTCGTGAAGAACTTAATAACAGCTCGAAACTCCATTTTGAACATGTCACAATCTTCTACACATAGCCTTCTTTATGCAACTACTATTGAACACAGTGGCGCTGGAAGTTACAGCTGCAATTATTTACTTAACAGATAAGATATGACACAGATAAGGCTTTTGTGAAGGCGATAGTCCTTATCGGTAAGTCCGGAAACTTATGGACCTTATATGTTTGTCTATGTATGCGGTTGTGTACCATTACTTATTTTCATTTTACCTCTAAAGTTATTATAAGTTTCGGTTCATAAAAGTAATGCATTTTATTCTTTTTTCCAGGTGATAAATGAAAGGAAGGAACTTTACAAAGTTGAAAGGAAAACTGGTGCAGTTGTTGACGATATTGGTAAGTCATTAAAATGTATTTATTTATTTCTGTCAAACATAATGCTTGCCACAATTTATTACTAAGCGTACATAGTGTTGTGTTATGTGTCAGAATGTACTCGCATACACACCAGAGTCTGTCGTTAACATATTTGTTCTCTGAGTATCCCAAATAAATAAATTAGTGTTACATTTATTCTTTATGATCATAATTAACTTTGTCATTTTGGTATCTATTCTTCGAGACTTTCCTTATAGACTGTACGAGTTTTATGTGCACAGATACAGTTAAAAGGAATAATTTACAGTTATGTTTATTATTTGTTGTTCTCTATACTTTAAAAACATTAAATTATAAGTTACATTGTAGATATGTGTATATTGTTTTTTCTTTAACTCGTACTTTCCAGGCAAGAGGTTACGGAAAGTTCTTGAGCAGAGCATCCTAGCAATGGATTACGCCAACTCATTTTGTTCTCTCTCTCTCTCTCTCTCTCTGTCTCTCTCTCTCGGTAGCAGCATGATCCGAGGAAATAAATTATATTTAAATATTTTGATAATAATTGGTAAACAATTAAACAATAATGATTGCTACCCCCCCTGAATTTCATAGTGAAAGCTGAAAATTGTGTTCATTATCGTCTAAACATACCTGACATCTCCGAAGAAATTTTTGAGATGCTCAAATGCAGTTCGGATTCTCCTATTTCACTAATCACGTTACTAATTTCATATTCCAGAATCTTGGTTGTTCCAGAGAGTTTCTGTTTTTCATTTAGTCATAAACGAAAATCGCACATGGCCATAGACCCCTGCTGACCACCCCAACATTAAGTACAATCTGAATGCTAGGTGTAGTCTTGGAGAAAACAAAGAACGTTGAACTTTTCCTATTCCATAATATGCCAACGAAACTGTTTGGTATATCGTTTTGAATTCATTGTTTCGTTAAAAAAAAAAACAAAAAACAAAAAACAACAAAAAAAAAAAAAAAAAAAAACTGATCATTGTTTTGCGCCCATCAGCTCCACAATATTAGGAACCTGAGTAATAAACGTGGACTCAGTACGGGAGAGGAAAGAATAAATTGGCTCAAATTGACTGGAGGGAAGGAGGATTTCGCAATGTTAATGTTCTGACAAGGTAGTCATAACAATAATGAAGCTTAACAATAACTACTGACTTTAATAAGCAAATCAACACCTGAATTCACAACACAAGAAAACTTCCACTAATGAACCTTGCTGACGTTTCCTGGTTAAGGAATACGCTACGTACGCATGCGCAGAACTAGAAAGCTATCTGCAAACGCCAATACGGAACAAAGGTCTTATCGTTCCTCTGTGTTCGGTGAATGTACATATGTAACCACTAAGCTGAAACCAAGCTTACAGAAGAATGTTATTTGACTTGCTTATTAGCAAGCAATTGGAAGTACAGCCATGGAGTTTTCTGAAAGTTTGAGGTACTTGATGCTTCCATCAAAAGTTGAAAGCAGCTAGTGGAAAATGCAGCAATGATGTAAAGCATATGGCAGATGTCCTTGCAAAGAATAATAGGCTAAAGAAGACAAGGGAAATTATCAAAATTGAAGGTTCTGATGGTTAGTTTATTGACCGATTTTAAGTTTTGTCCACTCATTTCTTGAATAATTATTTTCTGTGCATGTATATTTACATACAGAGAAATAAGCTCAAATCAGAAATAGGAGAACATTAAAGAATATTAAGAAGTTTACAAAATCAATTTTTGTTTAATAATAAGACTGGGCGAGTTGAAATGAATTGAATTTATTTCTCTTTACATCAACACACAATTTTAAATATTACAATGATATCTATGTCTTAATCAATTCCATAATACTAACTAGCAATATAAAATTAATACATGTCATTATGACTCCATTACAATATTTTAATTCTAAACACTTCTTCTAACTATTATCCTATACATGTGATTTACTTATTTCCTTAGGACTATATACACACTAACACCCAGGATATTGATGTATAATAATCCTGTTTCTAATGCTAATTAACTCTCATTACCTCCCTTATTTAATTTATCAATCATTAACTATCTTATCATTTTTATCACTTCTCCTTCACCTTCCCTGAATACCGGCAAATTCATAAATTATTATAATTCTAAGGTTAGGCTTCTTTCCACATTTCCTTCCATCATCTTCTTCGTCATTCTTATCCATTTTTCTCTAAATTTACCTAAACAGTTCCCTAACATTTTTATATCTTTCTCTCCTTTTACAGTTAAAATCTTCCTAATTAAAATTTCCCCATCTAAATTTCCCATTTTTTATTCCAGACCTTTTCTCTCCATAACTTTATTTGATTACAATATAACAAACACTGAAAATCTGTATTGGTTTCTCCACACATTAAACAATTTCCTATCTCTTTATCATATCCTAATCCTTTTAAATTCATAACTCCAGTTCTAGCCCAAGCAAACACCTCTCTACTTGCCTTATCATATTGTTGTGTATGTTTTCCCCCAAGCAAACACTTCTCTATTTGCCTTATCACATTGTTCTATATGTTTTCCCCTGCCCCATACTATTTTTATTCTCAATGAACTCTTTTCACCTAAACTACTAATTATTTCTTGTTGTTCAATATCTTCTAATCTTAGATTTATTTCTTTCCAAAATTGTTTCGGTAATCTCTGTTTATCCATATTTTTTATTCTTTAATATTGATATATCTCTCCTCTCATCTAATACACCATCTTCTCCCATATCACTTCCTCCTTCACCGTCTCTGTTATTTCCATCATCCTACGCCCTCCGTTTCGTTTCCTCATTTAGGGTAAAAATCATCATATCTCTCCATATTTTCTTCTTACCTTTTATTATTCAATTTTTTCCTCTTTTGTTATTATAAAGGGGGAGCAATGCTTGACGCAACCGTGGGATCTACCGGTAGTGCTATATCGGCGGAGGCGGGGAGTATATTTCCCCTCCTTGCGCGAGGCTTCAGTGTCAGTTGAAATCTTGCACAAGTAGCACACCGCCAATACAACAGCCAGCCTCGTCAACCTGCCGCACGCCGTGAAACCCGTTGCATGAAGGATTGTTAAACCTGTATTTGGTCATTATCCTCGTTACCATCGCTATCTTCTTCCTACCTTACCTCTGCCTCCTCCCCTCTTCTTCCTTCATCCTCTTGCGCTGTGTTTAGGTAAGGTCGTGTGTAGTCCTGTCATTGTTGTGAACATAATCTCTCAGATCTCCTTACTTCCCCTACTTGGGATACGTCCGTCTCAATATTCTCCTGTGGTACTTTCACTTCCCACGCCAGCTTTATAATTTTATTAGCAAGTTGATGTATTTGAATATATAAGGTTCTGTTTCTTAGGATGAGAGAAATATGACAACCACTTAAAATAATTCTGTAATCCTTTACGTGATTTGAAAAGTGTAGATATTCAAATAAGACGTGCTTGGGTGTATCTTATTTATTACAGAGATCACATGTATCATTTCGTGTTTTGTTTATTTTTTCCAATACGTTTTCTCTGGACTGTGTCCAGTTAGGTAATGTATCATTCCTTTCATCGGTTGAATGCATTTAATCCTCAATCTTTCCGAAGTATTATGAAATAATAGTTATTAGATTTCCCCTTTAAAAGGTAGGACTTAACAATAAATACTCTTTATTCCATTCTGTTTTTATTATTCACATTTTTTCTTAATGCCCTGTTCGTGTTCATCAATGAAGTCGTTCCAATTGACATCAGCTCACTTTTTCTACAGGCATTCAATTGTAAAATGTGGGCACAAAATGCTTTCCAACAAAAGGTGAAAGCACAACCACAATCAGTGAGGTTCTCCTCTGCTTGTAAACTTTTTACTGATTTGCATTGTATTTTCTGTAATTCAATGAAGTCAGGCTCAAGATGAGTGACATTTTAAAAACAAAAATATATATTGCGGGCGAATGCCTTTAATGCTTCTTTAGTGCATTAGAAACGAAAATTGAGAAATACAATATAATGTTAAAGATCCAAATAGTATACCTCCCCCCCCCCCCTCCCAGTGTGTATAATCTCAGGAAAACCGACTCGTCCTCTTCCTTCCAAAGCATTCCTAAAAAGCAAATACTTATACTAATCCCAGATCGCCTCCTTAGTCTATTGGTTAATGTTGGTCCCTGGGTTCAATCCTCGGCACCTGCTTAGGAAGTTTCTAAGTTTGGGAGGTCTGTAGTGGGATATGAGGACAATTGAGGAGCTCTCTAATAAAGAGTCAAAAGCTGCGTGATAGGCAACCGGCAGGGTGCCGCATTTAGGTTCCATCTTTCCTACAATACTGCCTTCTATAATTGAGTGAAGGCAGAGATTGCTGCGGCAGGCCAAGGCCCGGTATCAGGCTATCGTGTTATAGAGTAAGAGGAGATACTAATGCTGTAATAAAAGTCTGACACAGAAAGAGGTGTAGTTAAGTGAAACATTCACAATAAAATTAATCAAATCATTAAAAAGAACACTACAACCATAATATAGTAATTTCTATGACTTTTGTGTAAATACAGTTATAAAACACAATATTATTTTCACAGGCAAAAAGCGACGTCTCGCGTTCTTAGATTTACTTCTGGAGTCGTCCGAAGGTGGAGCTAAGCTTACAGACGAGGAACTGAGGGAAGAAGTGGATACGTTCATGTTCGAGGTGAGAATTGAGCTGTGTTACCTTATCATTCTTAATTGTTTAAGTTAGGTAGGAGGTACTTAATTGTATCTGTGTACGGAAGTGCTAGAAAAGAAGATGTTTACATCATTTCAGCGTTTAAAAGTACCCAATGCTCTTATGAACGACCTGACGCACAACATTGGCTGATAAATAATGCACGCACACTGCCAGCCGAGAGTCTAATAACAGTACCATTCTAATAATTCGTTATGCATTTGAAAATGTACGTACTCACCCATTTCACGCAAAGGGATGCTGGAACTGTGTGCCTTTTCCTCCCACACGTTTCTGCCATCTGCTTATGAAATGACCCTTTCTCATTTCTCTTTGAGATATTATAGGGCGTTACCTTAAGTTACTGCGAAGCCTTTAAGAAATTTCTGTTTGCTGAGAATGACAACTAAACGATGTTTATCAGTAGAGACATCAATCCAATCATTCCTCCTAGAAGCACCACTTCCAATACCTCTAATTCTAATAAATAACCTATATTCTTTTTACCTTACGTAAAAGACGTTACTTTTGCAAGAATCGTGAAAAAACCAATGAACATAAAAGCCACATTCACACTGACCACAAAATTAGTACATGTGCTGCGTTCTACAAAAGATCCTAGAGACCCCCTTGACGTCATTGGAATTTACAAAATTCACTGTGAATGTGGTATGTGTATATGTGTATGTGTATATGTGTATACTGTAAGATCAGTTATCGTTTGTGAAGAACACAGCGAATTTTTACACCAAAATCAGTCAGAACAGTCTGTCGTGGAAGGAACTGTCAATGAATTCATTGGGATATATTTTTAACAAGAGAAATTTGGTTCCTAAAACAAAAGGTTGTTTTAATTTGGCACAAGAGAAAGTGTTGAAACACAACCGCATCCTTATAAAATAATTATATATATATAGTGGTTTCCGCCTGAACAACATTTCGAAACCCGTCCTTTATGACAAATAGTTCCCCCTTCCCCTCATCCTATTGGGTGCCCCCATCAACGTCTATATCGATCACTTCGTCCCTGACTAAGCCCGACATGACATTCTTCTCACTACACTGATGATGCTGCACGTACATACCGGAGAAAGCTCTGTTTTAGTTTTCTAAGCAAAGACTATGACAAAACAGTCCGGAAGTTTTTAATTTTATCATTATTGACGGAGTCTCTCGGATCATCAGCGTCCCATTCAACTCAAGGCGTGAAACGGCCAATAATTTTGCTCAGAGGTCTCTTCTTTCAGGCTTGAGGTTCTTTTACGCGCCGTAAATCTACGACATTGGAACCATGGCTTTACTTCAATTTTGAGGGAAGTCTTGTTTGGGATTTTTATATCCGAAAAAATCCATCGACCCTGGTCTCTATTGAAATCGCGATCTTGGGTCTATAAGGCAAGTATGGTTAGCATCACACCAGACCGGCAAAATAAATAAAAATTTAAAAACGTAAAAATCGAAATTTAATTTTGATTTATATTACATGTACATTTCATTGCAAATAATGACCTAATAGCATGAGTCCGCGTCAGTCACTAAAATATAAATAAACACTCGTTATGGAATGTAATAATTATGCACATTTTCCCATATTATTCTTAGTAGACTTTGCCCTAGGATTAAGGTCATGTTCTTTCTTTCACTATGCAAGACATGAGTGACGGTTTGTCTGCCACCGTCGCTTCTGTCATCAGATAATTAGATGACTCAATATATTGATTTTGAATTCCATGAATGATATACCAATTCTTACAAATGAACAGCTAAAAATCCAAACACAACGACAAAAAGTTATAAGCTAGTTTGTGAATAATATATCCATCCCGCTTCTTTGTATAAATAATTAAAGTTACAAACGTTAAGTAAGGCATGTGTTCGAGTTCTTTCCCAAATATGATTTCATATTCCCATATTGTGCATGTCAAGAGTAATAATGGATATGCAGAAGCAAAATTATAATATGTACAGGCTTTAGTATACATATGCATCAATGCATAACAGAAAGCGTATATGTAAAGTTAAAAATGCATATTACTAGTTTTTATAATAAAAAGTTTATTTTAAAATAAAATAAATCCGATTTTATAATAAAAATTTAATTATCACCTATTTAATAACTGCCACATATTTTAGCTTTCTCTCTACTTAATAGTTTTAATTTTCTTTTATGTTGCTGTGTGCGTGACATTTTTAATGGTGAACATTGTTATATTAGCTTAACCTCTGAAGATTAATGAACAGCTCTCAGTAAACATATAGAGTATATACTATATTTCTGTGTTGTGATATGGTTTATATTTTTTCTTTTTTCTCTTTTTAGCTTTTCTTCTTTTTATTCGTAATTATTGAAGAAGGTTGCTTGTAGCCGACAAGCAAGTTATACACGTATTTTCACCTCAGCCACGACACAATGAAATGTGTCTACAAAGTGTAAAACAAAAGACTATCTGAATTAAGCGGTAAACAGCTGTTCCTTTTATTGGCGGTTTGCATTCGGAACGGGAACTTTAATGAAACTAACGCTACTAATTTTGATTTTATTTAAGTACAAACGCCTAAGCCGAAACAATATTAATAGGTTAAATCTTCCATCTTCCGCTATGGAATTGAAAAGGAAATTTATTCGATTTTCCTATTTTCTCAGGGTCATGATACAACTAGCGCCGGTATTGCATGGGCGTTCTTTCTACTAGGTCTGCATCCTGATGTACAGGTAAGTTTATCAAGTTTATCGTTGTAACCATTAATCTTTGCATTTTCTTTCTTCAGAATACCTAATTTCATTTAATATTTTCATATGGATTTACAATTACTACAGAGGGTGCCGAAAATGTATACACACTTCAAGCAAAGAAAAAACTATGTTAACATAACAAAACTGAATTCACACAAACAGAAAATGATGAGCTCTAATCATCTTACACTTTTACAGTTACAACAGTTGCCCAAAATGCTCACCGTCGGCGATTGCAGCACATTCCGTTTCAATTTCTTCCCGAAGTGCTGCCAGTGTAGCTGGTTTTCTACGGTACACAACATCCTTAAGAGTCCCCCATAGGTAGAAGCCTAACGGAGTTAGATCCGGAGAACGGTTCTGTTCTGTACACGTCTCCATTGCCTTTGAACTTCAACAACATTCTCGGTTTTCCAATACCGCTTCAAAATTGCTTTCCGCTGTTCAAACGATAATCTTGGCTCCATTTTGTTGTAGCAACGCTAGCATAACTTAATCTATTTACAGAACATCATACGATAATCTTGGCTTCATTTGTTCATCGTTGATTTACCTGTCACGTAGCAACGCTATCATAATGTGAGTCACATCTGTTTACAGATCATCATACTACACATTACTGTTGTTTTTCGGTCTAACGTTGAAATATATTAAATAGATATTTACTTTAAAAGTGTGTACACATTTTTGGCACCATCGGTATTTAATTGGTTTCAATTAAGAGTTCATACAACGATTAAATATGTCGAAAAATAATTCTCTGATATCTGTGGTTAAATCTAACGTTATAAACTATGATTCTAAGCAGTTTGGCTGTTATTATTTATTATTTTGTCAACATATTATGTCTATAGGACAAGGCGTATAAAGAACTGGAAGATATTTTCGGGGACTCGGATCGCCCTGCGACGATGAGAGACTTGCAAGAAATGAAATACCTGGAGAGAGTTGTCAAGGAAACTCTGAGGTTGTACCCAAGTGTGCCTATCATCGCTAGACTGCTCTTGGAGGATCTCGACATAGGTAAGACCATTAGATTTCTTTTTTCTTTTTTTTTTCAGGAGTTTGAACATTTAACTGAACCACATTCACATTAATTTTAATGAAATCGTTAATGTCGGATGCATATTCCCCAAATGAGCTGTTGAAACATTCATAAAAACTGAAGCGATATTTGCTTACTTCAATCGTAGCAACAACTAAATGTACACCCGAGAGTTCTATGAGATACATGAATCATATTTAAGGTACTTAAGGAGGAAAGGAAAATGATATACATAAAATTAATGATAAGAAATTTTGGTAACTGGCTGAAATCTGATCACCTGTGCAGTTAGTGACACATTTCATTTTCACTTCTCTCTCTTACAAACGACGTAAAAAGCGACTGGCATAAAGTTGTTTTTAGCTGAATCTACGAAATAAAAGTGCGCTCTATCCTACTTGGAGCCCGCACAGTGTAAGATTCTCAAATGTAAACCTGATACACCTATCAGCTTTACATTTGCCATTGTATTATTCGGTTACAGAAAATGTGCATTTCATGATGTTGTAAAATACATTTATCCAGAAACTTCAGGAAGTACAGTTTCTAAAACAGGGTGTGACATACTGTTAAACCATTTGCGACAGAAAAAAGAATTAAAGATATCCATCCACCTGTTAATATCACAACTACTGCTGGCTTTCATATGCAAGAACATATGGGATAAAACGTTACACAGAATATATAAAAGAAGCAAACATTATAATTTAATACTTTATATATTATGTAACTATGCATATATCTATCTGTAACCTACAAATCCACGTTCATTTTCCCCATAATTAGTTCATTTTATTCATCATGCTTAAGAACTGACATTAAATGTGTTAAAATGCTTTACTCCATCCCCTCCTCCGTTTCTCCCTCCCTTAATTCCTTTCTTATTCTTTTTCTCTTTCAGCTTAACTTTCTTCCTTAAAGTATTTTAATTTTTCTTTATTTCCTTTATTCTTTCTTTCTGTATTTTTTTCTTATTTGTTCCCTAGTTTGCGTTTTTTTCTCTCTGCTTTTCTTTCTTTATTTGTTTCTCTCTTTCCCTTGTATTTCCTTTCCATTGTTTCTTTACCTTCCTCCTTCTTTCATTTCCTTCTTTATTCTAGTTAATCTTCATTTTTCTTTCATTGGTTCTTCCTTTCCTTCTTTGTCTTTCTTTCTTACCCTCCCTTTTTATTTCCTTTTCTTTACTTTTTTCATTCTTTCCCTTTTTTCTAACTATATCTTTCTTTTTTTTCAACCCTTCCTTCTTTCTATTTTTTCCTTCCATGTCGTGTCGGTCGTGGTGGTATAGTAGTATTCATACTTGCCTCATAAACTCACGATCGCGGGTTGAAATCCGGCCAGGATCGATGGATTTGTGGGATTATGTAAAAATCAAATGTGGCTTTCTTCGGAATAATTTTTTTTTTATTTGGCTTATTTTTGGACGCTATTTAACATCTTTTGTCACCAGTGTCCCATTCAGTTTAGCGCGTGAAACGGCCGACAAATTTTGCTCAGAGGAGTCTTATTTCAGGCTTGAGGTTCAGTTTCGTGTCGTAAATCTACGACACGGGACCCATGGCTTTAGTTCTCTTTTGAAGGAAGCCATACTTATGATTTTTACGCCCAAAAAATTCATCGGTCCTGGCCGCGAGTAAACCCGCCATCTTGGATTTAGGAGGCAAGTACGGTCACCACTACACTCCAGGACCGACTTTCTTCGGAAGAGAAATAAAGCCGTAGGTCCCGTGTCGTACATTTACGGCACAATAAAGAATCTCAAGTCTGAAAAAAAGAGGCCTCTGAGCAAAATTTGTCTGCCGTTTCACGCTGATGACCTGAGATGTTAAAGAGCGTCCGTAATTAAAACAAATCAACAACTCTCTTGTCGTTTTCCACTCCGTATTTATTTATTTGTTTATTTTTCTTGTATATTTTTTTATTTCTTTCATTTTTTATTTCTTTATGTATTTTTATTAACAAGGAACAATTCAGAAATACAAACAAAGTATTTTATTAGCATTAATGCTCTGTACGGAATCATATTATTAAGCAACTCGCATTTGAAAGACAGAAATAAGATAATGATCCTATGTCAACTGTTCACGTCTCTGGGATCAGCCACAAGTTGGCTATATGCACGCTTGAAATCGCACATTTTGCTAGTATCATCTGGTGCTTACGTAGCGCATCCTTTAACGACTTCTAAAGTTTTTATCTAATGCGCCTTAATTCAGTCGAACCAAAGAAAAAAAAAAAAAGGGTAGGAAATATTCTAATTCATACCGTGCTTATTTTAAGTCTATAAATATTTATTTCCTCTCAGAATATTTTCCTTATAAATATCAAAGGTAATTTATACAGATGTTTCTATTTATAGTTTCTAATTTTTATATTTAAAAATAAAATCTTATACATTGTCATTGTCTAACAACATCAAAATGAAATATTATAAAAGTATGAGGGCACTTTTACATGTAAATCTGCTATTCTGCTGTTAATCTGTTATTTGTTATAACGAACATTAAATAGTCTTTGTTTCTGTACTTGTCCCTCATTTATTGATCACAATGAAGATCAACTAGAGTGTAAATTGAAGTTCTGTTGCAAGCTTGTTAAATGGAATGTTGCTAAAATTTTAAACTCTCTTTTGAGATCTGCCAAATCCTTGAATCTGGATTAAAATGCTTCTCTCAAAGTGGAGATTATCTGTGAATATTCTTCCAGAAACTAGTCCTCTTTGTAATATCGTTACTTTTTTGCCTTCTGCCCAGAAGAAAGTAGTCCTCAAATGGCCTACTAGCTTTGAAAGGAATCCCAGGACACATATTCTCCTAGTTCATAGCTTTGTGTACCTTTTATCTGCATAAACAGTGCTACATGTATAGGAAGATTTAGAAGCTGATGAAATTCTTTTCGCCGTTTTCAGCCAATGTCGTTTAAAAAGTAGTGCATGTCACTATAAATTCAAAAATAACCTTAAACTGGTGGTTTTGCTCCTTATCTTAATCCATGAAGTTTTTATTATAACATTTATTATATATTTCAGCACAGAGGCTATCCGGGTGCAGAATAAATATATTTACAGCACTTATGTTCTATGTTTTGCATTTTTCGTTTTTCCATTAGTTCTTATAACTTTGGTGTACATGATACACGCACAGAATCTTCAGGCGTTCATTTTGTGGGGCTTATCTTTCATGGTGACTCCTCTGTAATCTCAAGATTATACTCTGCACCCTAAATGAAAATTGAGCTGTATAGACTGCACTAGTATTCTCATTTAAAGTACAGGGAGTTATGGGGCATTTCTGAAAATTACGTTTGAAGCTATTGGCTCTTATCCTGGATGCGATGTGATATTGTCTTGTTGAGTAAAGTGCGTCGACTTATTTGGGAAAATTTTAACTCTGATTATAATGAAATTCTTGTTAAAATGTAACACTTACATCCAACCCGCATGATCTTAAACTATGTAATGGTGTTTATTAAGAAGAAGTAGAGGTCGCCATACTAAAAGTCAAGAAAGAGAAAATACAATTACATGGCACTTTGCACTAGAGATATAAAGGTGTGTACTTGTGTTTGCTTTCAGGTGAGTACATCATACCTGCGGGGACCTCAGTGGGTATAAGCATTTATGTTCTGCACCGCAATCCGGAACAGTTTCCGAATCCGGAAAGATTTGACCCGGACAACTTCCTTCCAGAGCGAGTGTTGAGACGTCATCCTTATGCTTATGTACCCTTCAGTGCTGGTCCCAGGAACTGCATAGGGCAGAAGTTCGCCCTGCTAGAGGAGAAAACTGTGATCAGCACCGTCTTACGTCACTACAAATTGCGAACCCTCAAAAAGCGAGAGGATATCAACCTGATGTCGGAGCTCATCCTGCGGCCTGAGCATGGCGTTCATGTTGAGCTGACGCCAAGAAGGTGAAGAACATGGCGAAAAATTAAATGGTGTAGAGTTTGTTGGTCATAAATTTGATAAACGAGTTAAAAAGAAAGTAGGTTCACAGAAGACTGCACGTAGTAAAAACGGTCGTTAATATACAAAGTAGTTTTTAGTTCTTCAGTAAGAACTGTGACGTCAATGACGAAATGAAACGGAAATTGTGAATATTTCTATGGAGTCCGAACTCCTCTTCTCGTGCATTATATTATTATTACTATTATTATTGTGACGAGCTAAGTATTTGGGTGTCAGCAATTCAGTATATTTGTCATTATTTCAAATTATGAGTACAACTTTAGAAAATATTTTGCTTTGAGAATATTGCATAATTTGGCGAAGTTATACCAAGCCTTTGTGCACAGTAGTTTTGCAGCCTAGCCTCCATTAAGCCTACACTTTCCTGCTGGGTTACCATTGTTAATGTCAAGTAACTCCCCTTTGGTTAAGCTACTTCCGTTAGAGAAATTCTGTAGAACCTTCTAGAAGCTTTTTTAGTGTAAATGATCACATCCTTTTGAATATTTTATCATTTAACTGGAAATCGAGAGGGTATAAAACATAAGGGCGGCTTAGCGGAAGTTGTTACCTATCGAGGTTACCAGGGTGAACTCTTGCCGACCGGGGAACGAACCGTACGTCGGAGTCACAGCCAGCATTCTGCTTAGCTCAGTCACCATCGACCTAAGATAAGTTGCAGGTTCTCTGCTGTTCTCTATTGAACAAATAAATTTATATGCGCATAATGTAAACGGTTTTAGTGCTGTATTTCTAAAGCTCCTTGCTCCTCCCATGTCCGACAAGGGTCGTGACATTATTATTATTATTATTATTATTATTATTATTATTATTATTATTATTATTATTATAATGACCCTTGGCTAGCGTATATGCAAGAACAACTATTATGAATGTATTCGATTTCTTAAAGGCTGTAGAAATTGAGCTATTGAAAGTTGTTGTATTTAATGAATGCTGCCAGTTCAGCCCTCAGTAAAATATGTATTACTACGACTACTACTTCTACTACTACTATTACTACTACTACTACTACTTCTACTACTGCTGCTGCTACTACTACTACTACTACTACTACTACTACTAATAATAATAATAATAATAAATAACCATAAATTTAAAATTATACATACACTAGTATCAGCAGTAAATTGCCTCACTAAAAAGTGCTTATGAAAACATGTGTTATACGCTTATAACCGTTTATATTGAAACCTTGAAATTGTTTGTATCCGTATTAATAATAAATAATGTTAATGCAAATACCTTATTTTCATTTTTAACACAATAAGACATTTATTTCCCTTTCCCAATCTCTTTGTGTACATTCTTTTTGGTATATCAACTCAGAGCATGAAAATGGTACAGAGTATATGGGTGGAAACAGGTCTAGGCTGGAAAGTCAAAGACATAGGTGGGGTGTAATATTTACCATTTCATTTAAGCAATTGATATCTAAAAAGTTCTTCAATGTTCACTAGAGACATGGGCAACTTGCTCCATCCATAAAAGCGTAATCAGTCCCGATAGATTCTGAGAAACATGCCCTTGTATGTAGTAGGCTTTCAGACATTTTAGATATGTTCTGATAGACACGACTTTTAGATAGAAGTGACACGGATTAGGTTTGGGAATCTTGGGAGTCTGGCATCTGAAAAACCTCTAGAGTAAATACATTTATTAATGAAGGTTGCACGAAACAAATCTTACAATGGCGACCGAGTTATGGTGTTATACCGAGCTATGGTATTATATCGAGTTATGTTATTATACCAAGTTATGGATTATACCGAGTTATGGTATTATACCATCTTGCATAAAAACAGTAGTCTCAAACTGCAAGGTCGCAATCACATGTCTCACAACCTGGAGTTGTAGTCTCTTTAAAGAAGTCGGTCCTGGTGGTGTAGTGGTAACCATGTTTGCCTTCTAAACACAAGATCGCGGGTTCAAACCCGGCCAGGTTCGATGGATTTTTTCGGGCGTAAAAATCCTAAGTATGGCTTCCTTCGGAAGGGAAGTAAAGCCGTGAGTCCCGTGTCGTACATTTACGGCACGAAAAAGAACCTAAAGACTAAAAGAAGAGGCCTCTGAGCAAAACGTGTCGGCCGTTTCACGTCCTGAATAGAATGGGGCGCTGATGACCTGAGATGTTAAGGAGTATCCGTAAATAAACAAATAAAAAATCTTCAAAGATAATCAGACCAAGGATAAAGATGCTTGTGAATCATCACACGATAATAAACTCCGAATGCAATGGTTTTTCATGCACGTGTGGATTAGTCGAAACCCACGCGAGTTTACTGTATCGATGCTCTTTGCTAATTCACTGAATATTCCCTGGCCACATCTCCATCCATGTCAAAACTAAGAGCAAAATCAAGACTTTGCTCAGAATCATGAGATTGCAGTTCTTATCTTTTAGGAGTATCAGCGTAAAATGAACTGCATTGCTTTTCATATTGTTGGTCGTGGATAAACAATTCACGTGACACCGTTCGAGTTCTGGAAGCAGAATTTGGAGCGGTGTTGTGTGGTCAACCTTGTCAACGACTTCCCTTGAGACGAGTGACCTTTCTCCTCAGTGCCACAACTAAATCGCCTGTGTCCTCAAATAGTTTGCTTAGTTTCTTTAAAACATTTGTTATTGCGGTCCCCTCCTGCGACGATATTCTCCCAATGCAGTGCTGCTACAATTTGGTGTAAAGTGGAACTACGTTATTTTCTTGTGTAAATCATTTCTCATTGGCATTATCTAGGAAGTATTAATCTCTGGACCGCTGTGAATACTGTTAGTTTAATTGTACTCATCTTAAGTTAAGATAGTTATAAATGTTGGTTTAAGTTAATAGAGACATCTATTCTGATTAAGACATGCCCCCCCCCAAAAAAAAAACTATGCGTGGAAAAACGAAAGACAGAACTCCTCATTTTGTTAATGTTTAGTGGCACTCAAATGGGGTGAAGCATGGTGTTGAGCAGCACTTGCACGTTCTGCAATGGTGCCATATAGTGTTCCCACTGAGATCCCAGTTTTCCCTTGCATATGCCATTTACTCCAGAGGAAAGTAATCTAGATTTGTAATCATTAATCTATGAGGAACATGCAGCGCAATTTTTTATTTAAGCGCAAATGATTTCTTTATACAAACGAGTCAATTATGTTTTGTCGTAGCTTGATAATCTGGTAGTAACACATTAATAATACAATTGTCACAGAATTGGGGCCGCAAAACCTTTCCATTTATTGAAGATTCCTTTCAATTGCGGAGTTGTTCCCAAAATAAAAAACTTAAATAAATTTAGGATTGAACTTAGCCTTTATTTATAAGATGCCAAAACGTTCTTTTATGAGGTCTCTTCAAAAAATGTCGCGAATTTTGAATTTCCGCGGGCTACTTATATTCGATTTTCGATTGTTTTGTGGCGTTATGTTGGTACTCATGTCCCTCACTTATGTTGACAAGCTCGGCCATTTTGAATGTTCAGTTAATGGCTAACAGCTACGTTGCTTGGACCTGTTTTGGCTCGTCTTCGATTTTTGCCTATTCCAAAAAATGGAACAAAGAATCTGTATCAAATTTTGTGTGAAAAACACAATTAAGTGCGCGGATTCATTCCGAATGTTGACGGTGGCATATGGTGAAGCTACCTTGGACCAAAGCAAGTTTATCGGTGGTACAAAATGTTCTCAGAGGGTCGAGAATATGTGAACGACGAAGAGCGTCCCGGACGCCCGAGCTCGTCAACAACAGAGGAAAACATTGAAGAAGTGAAGAAAATAGTATTAGCCAATCGTCGAATCACCGTTAGAGAAATTGCTGAGGACCTAAACTTATCGATTGGCTCGTGCCATTCGATTTTTACCAATGATTTGGGCATGAGACGGGTCGTCGCAAAATTCGTACCAAAGTTGCTCAATTTCGACCAAAAACACCATCGAATTAACGTTGCTAAGGAGCTGTTAAACTCCGTCCGCGACGACCCAAATTTGCTCCAGAAGGTCATAACTGGTGACGAATCATGGGGTTTATGGTTATGACGTGGAAATTAAAGCGCAATCATCCCAATGGATGCTGCCACACGAGCCAAGACCGAAAAAAGCGCACCAAGTTCGGTCGAATGTGAAGGTTTTGCTTACAGTTTTCTTCGATTGCAGGGGCGTAGTGCATCATGAGTTCTTGTCACAGGGTAGAACGGTGAATTAGGAATATTACGTGCAATTTGCGCGAAGTAATCCACAGAAACGCCCGGATTTGTGGAAGAACAAAAATTGCCTTTTGCACCATGATAACGGCCCTGCTCACACATCGTTGCTTGTACGCGAATTTTTGGGCAAAAACAACGCACTTATGAAGCCGCAGCCACCTTACTCCCCAGACCTAGCCCCCTGTGACTTTTTTTTTTGTTCCCAAAACAGAGGAGACCCATGAAAAGACGACGCTACGCCACGATTGAGGAGATAAAGATGGCATCGAAGGAGGAGCTGAACAAGATCACAAAAAAAAAAAAAAAAAAAACGATTTTTTAAAGTGCTTCGAGGATTGGAAAAAACGTTGGCACAAGTGTATAATATCTGGTGGGGATTAATTTGAAGGGGACAAAATACATGTTCATGAATAAATAAATACTTTTTGAAAAAACACAAAATTCGCGAAAATTCAAATACTAGTGATAAACTCTGTTATCCCTTTCTCTATGCTTATTTAAATGTCTTTTCAACCACTTTGTTTAACAGTTTGAAATGCCAATATTAATTTATCGTCTATTGATACTGTGAACTATTTCGCTTCCTCTTTCAAAAAGGTTGTGCACTCGTATGCTAACCCTTAAGACCTTGTCTGTATCAGAGTTTGCAATTTATTATAATAGTTCCTCTCAGTGACATTACAGCGCACTCTTATCTCTGAAAAGTGTGCAACAGGTCCCTAGCCTTGCAACAGAATCTGGAAGCTGCGGCTGCAGAATGTCAGAATCATGGCATGTTGTTATTGACAGTGCAAACAATGGCTTTACTTACGGAAGTGATGAAAATACATGATGAATTGCGAAACTAAAATCACAGTACTATATTTAGAGTGCACCTATACGTTTTTCAAAAGAATGTGCTAATTAGAAAGCCTGAAATAAATTAGATTTTAAAAATGCTCAATATCTGACTTCAAAGGCTCGTTATATAGGCGGAGTTACTCGCATTATCGATGAGGTTAGAAAAAATTATACTACTGGTACGACATTTTTGTGTCTCCTAGAAATAGCATTGGACCTCGCAAGAGAGTTATATAATTCTATGAATTTGATAAGGACGTTGTAGCAGGACTATTTTTTAATTTTATGACCATAGAGAATTTCCAACAATACAAAAAGGTAACTGATGCTTTAAGAAGTAAAATATCATTCACTGGTTCTATTCATTTATCTAAAGTATTCTGCGAAGTCGGTGGTTCAAATATATAGAGACAAATGACCGGAAACAATTTTTAATGGGTATAAGTCACATAGTTGCGTCAAGGATACGGTTTTACGCAAAATACGAGATATATGTTACATTAGATGAGACTAATAAAAACTAAAATGAGGTTAATAAAAACCACATACAAAATTTAATCTCGCAAGATTCCTCCAAAATTGTGGCCTGTAGTGCTAAATGAGGAAGGCAGTCGGCTCATGTTTTTCATTTGGGATGTTCTAAGACAGGATCCCTACCTGAAAGCAAGTGAGTTTTTCAGTCCAAAACCAATTCAGATTATCAAATAATGACAGTTGATACATTTAAAGACTGATTTTTTGAACAGATTCCTTAATTATTGCGGAGGAGAAAATAACAATAATAATAATGATAATGACTATTTTTAATGGTGTTTAATGCCCATTTTTTACTACTGAGGCACCACAGGCGGTGAACACTGATGATACACGAGATGAAATGATATGAAATGATGTATTGGGAAAGGATTTTTTATGGAAGGAAACTTCCAGGCCTAAGATTAAGGTACCGGCATTTGACACTTATGAGGACTGAGGAAAACCTCAGTCAGGGAGGACGATCCTGGCGAGGTTCGAACCCCAGACCTCCCGCTCACGAGTGCGCGCCTTAACGACCTCCCATGGCCACCCATGGCGGTATAATGGATAGTGAATATTCATTTTTTTTTTCGTTTTATTTAAGGACGCTCTTTAACATCTCAGGTCATCAACGTCCCATTCAATTCAGGGCGTGAAACGGCCGATAAATTTTTCTCAGAGGCCTCTTCTTTCAGGCTTGAGGTCTTTTTGCCATAAATGTACGAAACGGGACCCACGGCTTTACTTCCCTTCCGAAGGAAGCTTTACATAGGACTTTTACGCCCGAAAAAAAACCATCGATTTTGACCGGATTTGAACTCGCGATCTTGGGTTTATAGGACAAGTATAGTTACCACTACACCACCAAGACCGACATTCATTTGTTCAAAATAAAATTCTAAATTCAACCAATAGGAAATGCCATATTATGGAATGGTTACAAAGTGAGGGTGGAATTTTTGGCCTCAGAAATTTAAACTGAGCTATTGAAACAGATACTTATGTACAAAAACCAGGATTAAAATGTATCTCCTTAATATACTTGCTAACAAAGGGGCCACGAAATAATAAGTTTTTCTCCTTACCACTGCCAGTATAATCAGAGATGCATAATGACTTAATAAAGAAAAATGATAAAATGACATAAAAATTATTCCTGCTTGCAACATGTTGGAAAATTACAACAGGAACTGTTTTAAGCCGCACGAGATTTTAGTACCTATCATTATTAATTTGCAAGACTCGGATGGTAACGACGTGACAAGGACTTGATGCCTCCCGATAGTATGACACAAAAGAGTCATTAGCAGTTTCTTTGGATAAAAACGCAGGTAATTAACTATCATACATTAGAGATCATTTTATATATATATAAACATTACTACGTTTACATGTCGGTCTCAAATACATATGAACACACTCCCCGAATTGAATTTTAATAAAATATGATCTCGTTTAGATGATATTTTTTCATTGAAATCTATTTTACAGTTTTCATGAGGGTTAATCTATCTTAATTAAATTTTGTGCTAGATAACGTACCAATTTACTTATTTAATATTGACTCAAGATTTAAAATTTGGAGAGATAAAGCATATTCAGAAAGTTAAATAGAATCAAAATTACGCATGCATATTTGTGGATAAATGAGAAATAGTGATAAAAATGACTGCATTAGGCATAATTCGTTCTGTATGATCCCCGTTTACATGCATCTCCCCCCAAAACGACCCTGTTTTCGGCAGCCATTCGTTGAGTTTGTAGGTACCCACAATGGAGTCGGTGTCAAAGTAACACACGCGTTGCCCTAATTGTTTAAGGTAGGAGCACAGCTACAAAAAGCGTTGGTGGTGGCATAGGCAGCTATGATGACGTTGTTGTGAAATATTGTATAGGGCCTAGCTCATCGTCATTCCAAACACCGCACGTGGCAGGTAGACAAGGTTGTACCTCCACACCTGCATCGTTGAGGAGTTGCATCAGATGTTCGTGTTCGCTCACGAGCTGGTAGGTGGGAAGATTGTCGTGCTGACTGTATTACCCCTGAGTTTAATCTCAACTTTGTCAGCTCTCTCTGTACAAATTTTAATAACATCATTTGGGTCGAACGACACGCCTTCTCTTTCAAAAAACATTTTGACATATTCGTCCTTTGTTCGGACGTATCCCAAATGGAGGACCAGCGAGAAACCTCCGTCTTAATCTTCAGGAATTATTTGTGTACTCCTGAAAAAGTCCCTTTTGCTCTGATTGGTATTGCGCCGTTTCCCACGCCCATATCTCTTATGTTTGGGGAATTTTATAACCTTTCTGGAAAGCAACCTTAACTTCGTCTATCACACGGGCTGAGTAAGGACCTCAGCCTACGATTGCACTTCTGTTGGTACCTGATTTGTGGGCACACTGGATACAACAATCTTCCATTGACTCGCACAGGAAATGCAATATTTGATGTGGTAATGTTTTACACATAACTATATCCCCCTATATATGACGTAAATTTATAAATGCTTTTAAACGTACTTTAGGATATCCACCGGAATAGGTTTTGTTTTATTTACAAATACATACAGACTGCTTACATTGTAATAATTTTTTTTTCGTCCACAGACGTTTGCTTATTCATCTTAGTACAATTGATTGGGTCCCTGAAAAATGCATCCCTATGATTCAGGAGTTCCATATGCGATTCAGAAAACGACACAACAAATTGTGCTAACAGAACGTTTGATTTTATCATGTTCGTGAAACTCCCATTCCTACATTGCCAGCATACAATAGATGCCATATTTTATCAATTCTGATATTCTTTCGGTGTCCTTGTATCTACAGGCCACGCAATGGCGATTGCAAAAGCACCGCGTACACCAGTGATAAAAGCACCCGTGAAAAAATACACAAATTTTCCATTTTCTTCCCCTCTGTATCCGTCTACTTTGTGCCCCATTATTTTCACTTCCCTGCATTTAAATGTGTGATATGATTTTTTCATGCTGCTCTACCCACGGCAGCCATATGCACGCTATTCGCGATCGTTTATCCGCCAAATGGCACATATCTACGACTATAATGCCGATCATATTTTGCGGCATAAATCTCTTCCTGTAGAAATTCATTCCATGTATTAACAATTGTAACGCATTCTCTAAATGCATATATTTGATTTGCATTCATAAATTCCTTTCGAAATTTTGAAAATCCCCGGTATCGTAGGAATACGCAAATTTTTACAGTATGCCACCATTTCCTCCTTTATGTTAAACACGTAACCGGAGATCAATTTTCTGCATGCCATTCCTCGAAGGCCTTCCGCCCATCTACGGACAAGATACATTTGATCATGGGTGGGATCCACATATTTTTAATTTTTCTTAATATTAAATAAGTAAGGAAAATACCCCAACATTTTGTAAGATTGAATGTTTTGGGAAAACTGGACAGAGTCAAAGGTATGCAGTTTAACGAGTCGAAAAACGTCATTTTTTCATCTCCACCCTTGTATGCGAGTCCCATTAACTATTAATTCAAGTTATCCAATTTAAGAAGTTTAAGAAGAAACTGACCATTGTAGGAGATAAGATTATGGACAATGACGGTTATATCCCTAGAATCAAATCTAGACTAAGCAATGAGGTTAAAAAGCTCTTTGACAAGATTGTTTCTCAAAATCCATTCTTTAATGGCACATTGCGGACAGTAGTTCCTCTTGTAGGCATTAATTCGGGACATGCTCAAAATAATTGACATTTTCAAAATTTGAGGTGTTTTGTGCACACTGGAAATGTATAAGTATAAAAATAAATTTCTTTTAGCGTTTTCTGATTTGTACGGCAAAATATAGCACAGGTGATTAGTTCCCATGTGAATTTTACATATATTGCAGAATTTCTCATTACACCCATGGAACACTATTCTTCGCCTACTATTAACCAGCTTTTTACTGGTCAATAAATGTTTTTTTTAAACATTGCTCGCTCTTGAGGCGCATCACAAGTTATAAGTGTTGTATTACTTGAATTGCACTGAGAGTGACATTTTGTGCATTTGAAATCGTAGCGATGCATCTTGTTTTTTACGCAATGATAATAATTACGCTGCCGACAATAAACTTGCATTTGAAAGCCCTGTGCAAGTCAACTATAGCATTAAAGTGGCCGTAATGTAATATGAGGTCAATGTACATTTTGAAACTCTTTTTTTACTTTCCCAGAATGATGAAAAATGTCATAGCTCTGTTGTAAGTATTAAAAACTTTCAACGTCCTGCGAAGTTAACACTTCATCGCGTTTTTCTACATAAATACAAATTGTCCTTATTTTAATTCTTTCTTTATTTTTGCTACATGCATTGCAATACTTCAAGCACAAACCTTATGTCTGTATTGTCCACATGCAATTAATTTTGAGAGATCCTCCGAGCAAAAAATATCCTTCTATTCTGCATTACTTTTTCTATTCATTTTAATATAGTCTCTGGATTAACCTGTTCAGACCTGCAAACGTTCATATTAAAATCACTAATAGATAAACCAAAAGTCCCTGAAACATTTGAGAAACCCACATTTCTGAAATCTGCATTTTCAGGCATAGACCAGTCTCTCGATATCCCGAGTAAAATTTATTTACCCTTCCTTTACAATGTTGGATAATGACAAATAAAGGCAGTTAACTAAAAACATATCTTCGAAATCACCATCGTTAAATAAGTTCTCATAATCAGAAGGCAAGGGAGAGTTATCCATAAGTCCAGGCCCTGCATTACGCACGATACACTCAAGCTTAATAATAAAGATTTAAAATAATTTATATATTTATCTAAGTGTAGAAATAAAATACACTAAACATATTACGCTACATTTATATACTGAAACACGCTATATGTATGTAGGAACGCTATGAAAGAACAAGACTTACCTCAAATAACAAGCACGGCACGCATGTACAGTCACGTGTAAGTTAGCTTTGCATTCTTTATTATTTAATGGCAAAGTAGAAACACGCATAATACCAAATATTAACTGCAAGTCCTATTAGGATTACTATAACATATCCAGCATAGTTTCCCACTTTTGCACAACCAACCTGCTTTTTCCTGCTGTAAAGCTCCTTATATCTACCTCTAGGACTCCCACTACGCTGGAATGTAGCTATGGGAGTTAACCATGCCCATAGTACAAATTCTCAAGCGTATAACTGTCGTTCCGAGCAACTCCCGAGCGACAGCGGAGAAAGCCGAAGGTATAACCAGATAACAAGGTATACAACTATAACAGCATAATAGCTCATACGGTTAGAGCGTCATGCTATAGCTGTAAATGTAACAGCTCGAATCCTCACATGCTGATGCTTTTATTTTTTCTGTCGGAGTTAAAGCAGATTGACACCATTAAAATAATTTATTTCCTAACTTCTACCATGTACATAACGGGCTATAAATTTACATTTACGATTTTTTCTGCTGCAATCAAAGGAGATTTCACACCATTACAGTGATTTACTCGCCCCTATCCACTTGTATTTACGAAAATAAGGCGAACGTAGGCCCTCAGGTCGTAACAAGTCGGAGCAAACCACTGGGTTCACCGGTTTCTAGGATATACCCGAGGTTAGCGTTTAGACTTTGTGCATTTACTTTTATCCGCCATTTGCGGAGCCATGACTGTAGGTCGTCTAGCGCTTTCTGTAGTCTAGTATAGACCATTTCGGGCTTCCATGATTGTATTGCTATTGCCGTGTCGTCTGCAAATATAGAGAGCATACAATTAGGCGTTTTGGGTTTGTCATTGATGTATAGATTGAATAGGTTCGGGCCAATAGCTGCGCTGAGGGACCCCTGTTAGTGTGTATCTTTTTGTGGATTTTAATATGATGTCTATGTCTCGTGTGTGTAGTTGTTCGGATGGGTTATACGCGCTAGCAATGGTTAGTGGTTGGCTTGAAGTGTAGACTGTGACAGCGGCTGCTTCCATGCGATTTAGTGTTGGCATTTTCTTTTCCTCGTGTTGTATGCTGTTGTGGATTAGTATCGCGGTGCACCCGTGGACTTTCCCATTAGGCTGGTCTGATCGGTAAATGCGATATCCCGGAATGGAGATGCGAGTTTGCGGTGTAAGGAAAGTTTCATTGAGCAGTATTAAGCCTATTGGATTGTCAGTTAGATGAAATTTGAGCTTGTAAAGATGAGATCGTAGTCCTCTGCAATTGCACTGGAGGATTCTGTATCTGTATCTGTTTTCATTTAATGGGAAGTAGTACATTGTTGGTTTGTGTGAAGTGTGGTGTTTATTATAGTTGGCGTCATTTCCCAGAGTGACTGCAAATTGACCGAGTACTTCCATATAGCGCTCAAATTGCGCTGGTTGGGTTTCTACATTAGGCATTAACTACTAACATTAGTACGTGAAATTGCGATAATACTGTGAAGTGCCCCGCTTCTCCGTTGCCATCGCCCAGGATATGCAGGAATCTCTCAGTGGTGGGGAATGAATATACCTTATATAGGCCGCCAACACGGACTTGGGGGTGAGCATAGTAGGGAGGTGGGAGTGATGGGAATGAGGGTAGGGATCTGTCAGGGTTCTGTTGGGTGTTAGCTGATCGTGATACGTTTGGTGTTAGTCTGTATGTGAATGTGGCTTGTGGGAGTGGATGTGTGGTGTTGGCTTCAGTCTGCGAGGGTGTGTCAGTGGGTAACTGCTGTACCGTGTAGGGGTTTGAGTGTTGTGCTGGTGCTACTCTGTGTGGCTGTGTGGACTGTGGTGATGTGCGGCGTGTGGCGGGGTGTGTTCTGGCAGCGTAGGTGCCCTGGCCTTCGGCCACCAAGTCCTATGCCGAGGGCAGAAGGATTGGCGAGCCTTAAATAGACTGGGCAGCACGCGTTCCGTGTTTGGTTTGGGCACAGGCACAAAGAGCAAACTTGCGTTGCATAACACAGCATTTCCTAACATTATGGTGTCCGCGCACCGGGAGTGCACCTGTGGTACCTCACAGTTTCGAGTAACATGCCGAAACTGGACACATCTACCACACTGTTCGGGGCCTTTGAAGGCGAAGTAATTCCCTCTTCGCATTTTGCAATGGGCGATATCCAGATATAGATATATCTGTTTCATTAGTTCTACATTGTTCTAGCGAATATCCTAGTTACTTTAATTACTTCAAATTCAAAATTTTTTAGTTCAGTAGTTTCCAGTTAGCCTCGGTCGGCTTTTATACCTGCGACTGCCGAGACCTGGTCATTAGTACATAGCATTTGTGGTGCTATCTAGTTTATTGATTCTTAACATATTTTCATACCAGCGCCACTGTGGCGTATGTTCAACTACAAGTATCATAAGCGTATTTACATGTTAGCGCTGCTAAGGCGTATGTTCAACTACTAGATTCATTAAGTATATTTACATGTTAGCGCTGCTGTGGCGAGCGTCCTTTCTACGTTCTTCTCTGTGTCGCTCGGTTGTGGCGAACTAATACCAGCAGTGGGTTGACGCTACAGAGCAAAATATCGCAAGCAGAAAATCGAACAACGCCAAGATATAGTATGTGCTCATGGTCAAAAACAAATTCACTGTCCTAACAACAAATGAAAAAGAGGGAACTAATCCAGTGCCAGAAGACTTTTGGATGAAAACCACAAAAGAAAATAAGTCAACCAAATAAAAGAAAGAAAGTCTCAATTTATGGCGATAGTCATGCAAGAGACCTCGCTCAGAAAATACGTGAAAATATTAGTGATTCTGATCGTGAAGTTATAGGTTATGTAAAGCCTAATGCGAAACTCGTAGATGCTACAGAAATATATCTAGCAAGTGATAAAAGATAAAGTGAAAGAAAAGAAGTGAAAATGTTCGTGGCTGGCGCAAATCATGTATACAAGAATGATGCAAACAGTGCCATAAACACTATAAAACAAATTCTGCAAAGCAAAGAAATAAAGAAAATGGACGTAATAGGTGAACATTCTTAACAGGTAAGATTTTAATTATAACTCATGTATTAACAAAGAAATAAAAAGCTGAAATTACTATGCTCAATGTACTCAAATGTAAATATAGTCGACATCAGCAACCGCAAGTGTGAATACAATCCAGACATGGCTTACATTTGAACAATAAAGGGAAGAAATACTTGAGGTTACTTCTCTCAGAGTAAATAAAACACACTGTCAGTAAAAAACTGCATGTGCCTAACTGTACAGGGAATGTAGTTAATGTTCAATGACAAATTGTAAATTTTTCCTCATCCTATGATTATGATATAAACACCATGCATAGTAGCTCCAACCTTAGAGTATATCACCAGAAAACACAGTATATCTCCAATAAAGTTTATATTTTAGAAAGAGTACTAAAGGATATACAACCTCAGGTTGTAGAACTTTCATAACATGGGTTAAGGCAAGAGCATTACATTTTGGAAACTTACCAATAATAAACTAATCTCCCAATATTGCCATATGATACATAGAAGCAGAAGAGTTGATTTGTGTGCCAGGAATGATACTATTGGCAATAGGGTAGAATGGTTAGACAACATAAGGTTAAAGATGATCTTTGAGGTAGCTGCAATAAAACAAAACAAAACACTGAATTGGGGAAAATAGTCATTATAAGCAGTTCCCCTAATTCAATTATACAAGAGTTCTTACTTCAGCTGGAAAACATGTTGTACAAAATTAAGATTAACTAACATATCATAATCCTAGGTGACTTTAACGTTGATGCTGACAATATTGGACTGCATGACATTCTTGGTAGCTTCAATTTACAAATGGTCTCTCAAAGACCGATGAGAATCATAGATCACTCAATTAGCACAAATGATCACCTAATAACAAATCTAAATGAATACATATTTTCCACAATAAATAAATGAATTTCATGTCTCACATCATAGGGCACAAATTATAGATATTTACAACTTCCATAGCCAAACAAAAGAGAGTGCCCATAGGTATGTTAGGGACACACAAAAATATAACCTAGGTAAACTAAAACATAATGTTTGCCAAAGAAGAATGGGCAGAAGTATATAATGCATGTAATACATATGAAAAATGGAAGAATTTTCTGCAAAATTTTCTTCTCACGTTGATGAAGCTTGTCCCCCAATCAAAAAGATAAGCATAAAATCACTGTTACCTTAACTTTGCCACCTGAACTAATAAATCCAAAGAGTAAAATGAAAAGTAACTATGAATTTTTCCAAACCACTAAACTGAGTACTTATAATAATACATTTAATATGTATAAAAAACAAAACAGGAAAGCTTTACTTAATTTAAAGGCAGAGCAAATAAGAAAGGAAATAACAACTTCCAAAAATATTACAAATAGTGTGGAATATTATAAACAAAAAAACTAAATCCCTAATAAGTGAGCGCAAGTTTGAGTAAATGGACAGACAGTACATAATCCTTCTATCTGTATTCTTTCTGAATACTGATGATGAAGTTTAGAATAACTGAGTCGACTTTGTAACACATCACTAATAGTTTTTAAAAGAGGAAAACTAAGTTTCTGGAGCTAATCGCTCCCATCTTCAGTTCCAGTTCAACTGCCGGCCTTGTTCTTCATGGTGGTTTGGTTTGTCTCTGGTGGTGGTTGGATGAATTTCTGTATTAAGACCTCACTTGGTGGGATTTCAAAGTTAAGAACGCTACATTTGTTCTTCCAGATATAAATGTTTTCCCAGACGGCGAATTCTGTTTTCCCTGTAATGTTTTTAAGTAGTTTGGGATTCCTGTTTATATTATATTTTTCATTTCAAAAAAACACCAATTTGATTTTTCTTCCTGTCTTTGTTTTATGTTCCTGATGTGTTCTTTTGCTCATGTTTTAATGTTTCTTTTAGTCTTTCCTATGTAAATTTTTTCACAATCGATACATTCTATCTGATATGTTCTCTTAAGGAATGTCCTCTTTTAGTTTAGAATTTAGTATATTTTTTATGGAGTAACTGTTTTTTGGAGTTAAAATAATGTTTTGTTTTTTGAAAATCTTTTGGAATTTGTAGAAGGTTGATGGGGATGGTATGTGAATTTTTGGTACATTCTATTTTCTTTCTTGTTAGGAATAAGGGTACTGATGTCTTTGATTCTTTTTTTGTTCCTAGCTCTGTTTATTTTCTTATATACCAATTCTTGCTTGAAACCATTTTCTGTAGATATATTTATTATATTGCTCAGTTCTAAATCCTATTTTTCTCTGGGAAGAATATGATTTCTTCTTATGGGAAAACATTTATATCTGGAAGAACAAATGTAGCGTTTTCAACTTTGAAATCCCACCAAGTGACATCTTAATACAGAAGTTCATCCAACTGCCACCAGAGACGAACCAAACCACCATGAAGAACAAGGCCAGCAGTCGAACTGGAACTGAGGATGGAAGCGATTAGCTCCAGAAACTTAGTTTTCCTCTTTTAAAACTATTAATGATGTAAGTGTTACAAAGTCCACTCAGTTATTGTAAACTTATGTTAAACATTACTGTTACAAATGTCCACCATATTTAACTAACTGATGATGAAGTTAAAATTAGGGAAAAAGACAATAATAAAAGTAAAAATGAAACTGTTATGAATAGCATGTACTTGAATGAGCCAAATGCTGATGAAATTCACAAAATAATAAACAGTTTTAAAATTTAACGTTCCTTGGGTAGGATGGAGTGCCACCTACAGTACTAAAACACTTCAAACAAGTATTGCTGAATATATTGTAATAAATTACTCGGTAGTTGAGGAATTATTTCCAGAAGTTTTAAATCAGTGTGGTATGACCAATTCACAAAAACGGATCAAAAGCAGATATTAGTAACTACAGACCAATTGCTCTAATCTCTGTTTTCAGCAAATTAATTGAAAAAGTACTAATGAATACAGTAAATAGTTTTTTAGTATTCAATAACATCTTCAATAATTTTCAACATGGTTTTAGGAATAAATTATCCATTATCACAGCTATGGCAGAATATGTGCATGAATTGTTACAATTGAAAGGTATCTATAAAAAAGTAGCAGGAATTTATTTAGAGCTCTCTGAAACCTTTGACTCTGTATCTCATGATCACCTACTTTGAGAATTAGAACATTAAGGTTTTAGAGGACAAATCAATAAATTACTAGCAGCATACCTAAAAATCATGTGCAATGTATAGGAATAAATTGGAAAAAAGGTGACCTTATATACACCATTAAATCCAATTATAATACAGTGAAATCGGGGGTATCACAGGGGTCAGTGCTCGGACGCATGCTTTTCTTAAATTACATAAATAACTTACCCAAACTATCTATAATATGTTGGAGTGATGACAGGGAATGCTTAGAAAGACAAATGAAGAATGCAACTGGTGAAAGATAATTGTATTTACTAAACAATGCACTAAAGTTAAACATAGGTAAAACAAAATTCATGACATTTGAAAACAATAACTTAAATGTAAGCATTAACAATGTCGCATTAGAAGGTAACATACTATAAATTCTTGGACGTACACGTTGATGAAAATTTAACTTATGCCACACATGTAAAAGTAGTATGTAACAAAATTAACTCAGGACTATACCTATTGCAACAACAAACAAGATATGGGAATATTAATATCCTAAAATAGCATATTATAGCATTATTTTTCCACATTGAGCATATGGAATTGAAATCTGAGGGGGGGAGTACAAGTAAAACCAATATGGACAAAATATTAAAGGTACAAAAAAAGTGCATAAGAAGTATGTATAACCTTGAGCATCAACAGTCCATTCAAGAAACAAAACTTCCTGACTGTGGTTTCACTATATGTATAAAATATAGTGAACTTTTGTAACAGTGGTGTCAAATATTAACATTTTAAAAAATTGAGTCGACCAGGAACTGACCATAGGAGCGATGGCTCCCAAAACTAGTCTTCCATTTTATTGAATTTTAGTGGTGAGTATGTTGCAATTTCGACTCAATTTTTTAAAATGTTCACCATATGTATTCAAAATTATTATGCTAGTCAAGGAAAAACAGGAATTTAACATGCTGAATAAAGCCTGTCATGCATATGATACAAGAACATTAAAGGATTACCATAGGGTGAGCATGAATAAAGCTCAAACCATTAAAGACCCATATAAAATAGGAGCTATATCATATAATAAATTATCATTATCAATTAAGAATACTACATACCTGCAATTCAAATCTGTACTAAAACTATTCCTAATAGAGAAATGATTATTATTTTCATACAGCATTATTGAACTATAATGGATGAGTGTATAATATTGCTAATTACAAATATAAGGATATGTACATATGATTTATAGATGTATAGCATGATGATAAAGTCAGATATTCTTGTAAGAGTCTTTTGCTTACAATAATTTTATTATTATTATTATTATTATTATTATTATTATTATTATTATTATTATTATTATTATTTCCAGGGGCTTTCCTTAGTAGCCACTTTACCCACTGGGAATTTCCACAGAATTGACCATTCTGTCATTTGATTTGAATAAAAGATCACCGCTTGTCATCTGCTACATCCACTGTTATATCTGATTGTGAATGTGTTTTGTATTTTCCATGTTTGGTTTTGAAGCTTGCCCCCCCCCCCCCCCCCCTGCACACACACTCACACTCACTCTCTCTCTCTCTCTCTCTCTCTCCTCTCTCTTTAAATTAATTTTATTCATTTAAAACATTCTTTATTCGCTTGCATACTATAATAGTAATGCTTATTCTTTGTTTAGTTTAAACATTGTACTTCTTAACTAGCATTGTTATTCAAATGATGCAGTGGCTTTACAATAATTAAATAATGTAAATTTTTCTGTTTTTATTACTTTGCATCTTAATTTATATATTGCATTAATTAAATGTACTTTTCAAATATTATTTTCAGTTCCATTTTTTACATATTTAGCTATGCATTTATTACTTTAGTAAATATTTATTACTATTCACCTGCATGCTATTTTTATTCATTTGCATACTTATAATAATAATAATGTTTTATTCATTATTCACTTTACACATTGTAGGTTTTAGCTAACGTTCTTATTCAAAATAATAGTGTAATGCAAATATTAATTATGCAGGATTTTTCACTGTTCGTTACTTTGTATCTACATTTTATATTGCAATAATATATATAATATTAATTTCAGTTACATTTTCATTTCTACTGCTGCCAGCTTCATGGGCATTTTGGACGTTACTACATACATCATTGTAAGTGTTCTTCAAATTATTTATTCATTTATTAATTATTTGCTTACTGATTTATTAATGCTGCTTTCCTTTTATTCAGATAATTACATAGTAGTATTAACATTCTATACTGCATAAAACTTGAATGGAATAATCCAAATTATAGTGTGTGCTCTCAATAATTAGGGAGAATGCAGAAGTTCATAATTTTCACTTGTATGAGCTTCATTTAGGCACCTCAAATATATACTGTTGCTGATGGTGAATAATCACACAGGTTTTAACATATATTTACAAAAATGGGCTGTAACAACTAAAATGCTGAAATACCAAGATGTCAAGAACCTTACAACTTTGTTGAAAAAGTTGTTTATTTGTAATTTCTAAATTGGAAAAAATGAAACATTAACATATTGTATTTGCATGTAAAAATATTCTGTACTGTATCTCTTTCTTTTATGTAAAATAACACTTAATCACATTAGCAGTTCATTGTTTGGCAAATAAAAGTGAACAATGCAATGGATAATTATAATTTACATTACTTGCACTAAAATCAGATAAAATACTTTATTTGATTAATTTTTTTTTCTGTGAAACCATATCATACAGAATAAAAATAAATTAAGCATGTGAGATTACAATATGAGTTTCAAAATCTAACTCTATATAAAATAAATATGGAGAGGAAAGATATAAACGGCAATTGGAATGATTATATTTATATTTTAACATTTCTTTTTTTAAAATGATTTATTGTTTATTAAAATCAAAAAATATTCATTAATTTTTCTCGTAATCATCACTGTAGTTGAATGAAAATAAGACCAAAATTAAATCTTTCCTTCTTTATGGTCTTTGTTCTAACAGGGGTTTTGTAGATCTCTTATTTGCCATCTATGACTATTAGAGTTCTAAGCAAATGCTGCTGTGACATGAATTTGTATTACCATTTTCTCAACTCACTTTCTAACCTCTCATATGTATAACTCATAGATGTTAGCTAATGAAAAATAATATTATGCATTCTTATAGTGCATATTTTAGGGACAGAAATTGGGCTATTTTCTGCATGAGCAACAAATTGTCTAGCATTGAAAATTACAGTGATTCTTATCCTTGTTCTTATTCAGAGAGAAGGATATCGAATGTTACATCCTAAAATAATAAATATGCTCGTCAAGTCCCTAAGTCCTAAGTTATAAAACAGAAATTTCATGTTGTTTGTAATGCTGCTATATTGAAGACATTTTGAACATTTGCAGTATGTCTGAGCAATAGAATGAACAATAAATTCAAAACATTTTCATGCAATTGTGAATGATGCAATAATCTACCTTATGCAAAGTACTGGAAGAGCAAGGTAAAAAGAAGTGCATATGTATATTTATTCTGATGTCACTTATGAAGGGAATTAAGCAGCATTCTAGTTTTAAGTTTCCTATTGTACATTCTCAATATTATATTATAAACATATATGCAATAATTTTAAATACTTATGGGTTAAATTTAAATTTAAATTTTCATTTAAACTGTGACAAAAACAAAATAAGCATACTTTTATCATAGCAAAGATTAAAAAAATAATGCTACACTGAAAAGTAGAAAAATAAAAAGGTAGCCATAATTATTCACATATTTCACACACCAACCCAAAAAAACATATGTTTAAATAAGGGGCTATATCCAATTTCCTTAGTTTAGATAAAGCAAAATCAGTTTCCAAAGATAT
This sequence comes from Metallyticus violacea, assembly GCA_030762175.1. Lineage (NCBI taxonomy): Eukaryota > Metazoa > Arthropoda > Insecta > Mantodea > Metallyticidae > Metallyticus > Metallyticus violacea. The sequence goes on from CM060838.1 coordinate 72,998,466, forward strand.
TTAGCTACACAGTTTACTCCTATTATGTCATGTGATTTTCTGCAATCTTAAAAGCATGTTTGCTTACATCTTCATATATTATATTAGTTTAAGAAAGTGCAATTTATACATCTTTCGTGACATAGATTTCAAACTTTGGTCAAATAAATTTTCCATTTTTCCTCTCTCTATAGTGAGAGTAAGCTTAACTTGGAGCCATTGCCAAGTGGTGCTGGCTGTGAAGACGTATACTAGGCATTTCTCAATGAAACGACATTTTGTATCCGCCTGTCCACAAAACCCAACAGTCAAAGTGCCTGAACCATATGCACACCTATGATATCTGCTAGCTGCTTCATTGTATTATTAGCCATTTCTGCCCATATTGCTTCCTGAAATTTAAATAACTTTTAGTATTATCTGAATATGTATACTATTATAAAATACATTTAAATTATATAAACGAGTTCTGGTCTGAAGAGAATGACTATTTAAAAGAATGTTCTAATTTCTGTTTATAACTGAACTATGAATGTTTTATACAGAAATAAAATTGTTATATAGTGTTTTGCAAAGCTTTATATATGAAAAATTTCCAATTTACAGTGCTTTTAAAAAATACAGATTCAGTGTACCACAAACTTAGCAGCCAAGTTCCTAACAATAAACAATAATTAAATGGATAAAGTGTTAGTCATCATATGACACTAGAGACTGCCAGTTTTACTTGTGAAGAAAATGTAGCAAGCATGGCTTGTTATTAGTGAAAAATAAAAAGCAAAATCAATGATAGCTCCTTTGAACTGAAATGCACATAAAATGTCAATGAACATATTTCTACAGTGACATAAAAAATGTGAATGATGCTTATCAACATGTTATTATAACAGGAAATATTGGTGTTCAGAGAATGGGAATATTATATCTATTGCGAAAGAATATGGATTATTATGAAACAAATAGATAATTTGAGACAAATTGTCAGAACATGAAACACTCAATTTGCCAGATTCTCAATGTAAGATCATGTAATATTGCGTTATTCTGTCTCTTTGTTTTACAAAGCTCATGCAGTTCAAGGTTTATTATATTGTGAAGGATGTTTGCATCTGGGTGACATTTTTGATTGTGGTTTTGCATTTTTGAAATACAGTCCTACTCTATGTTTTTCTTTTCTAAGCTAAAATTGTTGTTTCAGGCAAGGTACAATGTCAATTGCCAATCCAGGAAAACAGATTGGAAGGATCAAAAGATCCATCTTTCTCCCTTGGTTCTTTTATCCATTAGCCAGTTATCCTTCTAGAAACTTCGTTTTTGTTTTTCTTAGAGATAGTGACTTATTAAACAAATTCTTGCTTCCCTGGATGTCAAGTGGTGTGCTATTGTACATTTATATCAAGAAGGGATAAAGTTAATTTTAAAAAAAGCATGAAAAGTGTCATCCTAATTTACAATTTTATTTTCTGACCTATTGATGCCTCCCTTTTACACACTTGTCTTTTGCCGTTGCCAAAGAACACTATTAGAAATACAGCGAAAAATGTGTGACTATTTGTTTTGTTTATTTCTACTTCTCTAGTTCTTGTTATTTTAATTATATTGTTTCAAGAGTGACTTTATCCTTCATTTATATATATGTATGAAGATATAAATGCAAAATGTATAATCAAATCAGACGGCCAAAATGTATAAAAGAACTAGAGCGTTTCACTTTTAAAACAAATACAAAGGTAGGTCCATAAGTTTCCGGCTTAACCATTTTCTGTGTATGATAAAGACAAAAACTTTATTTCCCTTTTCTAATATAGTTACCCTTTATTGCAATACACTTATCACATCTTTAAATTAACATTTCAACTCCCCCTCCAAAAATGTCAGAAGTCTTGTCTGCAAAATGGGCATAAACAGTATGTATCACTTTTTCGTCACAATTAAATTTCTTTCCTCGAGGGCCCTTCTCGAGTTCTGTGAAGAGGAAGTAGTCACTGGGAGCTAGATCAGGGCTGTAGGGTGAATGGTCCATTTACTTGAAGCCACATTTCTTCACAGTTTTCTTTGCCATAAGAGAGCTGTGTGCCTGTCGTGAACAAGGCGCACACCGCCACTCAGCTTTCCTCGCCTTTTCTCTTTGATGGAAGCACGTAGTGTGTGCAGTAGTCCAGTATAGTATTCCCCATTTACTGTGGTGTTTTTCTGCTTCCTGTCAATGAAGAGTATTCCTTCAGTCTCAAAAGGATGTGACTATGATCTTCTTGGTTGACTGAGTGACCTTGTCCTTTAGAGGCGGTGCTTCGCCAGGTTAACGATACTCCATCGATTCTCTTTTGGACAAGGGATCATGATAGAGAACCATAGTTTCATCTCCTGTAACATTGATTTGTAGAATCTCTCTCGTTGCCACGGCAGAGCTGAAAAATGCTTGACAACAGATGACTCGTTGCTGCTTTTGGGCTTAGGAAAGAAGTCTAGGTAACCTTGCACTAGTTAGTCTTGCACTAACCTTATTCATGTTTAAATGTTGTGAATAATTCGAAAGACTGCTGTTTTAGAAAGGACCAACCTTGCTATTTCTGTAACTTTGAGCCGCCGGACTTCCATAATTTCTCCTACCACAAGAGCGATGTTTTCAGGAGTGAGCACCTCCAAGGACCGACCTGCACGCTCTTCGCCTTCAATGATTTCTCGACCCATTCGAAAAGTTTGTCTTTTATGGTAGAATTTGAGGGGGATGTTTATCCATATACACCGTCCAATTGCTGTTTAATGTCATTTGCGGTAAGTCCTTCTTTTGTGAAGAACTTAATAACAGGTTGGTACTCCATTTTGAACATGCCACAATCTTCTACTAGTAGCCTTTTTTATGCAAATGTATCTGAACAACTGAACACAGCTGAGTGGAAGTTGCAGCTGCAATGATTTACTTAACAGATAAGATATGACACCAGATAAAATTATTATGAAGGTGATAATCATTATCGCCGAGGTTGGAAACTTATGGACCTACTTGTTTGCTTGGTAAATATAGCAAGGAAATAAATGATATATATTCCCGCTTTTGGCATAAATACTCGTAATTGTTCACATTAACTGATAAGCATTCAATTGAATAAGACAATGTGAAGCGTTGGTATAACTAATTGAAATCAATTTCTTCTCCAAATGTTGGTTATTGCATTGTTCCTGTCTCTGTGGAAAGGTGCTTGTATTGCCCAAACGTCATTAAATAAGCATACATATTTTGTGGACAGTAATAGAATATTTATGAGAGAACGTGGGCTTTCACGACCGGGGTAATAGGTGTAACTGTGGTACTCTGTCGGGCTGCTTAACGTGGTCTGCTGGAGACGAAGATTTCACACGTTTCGCCTGCAACTGTGGCAGAATCTTCGGTTGCGTAGACGGGTTCTCCTCACTGGTAACACGGCGTCTGAAGCGCTGGCTGTCAGAGTCGCTTTATTTATACTGCCAGCTCTCACCACTGATTTGGTCTGGACCGTCGGCTAATGGGAGGAGCCTGGCCTCTCCTGTGCTGCTCTCTTGTGATATGCACGCTATGTTTTCATGTGTTGTATGTAGTACTTTGTTATTGATTGCAGGAAACCAAGTACCTTTATTCATTTGATCTGTAGGTATTGCAGCACTTCTTTTATTACTTTCTCTTCCAGTTTTAGCAGTTGCTATTTAGTTTTTCAGTTTCTTCTTTCTTTGAAATTGTTGGGGCGTTCATGGATTTCGATCACTTCTCGCTGTAGTCTTGCATAGTAACGTGTCATAGATGAAAGAATGATGATATTCTTAAACTTGATGTTGTGTTCCCCCTCCATTTCGATGGCAAGTTCTGCTACCGCTGACTTATCTGACTTAGACGACAGTTGAATATTTAATTAGCATCTTACATAATCTTGACTTGTAGGTCTTAAGTTTTAGCATAAATTAGTACGAAATTCTAAGTTAATTTTTTTCAAATCTGTCGGTTAAATTATTTTAAAAACACCAAAATACAATTATCAAAACAAAATATAAGTTCGCTGGAAGATGTTCAAATGGAGTTTCATAGTATTAACCGAGAACCACAATTATTTTGCGTTCAAATGAATTTCGCCACAAGCAAATTTATAAGTAAGGCAGCGAATGACACATTGTCATTCAGTTGTTCATTTGTGCACATACTAGTGCCCAACAGAAAAATATGTAAATTAACAAGACGAGACATTTCCAACTTTAAACAAAGGAGAACGGTAATTGTTAACAATTTACTCAAAAATTGGTAAACTAAAAGTATTTTCAACATTGTTCTTCTGATACCATGTTCACTATTTTACCTTTAATATTCTAGTAATTATTTAGCATATAGTTTATATGTTGTGTTTAATGTGCTAAAGCTTATATACTTCTTCATTCATGCCTGTTACTTTATCTAAATATAAGAAATATTGTATCTTTTCTCCAATCACTAGGGATAGTACGCATTTTCAGCAAAAATTCCTTACATTTATTTTATTTATTAATTCTATATATCTATAGAATTGTATTAATTCTATATTTATTTCGTCAATTCCTGGGCATTTTTATTCGTTGATTACCCTTCAGATAATTTTCTAATTCAAATTTGAATTGGATCAATACTTGCTGGTTCTTCTAATGCAGAATTTACATTAGCAGTGGATATATTGATCACCTCCATTCTATTGTTATGAATAAAGTCAATATCTTTTTCAGTTGCATTCAGATGATTCACAAGTCCGTGATGCAGGAGCTGGTAAACTAAGCGAATTCCTCACCTAGTAGAGTAACTTTAAAAAATAATATAACACCCAAATTATTGTCTTATTAATGAAATAAAATAAGTTATGGAATTACTTTATGGTATTAGGGGAACAAAATTAGAATTCTTGCTATCTATAAATATCACAAACTTTTAGAATTATTATTATTATTATTATTATTATTATTATTATTACTAAATAACATATACTAATAGTATACAATTAATAAAATGAAATAGATGACCACTGCAGGCAAAGGTATATTTTGCGATATTTTTAAACATTTTTAGATTTAACCATGCTTATCCACTAAGCTCTTTATGTCATGTTTATATTTACTAAAATGGAGAAAAACAACTGGAAGTTTCCAGTTACATTGTGTATTTAAGAGGATGTTCATATGTTTCGATAAAAATGTTACTATTTAAAAACAATTACAATAAACTAAACATATATATACAATCAACAGCAAACAATTGAAAGTTTAATTGATTATCATTGACTTTGAAATGTAATTCAAATGTTTTGTAGTAAAATTATGTGACACAAACGTTTTCTGAAGACTATTACAGAGCGTTCTTGCATATAAATATAATTCTCACACACATATTAGATTAATATTTCACATTTGCTTCTTCACGATGATGCCTTTGTTAAATATAAAACATATGCGCTGTTATATATGTTGAATTACTTTTCCCTTTATTTTAAAACAATACAGAGAAAATGACACGCAATAGCGCTTTTCAAGTATACCCCTACTCATAATGGTCCAGTTTCCTTAATTTTCAGAAACTATTTTTTTTTTATTTAAATGGTATATCAAATGGTTTTGAAGAAACAAATTTTGGTGCCGCTAGAGCGATTTTTAAATTTTGGGTTTCAGGTAAACCTGAAACCTACTCCTACTTGCCCGATTTCCCTGGTTTTCAGCAACTATTTTTCTAATATTTTTATTTAAATAGTATGTATGGAGTATATATGAAGTTTCGTTGCGAAAAACGAATATTAATTCCGCTAGAGTGATTTTGTAATGTTAGGTAAACCCCCCCCCTTTCCTAATAGTTCGATTTCACTGCTTTTCATAGAATATTTTTTATTATTTTATTTCAATGCCACATATGGAGTTTCCTTTTAAATATATAAATTGCGGCCGCTGGAGTGATTTTTAAATTTCGCTTTAACCATCACTTGTAATGTCTCGATTGTACTGATTTTCAGATACTACTTTTATTAATTTATTTTAAAGAAATATTCGACGTTTCGTAGAAAAATAATAAAAACTTTTTGTTTGTTTTTTTGTTTGTTTGTTTTGTTTTACATTTTCGCTTTAGGTTAACCCCCCACTGCTAATGGTCAAAGTGTGCGGGTTAATGAACTTGACGATTTGTTAATTGATTGTTACAAGCGAAGTTTCATTGCGAAAAAATAGAATGTAAGTAGAATCGATGGAGATTTGAAGAATTTTTTTCAATAAATAATATAACATCGAAATATATAGATAATGTAATTAAATTTTAGTTTAGCAAATATAAGTTCCATTCAAAGCAAATAGCTAAATATACAAGACAGGTTGGCTTTCTTTGTACCCCTTGTACTTCTACTAGTATTAGCGCAGTTGTTAATTTATCTTCTATTTCACTTTCTGATGCTCATACATTGCTTTTGCAAAAAGGATTATCTTTTGTTCCAACTCCAAAATTTATTCGTCTTAAATTTGTTTCCGATGGCGTTAAATTTTGCCGTAATTTAAGATGGCGTTACTATTGGCATACTAAATCTTCTCAGCCTACTTCAAACTTCAGTAAACCTAATTAAAAAAAAGGTGCAAATAAGTCCAGCAAGAGAAAATTTTAATAATTACGGATGAACTGAATTTCTGTGGCGGTTTTTTATTTATTTTTTAATCTTTTCAGCAGGAAGATTCATTATTTACTTCTTTATGGACTTAGTTCGCGTTTTCAAAACCATAGTAATATCAATCATGACTATAAAATTGAAAGATCGTCAATGGTAGCTGATTTGGGCAAGTACAATATCCGTTCGGCGCGTAAACAGAGAACTATGTGTATAAATTGTATAACATTAGTAACCATTAATACTTTGAATATGTTATTCTTGGTTGTCTTATGTATTAGTAACTATTTATTTATAAAACAAAGAAAAGAAACATGCAGTCATTCTGTTTGTGCAACATTTTACAACTTTGTATTTGTGTAAAGTTTGATTTTAACAGTGTTTGGTCTGCAGAATGAACTCGCCCACAGAACCTTTGATCTGATCATCTAAAAGTTTCTTTAAGTTATTAGTCACAAAGTGCTTGCTTTGAAAATCTTTTAACTCGGTTAATGTAATGGGATTTTCTTCAGATATCCACACTAGCTAGCTATACCTACATTGTCTTAACTGTTATAAAAGTAAGGAGGGAAAGAAGAAAGAAATTGTGTATCTGTTAAGGAAAATGAAATATTTTTGGAGAATTGCCTCAGAAGTTTTCTTAAAGGAGCGTGGGTCGTAAAAAATGTGACTAGTCTACCTTAACTGTACCAGTGAATTAATAGTCAAAAGTGGAGTAAAGTGGAGTTTTGTCATTTTTGCTTATTTTACGGATATATGTTAAAGGATGCACATGTTTAAATTTTGTAGTGACTACATATTTGAGGTTTGGATTTATTTAGCGAATATGGTCCTCTAATTTTCTTTAATTTTGTGAGTTTTATATATATATAAAGATTTTGAAGGAAATTAAAACAGTTTAAATCTTCCGGGCTCTTTTGCCGTGGTCCATGCTTTAAAATGCTACCATAGCTTTGGCTAACTACTGCGGTTGGCATCATCAGTGGACGATGAATGACACCTGACTGCTAAAAGATGAATGTGTTGATCCTCTCTGTCTGGTTTTAGAAGATCGATCAATATCACGTGTGTGACGGAAGTGGAGAAAAATATATCTAAATAACAGTAACCAAAACTGGAAAATACTCACCTTTAAATAACCAGATTTAGCATTGCGAACAGCATTAATTGATATGTCGAAATGTCAGATGCCTAACCAGATGGTGCGACCAATTCTCTTGAAGTGGAAATAGATCTACAGGTTCAAGATGATCTAGCAATTTAAATGTTGACCTCTTGAATATATTGGTATGATGACGAAGGTAATGAAATTGTGAGTTTAAAACATTCGCAGGCTTTGAACTTTTTTGTTTTCAAAAAAGATTTCTCGGTTTCCTTTTAATACCCCTTACGGTAACATCTTTAACGGGTGACTTAGGTCGTTAAAGCATGGACTCGTGAGCGGGAGGTCTTGGGTTTGATCGGTCCTCCCTGACAAGTTAATATCTTGTAGGCAACAGATGTTTAATTCATTCCTGAAATAATTTCATCTTTTATTTTGAAGTGTCAAATCCGGTACAGAACGCAGGAATTGCATTTCTGCTGTCTATTATTTTTTTTATTCTCTCTTATTAAGGTATGAACCTTCTAACAACCTAAAGAAATTTGGCTTAAAAGGGAAAGAAATTATTTTAATCAAAAATATAATCGGTGGTCAAAGTATTTTACACCTATGTACACATTATGCTGATATTGTGTAAATAACAAAACCAAAATCATATATTTTTTACAAGAGTAGCAAATAAATCACAGTCTTGTAAAATAGCATGCAATCAAATGTATTCATACAGATAAATGTATGACCTAATTCCAAATGAAACATACTTAGGACTTTGTAGGGTATGCAATTATTTTATTTCTTTATCCAGTCTGCAAGCCATATTCGAACCAACTCAGAAGCACAACTTTGTAGAATCTTGTTTCATTCTTCAACTCGAACAGCTTAGAAACATTTCTTTGAATAAATTTACCTTTCATACACTTTTGTGTTAAGGTTTACCCAATCTATTAAGATTTTCCAATTAATATTCAGTAAGATTAATATCAGAAAATTGGAATGGAGTTGAGATGAATTTTGGCATTTTAATATATTACCTAATTCCTAGTTTTGCGGCCAGTATATTTCAAACCATTATCTTGCCTAAAGCCAAAGTTATCTTTCAAGTTAATTTTTCTGCAATTGTTTGCATATTTTTTTTTCATCGTCCATATTTCATCAACAATATCCAAAGGAAATAAACGAACTGCATTTCAGCTCTAGTTCGTCTCGTTATTGTACATTTTGGAATGAGGAGTTGCTTTTCAAGCTCTATATTCTTTTCCGCAATACTTTTGTTACAGTGGCTCTGTACAGATGCACTGCTTTAAATTCTAACTCTCCTTTTGCTATACGAACTTTTACTTACGTGTGTTTTAATAATATGAATTGTTAAATTTATAGTAAATTGTGCTCTGTAATGTTTAATATTTATTATGTTTGAATTCTTTTAGCTTTGGATGGGGAAAGAAGCATTGCTTTAGCGCATGTGTGTTTGTGTAGCGGCCCCACTTTGCGAGAGGATCATTTCAATGATTATTTATGTAATTCTGGGCGTGTTTTTTTTGTAAGTTTTTGAATACCACCGCTGTTAAATTTAATATGTTTAGCTATTGTTCACATGGTGCACTATAATGCTTTCAATATTGTTAATAAATCTTGTTAAATGCCATTACTTGTTTGAAGTAATTTCATAAAGCCAAATATTCCCTTCCTTACATGTGTTGAGCAAGGCCTTCAGGGTATTGGGACAGCTCCAAGTGCTGTCGTCGAATGCTCTTACACACTTTTGCTCTATCATCTGGAAGAAAACATTAAATTAAATTATGCACCATTATCTATAACATAACTTTCTCTCAAAAGCACAGGTTTGCATTTTTGTAAGTCTTTGCATATTATAACCTCTTTCTTCTGTTCTTACTTACATGGAAATATCTATGTGCAGTTCTTCTATAGTTTCCATTACTACTTAGAAGCCATATTTGTCTTGGGGAGACATTGTATTCAGTTTGTTCTTTAGAATTACAGGAAATTTGGTGCCTAATCTTTGGATTTTTCACGTTTTTAATTAATGTACTTCAAGTACATTAATCAATTATACTTAAACGGCAATTTCTTTTAAATTTTTGGATGTATTTCTTTCACTATACCTGTTGATAATAGTTTGTACTGCTATCCGCGATCTCCGCCCAATTATCGATATTTACGAATCTTTTTAGATTAATTATGAAGACATGGAGTGTCAGGAGGACAATAGTTCAGCCGGTTGTCATTAGACCCCACGTTGCCGCCGGAATTGCCTTATGTAGATTCGCGGCGTTCAAGAGCTTCACCATTGTAAAAACATTGTACCACGTTTTAAATAACAGAATTTTCCATTCCCCTACCGTACAGTAGGTGCTGCAAATGATGCCCATTTTTCCTGACACTATTCACCATCTTGGGAAATTTTTAAAACATGCATAATTTCCTTACCACTAATAGACCTAACTTCGTTTTGAATGTTTGTTTTAAGTTCCTCCAGTGTGTGAGAGTTAGTTAATTACATTCGCTCTATTTTTCAATCCCCCTAAAAGATAATAACCACAAAAGGTAAGATCTGAGAAACGAGGAAGCCATAAACCAAGGCCGGTAATTCTGAGACCAAATATATGGCGCTATTCTGTCATTTTTTCCCCTGTCACAGAACCTTCTATGCTAATTTTAATATTGTTTTTCGTTTTGGAACCAGACTGCTAGGAAATTTACGTCTAAACGCCTGTCTCGTTCTGCCACACACTTTCTGTACCTGATGTATGCCTTGAAGATGAATATATGACGAATTGAATATCTTATCATTGCACCACTGCTCTATTTAATGAAATCTCAATCTTGACGTCACAACACTATTGCCCAACTATGCTGAAATCCTGCTCACAACTGACTGACGAAGAGGATGACGCTGCGCATGTCAAGTTAGGGAATCTTGATGATTGGAGTGGGCGGAGGTCCGCTAGTAGGCCGATCTATGTTGCGGGTCTTTTGAATTTTTCCTCCGATCCATTTTCAACTAGCAAAGTGAATATTTCTCTAGCTCCGTGTGATATCCCGTATGCTTTAGCAGCGGTTTGTGCTGGTCACCGCGCGTTGGTGTAATCATCATTTCCCACCCATGTGTCAACACTATATGAATACTATTGACTCATACATTGTTGCATAATTTATAAATTCATGGATATGCTATGAATGCAGTGGTAAAATAACTGCATACCCTCTCAATATTGGATTATCAGTGTTAAAGTATATATTAAGGAATTTTATAATTCTTAAATTCTGCTTGTTACCGGTTGAAGTTTTTATTACAAGTACATCGGGATGTGACTCGGTTCTCGTGCAAAATAGCTGCCAGGATCAACCTTCAATGTTATTGCGGCATCTTACAGAACGTTCATCAAAAACAGATAACCTGAAACTATCACGAGGTTCCACAATAACGCACGCCCAGCTGCCCTGATATCTTCCCTTGCGACTATCGCGTGTTTGATCTGTTGAGTTAGACCCTGAACGGTGTTTTAACGATCAAGCAGCTCATAATGCTGGGAAAAAGTGGTTTGCTAACAATCAGCATCCTTCGCGGAGGGTATTGAGAAACTTGTTCTGCTCTGGGACAAGTATCTGAAAGGTGAACGTGGTTACCTGTAGACCCAAACTGCCATTGTTATAGTGTATGCTGCCCAATACTTACTGTGTTCATTTCAAAACACCTGTGTGGAACTTGAATAACCATTATACATATGTACAACATAAAGTAGCTTATTGTGATGTATCTAAGAGCTATCTGTACTATTACAACACATATCTTATAAATAGGGTTTCAGTATTCTTTATTTTTATTTATTTACACAATAGATTAGGATTTTCTTAAGAACAATATGTGATTTTTCACATTAAGCGCTTTGTGTATATAGCTTAAGGTCTATATATTTTATTAAAATCTTATTCTACTCCTAAGACATTCCTCTGCATTCTGTGCTTGATCAACATATGAAATTAAGCCATCGTACTTTCTAATCTGTATTTCGCTGGACATAGTTTGCGAAACTTTAGACGGCACTTCAAATTTCATTTATGCGCAACAGTTCTTTTATACAGAAACGGATGTGAAAAAATTTTCCTTGAAGATGGTAGTTCAAACTGCATAACTTTGTTTTTTAATCTAAAAGGTAGTCGTAAAAACAATCAGGGAAATAAAACACAAATGCATGTCCACTATCTTGAGATAACATTCATAATAAATTCTTACTGCAGCAGCATGGGTCCGGACGTGCTCCTTGAATATCAATCATCCTTTAATTGCACATAATACCACTGTCAGCTTTATGCATTTGAAGTGAATAGTGTAAAACTGGTGTGTGTGACAAGGTATTGCACAGTTTTTATTTAGTTAACGCAACTATTTGCTTTGTACAGTGGACTTTATTTTTCCTGGGCTTGCCTTGTGCCCAAGATGTTTTCGAAATATAGAATAGAGCGGAGGAGGAAAGTTTTTGATAAAATGAAATGCTGATGATTCAGAGAGTGGAATAAACGTGGCGGCAGATAGGTGAAGGAAACATATGAATTAGAGGTAGATTCTGCTTTTTTAAATCCTGTACACTATTATAAAAATAGCACTGAACATGTAATGAAAGTTTTGTTAATACTTAAGCAAATATTGACTAATTATAAGATGCAATATTTGGAAACTTTGGTCTTATGAATAACAACTTTCTATAGTTTGTGAAGTCTCAGATTTATGTGCATACATGTAATTAATTCATGCTTGACATGTTCCATCCCAGCTCGATTTTACCAAATCAGCACCTTTCTCAGCAATCATAATAGTGGGAGCGTTTGTATTTCCGCTGACGATTGTTGGCATGATGGACGCATCTATTACTCTCAAGTTCTTCACGCCGTGCACAGAGAGCTTGAAATCTACAACAGCATCCGGATCACTCGCCGGTCCCATTTTCGCTGTTCCCACTGGGTGATAGTTGGTTGTAGTCGTCTTTCTTAACACACACTTCCAATAACCGGCCGTAGTTAACCTGTAACTGCAGATGTCTTTATCCTTCACCAGCTTAAACTGTTTATTTAAAGCATTAGTTTCTAACAATTTCAATTGTTCATAAACAGCGTCAAGTGCAACATTCAGATCATGCGTTTTCTGGAAGTAGTTAGCGAAGATCAGTGGCTTCTTGAAGGGATCAGTCGAGTTGATGGTGACATAACCTCGACTGTATGGTCTTAATGGTGCGACCATGAAGTGTATGGCATTATAATAACATAAAAGTGTTTTCGTTACATTAGGACAGCCAGGATCTATTAAATTAGTGGGATAGAATGTCATCTGTATATCGGGATGGCCACTAGATTTATTACTATATCGTGAATAACCAAAAGCAACTGCTGAAAGTGAACCAACGCCAGCCCATGGTCCTCTCCTGAACCCAATGCCTTTGTCGCAGTAGTCCGTACTGCTACTGTTGTATGCAGTAATATCGCGGTCTATCTGCCGATGATCCTTGGGCAGTTTATTAGCGGATCCCAGAAGAGAAACATTAACAGCGTTAGCTCCGACGTGGTCCTGAAGATTGTAGCCAGTTTTCAACTCCTGGATGAGCGGAATACCCAGGGAGTCGAGAGTTGCTTTCGGGCCGACACCAGACAGCATCATTATCTGCGGTGTGTTGATAGACCCAGCGCTAAGTATTACTTCCATTCGTGCAAATGCCTTCCCGACAACACTTCTATCATATTCTCCAGCATACTCCACGCCGTACGCTGTCTTGTTCTCGGGATGAATCAACACCTTCGTAACTCGAACAAATGTAACGACAGTGAGGTTTGGCCGTTTACCTCGAACAGGTTGCAGATATACCTTGTTAGTACTGGCACGTGTGCCACATATCTGCGTCCCTTTGAAAGTCCCCGCACCGGCTTTAGTGCCATCAGCGATATCAAGTGATTCGTACCCCAACTCTTGCCAGCCTTTAAGAATAAGATCTACGTTTGAATCCTTGTAAGGAAACGTGGCAGACGGTTGGTAACCTTCCGATTTGTAACATTCTGAGCCAGTAGCAGACGGATGCATTATACCCTCCATCTTGAGGAAGTACGGTTTAACTCCCTCATAATTCCATCCAGGATTTCCTGTAAAGCAGACAATAACCACATTCACTTTAGATGTAAGTGTTATATGCTAAATAAGGGCATGTTCTGAAAATAGACATTGGATTATTTTAGTTAAACTTTTATCTCTAATATTTAATATTTTACTGACATAGGTACTAGTGTGGGGAAATTGAATTGAACACCAAAGCAAGTTTCTGAATAATAATTAATTTACTCCTGAATATTTAAGTGCTAGATCTTAACTTTGGCAAATTAAAACCAAAATGAGAAATATACGACCTGTGATAGAAAAAATAACGGCAATTTTTTTTTTTTTTAATTTCGCCCGCTTCATAAATCAGATTTTAATTTTTTTCTTTTTTCAGCTTGTTGGTACACATGTTTCTGACCAATGTTGGCGTTTTCAGCTGTTTTGATGTTTATATCAATGTTTACAGTCGAAAAGGTCCCACGTGTTTTTGTGTGATCAGCGATTTTTTACTTTCGAAAAAGATGGATCAAAGAATATGTATTAAAGTTTTCTTGAAAAATGGAATAAAGTGCAACAAAGTATTAGAAATGAGGACTGTGGCTTTTGGCAAATCTACTATGAGCAAGACAAGAGCTCACAATTGGTACAGACATTTCAAAGAGGGCCGTGAAGACGTTGAATATGAATACCGTCCTGGACGTCCTAGCACATCAATAACTCCCGAGAAAGTCGAGGAAGCGAAGAAAATGATTCTGGAAAAACGCCCAATCACTATCTGAGAGGTTACTGATGATGTCTGTATATCATTTGGTTCACGTCAAGCAATTTTTGGGATGTTTTGGGCATGAAACGTATGCAGCAAATTTGAAGAAATATGGATATATGGGTATGACGTCAAAACCAAGGCCCAATCGTCTCAATGGAAGCTGCCTGAAGAGCCAAGACCGAAATATTTTCCAGCAGTTCGATCAAATGTGGAGGTTCTTCTCACTGTTTTCTTCGATTGTGCATCATGAGTTCATGCCATATGGTCATACGGTCAATAAGGAGTACTACCTGAAGTAATACGCGTTTCCGTGATGCAATCCGATGAAAACGACCAGATTTGTGGCAAAACCACTCGTGTAAATAGCATCAGGATAATGCTCCTACTCACACCTCATTGCTTGCTCTGATTTTTTGGCAAAAAACAAAACCGTTATGTTGCCTCAGTCACATGGCCCCCTGCAATTCTTTCTGTTCCCGAGACTGAAGAAAACCATGAAAGGACGACTTTTTGCCACCATTGATGAGGTAAAAGCACAATCGCTGAAGGAATTGAAGAGCATACCGAAAAGTGACTTCCTGAAGTGCTTCAAGATTGGAAAAAGCGCTGGCACAAGTGTACTGTATACTTTGAAGGGGGCACAATTGTTGTTGATGAATAAATAAAGATTCTTTAAGAAAAACGAATATTGCACTTTGTTATAACAGCTCGTACACGATATGGGTGCATAAAAAAAACCTTTGAAAACAAGATAAATTTTTTGATAAATGAATAACCTTAATATTCTTTAAACCTTTAAAAATCCATGAGAACAGATATAGTCCCAAGGCAAATTTTCCTTATTTACCACACAATCTGCAGATAGCATTCACCAGCACAGCAAGTCACCAGCAGACAAAAATTAATTTTCTTCTTAACATTTATCGTAAATACAAGTAGATGAGATTTTGCTCCATATCAAATACACCTGTGGAGTCCATTAACTTTAGAAAATGCGAGCTCCAAAATTCATTGAGAATGACACGTGTTCCAGTCTTGTTTCTGTATAACGTCAATTATATAGTCGATCATTTCAATGTTCACCGTGCACGTTGTCACCTTGCCGAATTTACATGTTGCATAACAAAGCTAAAATGTGGTAGTTTGATGCAAACGGCCTATTAAATCCAATTTTGCCGGGAAATGTGTGACCTCACAATTGGTACTGCATGACGCGGAAAGAGCAGGAGAGCATGGCGAATGTGGAAACACAGCGAGACCCAACATTTTCAAATGTGTGTCTGCTTTCTGACCAGATGTGTAGTTGCCCGTTTTCATACAACGGCAACCTATTCAGAGATGACGATCCCTTATGATGCTCCTGAGGTTTCCTAACTCGATAAGCTTCACTGTTCATGATCGCCTTTCCGGGAAACAATTTACTCGCCATTATGACCTAATTTATCTCTGTACCCTGTCATGTCACACAACTGGAGATAGTTTCTAAACTACCTACCAAGAATACATTGATATTTCATACCACTACCAGAACGTCATGTAAACTAAACAGCATACTACATTCTAGTGAGCTATTTGGATGTCTATTTTCTTAAAAATAGCCAATTACATAATCTAAAGGTGGCATACAGATATTTTCACTTTTCACGCGTGTAATTTTTTCACTCAAACATTAATTGATGTTTTTTTAGAAAAGATGCTACAGAAGAAGAGCGTGGACAGGTGTAGGATATTCTCTCTCTTAATGAACAGTTTTCTCTTTCCTACAATATTGGTCACCAAATACATAGTTACTGTCAGCGAGGTCTAAGCAATGGTGAAGTCAGGATTTAATATCCGTCACCAGATTTAAAAAAGTGCGCTATCGTGCAATGCCAGAAGTTGTCGACACCTCTGCACAATTGTTCTGGAGTCAAATGAAGCGGTACCCATATGTAGATGTTCGTCAAAAGTCCTACTATACGGCTTTTATGCAATTTGACACGATCTCGTCACAACTTGCAATTCGTGAGAATTTTATCGTTTGTTCAGGTCCCACACTCTGTTGGTTTATGCTGTTAAGCTAGTGACCGCTGATGGTTCCCTTTTTGACTATTTTCTTGCTGCTAGGAAATTGGCAGTTACAAATGACAGTTATCGTCAACACGCTCTATAACGCATATGAATATTTACTGATCTTTCACCATGCTTCCACAGAAACCAAGCGACCCAGCTCTGACCATTCAAAGTGCAACACATTGTGTGTTCATTTAGCCAAGCGAAATGCTCTCCATCTTCTCGATTAGTTATTTGACGGGGGCATTGGAATCCTTCGTCCTACCTCGATCCACTGATCTCATATTCGTTTTGCCCTGGAGCATTTCCATCAACACGACCATCAATTTTTGGAATGACATCCCACACTACAATTTTATCTTGATCACATTCAGATACCTGATGTCGTGTTTACTTCGAGTCTTACTCATTCTTTCCGAGAAAAGGTGGGGTCAGTTTATCGTATCTCCTATGGGCGTTGCAGTTTTAATGGCCAGCAGTGTATAATGCTTGCTTTAGCATGTTCACGTCTTTATACGCATAAGCCACAGTCGCTGTTTTCGATTCACAACAGTCATGAAAGGTCAATGATTTCTACTAAATGCTTTTCTTGCACACGTTCAGAGTCAAACGTTCTGTTTGTAGCTGTGTGCATTTAGCCCCTAAAGTAACAATATACAAATACTATTTTAAATTGTAGCTTTGTCAATTGGAGCTTATTGAATGTTACATCTGACTTATTTCATGCCTATTGAACTATCAATATAATAAGATAAAGTGCATAAAATTACGCACTGTGGAGCTTTCGGAAGACTCCAGGATAATTCGTTAGGCTTGAAGTGTTCCGTGAACTGCATTTAGTTCTCATTTTGGGAAGGATGTGTCATCTTGAAGAGAATTTTCGGTTACATTGTCATTGCGCTTTAAAAATAGTTTTTTGAGCTTTATGGAACGCCTTTTCAAAATCTGTTTCGCTTTTGTTGCTTCAGATTGATTGATTTATTTAAGGACGCTCTTTAACATCTCAGGTCATCAGCGTCCCACTGTGTATGGTAACCACTACACCACCAGGACCGGCTGGCTTCAGATAGAAACATACATATACATATACCATTATCCCCCCAAAAAGATTTATCTTTTGTATCAAGTTCTGTGCACTTGTACGGAAAAAGAAGTATATTAGGGGACTTTACACAGTACAGCCCATTATTCAGATAATGGATTATGAGAGTCTGAGAGAGCAAAGAACTGCGGAATCGTTCTCATCCTGGCCAGTACAGCAGCAAGTCACAAGCTTTCAGCTCGGATTTCTAAACTGAAGTGTTTAACGCCCGTTTTTACTACTGAGGCACCAGAGGCGGTGGACACTGATGATGCATGAGATGAAATGATAAATTGGGAAGGATTTTTTTTTAAGGAATGAAGCGTTTCAGGCTTAAGTTTAAGGTATCTCCTCGGCATTTGCCAGTTATGAGGACTGAGGAAAACCTGGAAATTACCCCAGTCAGGGAAGACGGTCCTGGTGGGATTCGAACCCCAGAACTCCCACTTACGAGTCCGCGCTTTAACGACCCCGGCCACCCGTGGTGGTAACTGCTATTCACCACCTACTAAACTGCAATCCATTCTAAACCGAAAGCTTAAAAATATATCTTCATTTTGCATTTGCATAAATATGAATGCCACACTTTGAGGGATTTTGTTGGTGACTTGGATTTAAAATATGAATGGCCCCACGTTGGGCGCCAAAGCTTGAGGAGGTCGGTTACTGGTTCGGTTTTTGATGGTGATTGGTTAAATTGATTTGGAGCGTTATAGTCATTGTCTTGGACCGTTAGCTCGTAGCGGTAGAGCAACTTCGCTCTAGGGGATGATGGTCTGCCGCAATTCTCGACACAGCTGTTCCAAATCACCAAATCTTCCTCGCAGAGACTTTCTCCGGGTCTTCCGCTGAAAGTTTGGGAGCTAGAGCTTGTCGAAACTGAGGAAGGGAATTATATGATGAAAACGACAACTTATAACGCCACGTTGCTTGCTAATGGAGTTTATTGGTCAGACATGCGTACCTGGGCGTTCTCTTGTCTCAACTCAGACGACTGGGCGAAGCGAAATTCAGAGCAGATGTGGTTTCTGGGTTACTTTAGCACGACAAGATGATTAAGGCGAGTACCTCTGGCCTGAGTTAATTGTTGCTTCTTGTTGATGCTTAATGTATAATAGTATTATTGATCTTTACGAAAATCTCTGTAAATATCTGAGTTGGACATCTCCTTTTTGCTTAACGTTTAAGCGTAACTTTAACTTTATGTCGCGTACTTGAAGTCGCCCTTCTTCTGACGGCCGGACGTCGGCACAACTGCGTACTTCTGTGGAGGAATCTGCTCCTTAAATACCTAATGCAAACCTAACGCTATCAGCAAAAACCCACGCGATATTTCGCACCTTTTTTCTGTTAGCATTTCTCATAGGCTGTCGTTGACTTCATCTGTTTGACATTCTATTTGCTAGGTTTTTCCACTCAAACTACAGCTTTGCTATTCGCTCTCAGTTTGACTTCGAATTGATTTCATCCGTTGAGGTCAGCGACCCATAACTGTACGCTAAGGGTGTTCACATGCTCTCTCTGGGTAGTTTCCTTGCCTGAGGGATATTTATCCCCTTCACTCACATACCAGAGAGTATTAACGTCCGTTGTTTATCATTGCCAATCTCCTGCCCATGGTCTGAGCAAGAGAACGAGACATTCCAAAACATCGCTATACTACAATACATACAATTACACAAATTCAAGTAGAATAAAACATTTATACGCACTTTGATTAACTTTAAACACTATTAAGTCCTAGCTCTACACATAAAAAAATGGATTATAAGTTTTCTTCAATTAAAAGACACAAACACCTGTAAATAATCACACAAGTGCTTATCTATATTATGCATGTTAATTACATATCTTATAATTGATGGAATATCAGAGACGGTTTCAACATTCTTCCATAATGTAAATAACATTGAGGAAACGTTGACAAATCCGTTCCTACAAGTTAAGCTTAAAGATAAGACATACCGACATTCACGGGATAGATTGTTCTTAAGTTCATTATATAGTCTAACTTCAAATCACCGCCACGGGTGGCCGAGGTCGTTAAGGCGCGGACTTGTGAACAGCAGGTCTGGGGTTCTAATCCTGCCAAGACCGTCCTCCCTGATTGAGGTTTTTTTCCAGGTTTCCTTTAGACCTCATTACTGACAAATGCCGGGAAGGTATCCTAAATTAAGGCCTGGAACGTTTCCTTCCTTAAAAAATCCTTTCCGATTATATCATTTCATTTCATGTATCACCAGTGTTCACTGCCTGTGGTGCCTTAGTAAACACCTTAGTAAACACATTGACCATATAGATCGTACGTGAAATATTTATATCTGTTTAAAGTGGCATAATTCTCCATCCAATATTAAAATATTTTTAAATCTGGCACTTTTGATGAAATATGATGTTTTTAGTGCGAACAAACAGCAAAAGGGTTATTAAAAGTAAGTAAATTTATTCAAATTTCTGTTCTTTTAGACTGTAAATAATTTCTAAAGTAATAATTAGATTTTTGGGTTCTTTTCCTTTTTTATGCTTAGTCTCTAAACGTTCTTGAATAATTATTTTAGTAATGCAATTACCAATAGGTATGTACTGCCTGCCTCTTTATAACAACATTCAATCTGAGCTTCAGAGAGGGAGAAAGTTTAGCTGTACTTGAAAATATTAGTACTTCCTGCCATATCATGTGTATTGCTTACCAAGTTCAGCCCAGTGATCGTAGTCATAAGGGCTGCCCACAGCGAACAACATGTTGTTGTGACTGCTGCAACCTCCTAAGACCTTGGCTCTGGGCCATGGACATGCTTGCCCATTGCAAGCCCCAAGTTGAGGCTCAGTGTAGTAATCCCAATTCAAGACGAGCTCTTGGTGGAACGGAAAAGTAACTGGCGTCTGCATTGACTCCGGTTCTTCGCCACCTGCCTCCAGCAACAATACTTTCCAATTCTTATTCTCAGACAATCTGTGAAAAAAATACTTCATATGTAATGCCATAACAGAATATACCATTACATTAATGTCTTCGTAATACAGCATGTACCAATTTTGTTTATTTCTCCCCCCCCCCTCGCCCTAATTTTATTTGATATTGCATCTCCGAAAGTCTTAGGGCTCATTAAATTGGTGCGTAATACTTCCTACATCTCACTTCTCGTACCTGCTATCTCAATTTATTATTTTCACTATGGAGCGGTGGGGAAATGTTTCTCTGAGACAACACTTCTTCTTCCCCTACACAGCTATACGAAGTAGAGTAATGATACAGATACCTAAAACTAGCATGTCGAACTCTTAAGATATACACAAAACAAGAAAATAACACTATTTGCACTACAGCGCTGCTAACCTAACGAAGATATATCCAAGGATATGTTAAAAGTGTGGAAATGATTACGGTAACTTTGTACTGATATCAACACATTGTTTAAAAACAGAAAAGCACTGCATATAGCTACAATTAAGTACGGCGCAGTAACGCTTTTGGTAGTATATTTGATCAGAATAGGAGTAGCTTCCTTAATAAAGACGTTTCAAATTGTTGTAATCAGTTCATCCATTAGGAATTAAATTAAATGTTCAAATGTAACACCATTTTCCTGCATATTCGGAAGAATATAAATTCTATTGCACATTTTAGATGTTACACTCGTCTCGCCACTGATTTTAAATTATAAATTCAAATATGAACCCAACTTTAATATGAACACATATTGCTTACGGAGGGACCTAGTGGCTATACAATTCTCTAGCCCATCTCGTAACCTCACATATTAATAAAGACCGATTGTTCGCTCTTTTTGCCAATAGTGTGACGCATTTGACTATGTCATTGTTACGGGATCGTCAACAAAACATGGCTTTACATTATGAGCAACACTTTACGTAGAATACAATATGAACCCTACACAGTGAAACAGAGCATATTTGTTGTCCACGTGTATTATGAAATTTATTGTGCAGTTAGCTACCCGAAAACCATCAGTTAAATGATCCCCATTCATCTTGTGAAAAAACTGAAAACTAACTATGGAACATTGTTGAATTTCCATGAAAGATGGTGCACGAATCTTCCGGAAGCAACAGTGCAGAATGTAAAAAAGGATTGCAGGCCTTCACAAAGTAGTTCATGCATAAATTGCCGCAGCAGAAAGAGGTTCCCACAAACACATGTCAACGAGCTGAAAGAAAAGAAGATAAAAGAAAGAAAGAACAAAAATGCATACATTCTTGTTACTACTGTTCAATAGTTTAACTCGCAACAAACAGAAGATATCTAATTACCGTCCTTGACTGCAGCAGCTTGCTAATGACTTCGGGAATACGCTTTTACGATGTATAGTTCCCCATAAGTGAGCATGCTTTTTTTTTTTTTTTAATTGAGTAGTGTTTAACACCTGTTTTTACTACTGAGGCACGACAGGCGGTGGACACTGACGATACATGAGATGAAATGATAAATTGGGAAAGGATTTTCTTTTTAAAGGAAGTAAACATTCCAAGCCTAAGTTTTTAGGGTATCTCCCAGGCTTTTGCTATTTATGAGGGCAGAGGAAAACCTGGAATTAAAATAACCTCAGTTAGGAAGGACAGTTCTGGTGGGATTCGAACCACAAATCTCCCACTCACGACCTCGGCCACACGTGGTGGTACATTAAGTGCATAAGACACTTTTTCATAATTAAGAAATTGGGATATGGAATTGCCCTGTCATGGCGCTGCATTATTTGTCTTATCTTATTGATTATAACGGCGAATACCTCGTCTACATGAAAATCCTTTACGCATTTCTGAATCAGCAGGATGAGTAGGAACTATTTTTAGTAGAATTGTGTACCTGCAAGATCTCCAATTACAGCATGGTGGAAATTGTTTCCTTTTTCGAAGATCGTACCAATTCTAAAAGACCTTGCCACTAATGGCGTCTGACTTTACCTTATACGATGTCTTTTTGTGGAGCCTAATGAAGGAAAAGCGTATCGCAAAAAGTCAAAGAACCGATGGAAAATCGAAACTGTAACTCCAGATGTATAGCTTCTATAATATGGAGAGCCTCTATAATTTACCCTAGCTAATAACTCTTTCAAAACCGACGCACTATTAAATAATTATGCTACTCATACACAAAGCCCATGTTAAGCGTCACTGAATTGCAAACATTAGTTTGATGATCAGAAAAAGAAAATCAAGGGCTGACAGTGTCGGCTAACATTATATGTAACATAACCTGTAAAATTAATAGCAAATCCCTTAATTATTGATCATCAATGAAATAGTAGGAAGCAAAGTTAAAATAAAATCTTGATATTACAGATGTGAGGAGCTATTTAAATGACAATGCGCACTGTTATATTATTTAGTGAGTGATTATTTCAGTATTAAGTTCTTGCAAGTACTTAAATTGATATTAAGGTGCAAAAAAGCGCGTGAAATATTCTACAAATATAAATATTTATGACTGATTTAGCATTCAGATATAAGAATGCTTCATACCGAGTGAGTCTCCTCGTTCTGCGGGTTGATAAATAGGCAAACCTGCATTTTTATAGGCAATGAAAAACGCAAGTGCTCTCATGAGACCCGCCGCGTTTAGGTTTAACTCCTATGCACATATGGCTCAACAACAATTTCATTCATATCCATCTCTCCTAATATATCTGATGACAAGAACATTTGGAATTTTCAATTATACGGATTCGGCAACGCATTCCCAAAGATACCGTTATCTTACCTAACTCAATAATACTGAAAAATACTACTACTGGTTCTATTCAATGTATTATACATTATGAGACGAAGTGACGAGATTTAAATATACACTTCTATCCTATGGTCTAGAGGTATCTTGCTAGTTTTCTTCTCTTGTTAGGACAGTGATAAAGTGTTATGCTTATATTGACTTAAAGCCTCTGTAACTTGCTCATGAAGACTCAAAACTTCATCAGTGCAATTAGGAGCCGAGTAGCTGTACAGGATTATCCCAAATTGCTCCTTCTCAGGTCTGTCATTAAGGGTAAACAGTTCATACTGTCACTGTTTAATTGTTGGATTAAATGTTCTTTTTTGGTATAGTGCTTGATCTGTAATCTTTCGATTCTCTCTCTGGAATTAACAGTTTTCCACAAAATATGCGTGATCGAGCTATTGTTTTTTCGCTACAGCTTTTCGAAAGTTTTAGTTCCAGTTTAGTCTTAAAATTTCTCGGTAATTTTTAGATTGTGATTACCAGCGTGAAGTTGTAATTATTTAAGACAGCTGTACCTGTTCAGCAATGTAATTGTTAAAAGTTAAGTTTTACCTTTGTATCATTTTTTAGGAGCCCATGCTTCAGTTTTTTATTACTAAATTAATTTTAACAGTTTCTTTCATCTCATTTTATAGATTTATAACATATATGTATTATATATAAATGTTTTATTACTGCAATTAAGTAGCAGTAAGATTATTTTAAAGCAAATAATATTCTTCTATCATATGCGATATCATTGGATTGGATTGGTAGAGACAGAGGAGGAATCTACGTTCTCCAAAAGAGACACCTACAGGGGATAGGATGGAAGACAACCTCCAAGGGCGGTGAGGCACGGGTATAGATGGGGTTGCTAACATTGCAGAGAGAGCAAAACCTCTCCAAGTCATGCCGAATATGGCATCACCCCCACCGCTCCTGATACTTTCGATCTGGAGATTTGTTACCTGACCGGTAACGGATGTGTTTATTGGTGACTGAGGGTGCGAAAATGGAGTCATTTAAGAAGCTAATTGAAGAGTTGAGGGAGGAAATGCAGCGCGGGCTCGAAAAATGTCATCCGAACACTCCAGAGGAGGGGATGGGAGATCCGATCCAACGGATCACGCTCATGGAAAGTTGGCTAGAATATTTGGATAATCAATCGCGGTGCAATCATATTGTGATATACGATGTACAAGAGGAGACGAGCGAGAGTTGCGGTGTGATTGAGGACATTGTGCGTCCAGTGGTTGCCCAAATACGCATCGAACTAACGGACTTTGACATTAAAAGAGCGCACCGAATAGGAAGATGGGCGAAAGAAAGAGGTCAATAGTGTGCAATTTGGCCCACTGCAAATTGAAGGTGGACATACTACGGAATGCCAGATTTCTTCGGAGCATTGGAGAACATTTCATCCCACGGGTGAGAGAAAAAAGCATCTTGAAATGACACTTGTTTGAGGCTAGAAGACAAGATTGTCATGCAGTGCTTCAATTTGATAATTAATTATCAATGAGAGAGTTTGGTACCGGTATGACCTGAAGAGAATGGAACAGTCGGTGGAAGTCGAACCCAGCAGAGCATGGAGAGCCAACCATGGAGTGTAAGGATTGAGGAAGCCTAGAGAGGACAAGCCCAGGACCGAGGAATTCCAGCATTATGGCAAGGGACTGTTACCGGAGCAGGCAGGAGGGAGGTGTCCGTAATGGCGTCGGGGAAGGAGCAGGTACCGAATAGAGGAACGGGATGTGGCAGTTTACATTCTCCCTCTAACGATGTTGCAGCGGCCAACAAACAGCATAGTAGGAGAGTTGTGACTGCATCCAAGAGAGTGCAACGAAGGCTACCTCAGCAGCTTGCAGTAGCAGGAACAAGTGGCAAAGTGGTGGAAGAAGGGCTGAATAGGTGAACTCCTCCCCTTTTTGCAATTAATTGTTGGAATGAGGTGGGTCTGGGAAGAAAAATTAGCATGGTAGAATTCTTAAGTAAATAAATTTTATATATTATGCCTGTCAGAGATCTGGTTTGGTACTAATGATAAGTTAGATCTGTTAATACTGTTTTAATAAGAGTTTTAATAAGAGTAGTAGGGATAAGGGTAAGATCGCCAGGGGGATTATCAAATTAATTAAGAAAGAAATAGGGAGGGTGTCAAGGAAGTTGATATACATATGGAGGTAGGAGCGCTTTGCTGTTACTTACTAGGGCTAGAGCTTTTAATTATAAGTATCTAATTCACCAACTGCTTCCAAATATTGCAACAGTTCTTTTTGTGGCGGCATAATAGAAAGAGTGGTGGACTTGTGAGAAACATATCCCACTGCCATGGTGGTAATACTTGGTGATTTTAACGCAAGAATAGGAGAGGAAAATACATCACTAGACCATCGGGGAGGGTAGGGGGAATCTGAAGACAGCAGAAGGGCCTGCAAAATAAATCAAGATAAAGTAGTAAATTCCGAAGGCAGAGAGCTATTTACGTTGTGTAATGCATTTGGTCTACAAATTTTGAATGATAAATACGGACAGGATCAAAATGGGAATTTAACATTTATAAACGCTCATGGAAAGTGGGCTAGAATATTTGGAAAATCAATATATCGTGATATATGGTGTACAAGAGGAGGAGAGCAAGAACTATGGTATGATTGAGGAAAGTGCGCGTTGAGTGGTTGCCCAAATGGGCATCGAACTAAGGTACTTTGACATTGAAAGAGCTCACCCAATGAGAAGATGGGGCAAATTATATAGTCTATTACACTTTCCCCATTGGCATTTTTATTTTTATAAATACATTCTAACTTTAGAACAAAAACTCAATATTGCAAAATCAGGTAGTGAGTGTTAAATTTCACTCTTTGATGCCCTGGAAGAATGCAATAAATTTATAATTGATTTACTTTCGAGCTGCCACAGACCCAACAAAATGAAATAGATAAAAATTCGTTGAAAGGAAAGAACTATCCCCGCATTCATTTATATGACATGGGAAAACCACGAAAAACCCAAGGTCAGAATGATTGAACCGTATGAATTAGAATCCGAATATCAAGCGTTACATCTGAGTTACTTAACTTGATATGCTTTCTCATAGTCAATAAGTAACAAATATGTTAGTAGGCAGAACTCTTTCCTGTTTCTTATTACTTATCTTAATGTACAATACAATAATGTTAAAAATATTTACACAATCAATAAGACGTGTAAACGTAGAATCTATATAATTTAATGCACATTAGATTTAAGCACGATTAATAAATACTTTCTTATACTATTTAACAAACACTTATTCATAAAGAAAGACGTTATTCCTAAGCATTACTTTATTGCCACCAGCGATTGTTTAGGCGTAAAACGGCTATCTCCTTAAACTTACACAAAATTCAAGGAATTCGTTAGGCATTGCTGGTAATCTTCTGAAGGTATAGTGAAACTTGGATTCATAGTAGAAACTTGACCCACTTTCAAACAGCTCAGTAATCTTATCGGTGGAACATTATCCTAAATGGGAATGCCTATTTTCACTCATTGTGATGTCGATGTGGAAACCCTGGTAAAACACTCAGAAAATATTTAGGAAATGTTAGATACACGACGTGTTGCATGTATGTGCTTTGTGGCTGCGGTTAGGACATTTTCTGTCTCTATTGGAAAATGTATTGCTATAAAGTATCTTTTTAAACTAAAAATGAATGCTTAATAAGTGGTGCTGTGAACATTGACTAGCTCTTATATTATTATTATTATTATTATTATTATTATTATTATTATTATTATTATTATTATTATTATTATTATTATAACCACAACAGAAATGCGAATTAAAGAAGTTGCTTCATTTTAACATACCTTGTAAACTTTATACTGGAGTTCAAGGATAATTAATGTTTGCAATTAATTACGAATTTTAGGAAGAGGTAAAATAGGCACATCGCAAACAGTTCACTAAATACGTTTGATAGCTTTATTGACAAAAATATTCTGAAATATGACAAAATTATCACAAGTACACGTTCGTGAATTTATCGGCAATCTCAGACCCTTCATTCATATTTATTAAGACTATTTTACGAATAAAATAAGAATTTAAATATAATTACTCTGAAATTGGCTGACAAAATTGTAATAATTGTATATTTGTACTTGACTTTTTCAAGCAATCTTACGACAGAAAAATGCCGATTGTCAGTAATGCCAATAGAGAAGAGCAAAATACGGGTTTAGGACTATTTCATGAATACAATAATACCGCCATGGGTGGCCGAGGTCATTAGGCGCGGATTCGTGGGCGGGAGGTCTAGGATTTGACTCCCGCCAGGACCGTCCTCCCTGTCTGAGGTTATTTCCAGGGTTTCCTCAGTCTTACTAAATGGAAAATGCCGGAAAGGTACCCTAAACTTAAGCCTGGAGCGTTTCCTTCCTTAAAAAATAATCCTTTCCCCATTTTTCATTTCATACATCATCAGTGTCCATCGCTTGTGGTGCCTCAGTAGTAAAAATGGGCGTTAAACACTATTGAAAAATTAAAAGAATAAGAATAAAAGGGATATATTTGAAATTCGCGCACAGAATATTAACACTTATGAAAATGTTATATTTATGAATATTTGTTCTAGATACCGTGAGACTGAAATGGACAAAAGTCGACTATTACAATCGCTACAATCGATTTTCTAATATCAACTGAGAGAGGAATAGATAACATAAAGTGTGTCTATTTTTCTCTGTAACCTGTGGTTTAGAATTCCTAATGTTAAGATCAATTTGTACATTTGACGCATCACCAAAACGTTTTGAAGAATGCTCCATTTTGCGTAATGATTGTCCATTGTCCATGCTTTTGTTGCTATCAATAACTCCCCACCGCCTCTAGCAAAAGTGGCCAATGATGCGCGCTCAGGAATTATATAATGTAGCTATAGAGTGGGCTATCCTGACCATAAGACAAATGCACACGCGTGATAAAAAAAGCAATTTGATATTTTTTTCCAAAAATTTCGCTCCGTAATCCACATATGATTGGTCATAATTCAAGCTTTTGTTTCATTGGTCCATTTTAAGATGACGTCACATGAGTGAAGTCCAGTGAAATATTTTTATAATATTTTGAAGCAAATTTGGAAGTCAATATATTTCAAAAATTATATAAATAATAAAATTATCTCTTTTCTTAGGGTTTTCAAATCAGCTTTTCTTGTGTATTGTAAAAATGTAAGCCAACCAAAAACATGGATTACGTAAGGAACCGTAATTAAGAGAGCATTTTCTGTACAGAGTAGAACGTTGATAGTCTTAAGTCAGTTTTGTATTAAACAATCACCTAAATGAATATATTTCTCTTCCATCCAGTTAGTTCTAGTGCCTTTCCAAATCGTGATGTAGGAACGTTTCCGGGGCAGAAGCGGTCGTTCATACGCCTCTCTGTTAACGAACTTCCAAAGGAGTCGACCTTCCTACATATCAACTAAACACACACACCTTCTGACTTTCTTCCTAACAGATGCTCCGGGTTGAGGATGGTATTTCAATCTAATAATTAAAATAACTAGGGACCTCTTGGTTGGGTTGCCAGTGACCCACATATAAAAGTTGTAAAAACAGCAAATTTTGGAGTTTGAAAAGCAAGTGTTTTCATAGAGCTGAATTTTCTAGAGTTTTCTTAGATCTATTTATGGGGCATTAAGTGTTGTTTTAGAGTGTTTTACCTTAAAAATGTTTTGTGCATTGTTACATTTATTGGATTGATTGCTCTATAAGATATGAAGGAAGTACTGATAGCTAAGAAAACGCTTATTGCTGTGCTCCAGATTTAACACTGTTATAAACGTTTACACCTGGCGGCGAAAATCATAACAGTTGAATTACGCGTAACAAAGAACAACATTTTGAATTTTTCTTTATCCGTGCAAAGACATTAGTCGCATGCTCAATTAATACCCATAAGAATTGCACCATTTATCTGGAAAGTACTGTGGACACAGATAATTACTTTTATTAGTATTGCCAATACGATATGTTATCATTCTCCTTGGACTTTAGGAAACAACTGAATAGCGCTAACTTGAATTATCTATCGTTGACCTGTATTTATTATCTACTTTCTACGGTACATTTAAGTGTCATCTCAGAAGTATAAGAAGTGACATTTTCTAAGATTTACGATTACACAACATTAGTGTTTGCAAGGCTTTATTATATTACTATGTGCCTGCCGGTTTCATTAATATATACTTAAATACATATCATGTTCTTTCTTAACATTATGTTAAAAGTTTCACAACGTATTTAAGCTTCCTGCGTTTCACCAAGCTTTTCCAGCATAATTTTGGTTAAGGTCCGCGAGCATTGAAAATCACGAATCGAGAAGACCGTGTAACAACTTAAACTTTTGAATCAACTTTGGTGTAGGAAGGTAGGTCTAAAAGTTTCCGGCCTCGCCGATAAGGATTATCGCTTTCACAAAATATTTATCTGGATTCATACGTTATCGGTTAACTAAATAATTGCAGCTGTGACTTCTACTCCACTGTGTTCAGTTGTTCAGATATATTTGCATAAAGAAGGCTATGTGTAGAACATTATGACATGTTTAAAATGGAGTTTGGAGCTGTTATTTTCTTCATATAAGAAGAACTTCCTTCAAATGAAATTAAGCAGCGATTGGACGGTGTATATGGGGAAGCATCCCCACATATTCTACAGTGAAATAACGAGCCAAACTTTTTCGAATGGGTTAAGAAAGCATTGAAGACGAAGTGCCCTTGGAGGTGCTCACACCTGAAAACATCGCTCTTGTGGAAGGAGAAATTATGGAAGACCGGCGGCTCAAAGTTACAGAAATAGCAGCAATATTGGGTCTTTCTAAAACAACAGTTCGTCGAGTTATTCATGAACATTTAACCATAAATAAGGCTAGTGCAAGATGGGTGCCTAGACTTCTTTCCTCAATCCAAAAGCAGCAACGAATCATCTGCTAAGAGGCATTTTTGGAGCTCTGTCGTGGGAGAAGTTCTGCAAACCATTGTTACAGAAGATGGAAATATAGTCCTCTATTATGATCCCTCGTCCAAAAGAGAATCAATGTAGTGGCGTAAATCTGGCGAAGCACCGCCTCTAAAGGCCAAGGTCACTCAGTCAACCAAGAAGACCATGGCCACAATCTTTTGGGACTGTGAAGGAATACTCTTCATTGACTTCAAGGAGAGGAACACCTCAGTAAATGGGGCTGGCCTACTGCACAGACTACGTGCTTTCATGAAAGAGGAAAGGCGAGAAAAGCTCAGTGGTGATGTACGCTTTCTTCACGAAACTGCTCCTGTGCACACAGTTCTTGTTGCAAATGAAGCTGTGAAGAAATGTGACTTCAAGGAGATCGACCATCTACCCTAAAGCCCAGATCTAGCTCCCAGTGACCATTTCCTCTACTCAAAACTCAAGAAGGACCTTCGAGTATGGAAAGCTAAATGTAACGAATAAGTGAATCTGTTTATGCCCATTTTGCAAACAAGACTTCTGACTATTTAGGGGGGGGGAAGGATTGAAATTCAAAGATTTGAGAAGTGTATTCAATAAAGGGTAACTATATTGAAAAGTAAAATATAGCTTTTGTCTTTATTATACCTACAAAATTGTTAGGCCGGAAACTTATGGATCTAATCTCGTACTTTTGTTTGAATATCATTATTGATAAAAAAATTGCGCATAAAATGAATGTTAAGGGTAGTAAAGGAACAACCTTTTCTGAATTTTAAGAGTAGCTAATTGTCGATTTAATAAGTATAAAGAAACAATGAAAGCAATGTTTCGTCTCCTCTCTAATGTTATGTAAAACAGCTGCTGCCACAATTATTGTTAACGTTGTTTGGAAGTTGGTTCTTAATCCAGCTTTATAGCAGAAAAGTGAATTTTTTATACTTGTATTATTCTTTCCATTTAGTTGTTGCTTGGTGTGGGCAGTTTTACATCTCTATTGAGCTCATTTCTGGATATTAGCTAAGAGGTTAGAAAACATTTCTTTAAGGTAACCTCCATAATTCAAATTGACGCGAATTGGTAACTGAGCTGGGAAATGGGAATTGTCCAATATTGTAATATTACAGTACAAGGATATAGAATTATGTCCTGATCCAGGTTACCTAGCGATAATTCCTAATTTGAAGTTTAGGATTAACGATTACTTGAACAGTGATGGTAAAGTAGTTCTTGCGAATACGGTTCGGTTCCCTGTAGGAGATCGAATTTTGCAGTAAATGCTTCCAAAACACCGAAGAAAATCGTATAGTGAAAGAAGTTATTCATTTGCGATATCCCTCTAAACATGGGATTGTTATGAATCTTCCTCCTTTTGACGCAATTACTCGGAAACTTTTTTATAATTTTAAAAACATTAGATTCTGAAATGACGGCCTTGTCGTTAAATTAAAAGAATCCGTAACACAAATCCTTAACGTAACTAACTTGAATAGAGAGAGAGAGACACACACACACGCACGCGCACGCACACACACACACACACAGAGAGAGAGAGAGAGAGAGAGAGAGAGGTCTAGGGAAAATATGTTTCTGTTTAGCTAATTCTAACCTCCCTCGTATTTCATTCACAACAGTATGGCCATTGTTTTTTATATAGTTATCTTTGTAAAAAGTACATTTTATTATTTTTTTTTTCATAAATATGTCATTTCATCTTACATATTTTTCTCTGTTAGGATCGACATTTAAAAGATCCAAATATAGAAAATGATCCTGTGTAACCCACAAAAACATTTTAACAGTGAAATGTAACCTTAATTAAGATTAAAACTTAACTGCTATTTCAAATTTAAGTTTCACATATGAAACTGAATTGTTGCTGCCAAATTTATAGATTGAAATATTTATCCTTATTCAATTTCTGATAGATTTTAAAGCAAAACGTCTTTTTTGCATTGACATTTTAGGAATGCCATTTTGTAAATCTATAAATTCTATTTGTAAGTCAGGTTCATACAACAATTTTTCCTTACCATGAAGGTGGAAAAATCTCAAATTCTTGATTTCGCATTAGATTTTCAAGCATGATTGCATAATTTTTGTTGTAACAACATCTACATTACAAACCCAGAAAATAAACAAAGGATATAATAAATTATAATTCAATTACACTATCCAGAATTTTAATGTTGATAGAAATTAGACAACCATACATGGTGATTTTCTCGCCAAAGGCTTCGAACTATTGCCAATAAAATGCATAAAATTTATACAAAATAGGAACTGGTCATAATCTCCCAACTCAAACACCCTGTATGTGTTTCTCAAATTCTGCAATACTTCTCCCAAATTGGTTTACATCAAAGGCTTCAATCTTTTACCACCGCCACGGGTGGCCGAGGTTGTTAAGGCGCGGACTCGTGAGCGGGAGGTCTGGGGTTCGAATCCCGCCAGCACCATCCTCCCTGACTGATGTTTTTTCCAGATTTTCCTCAGTCTCATAAATAGCAAATGCCGGGGAGGTATCCTAAACTTAGGCCTGGAACGATTCCTTCCTTAAAAATAAATCCTTTCTCAATATATAATTTCATCTCATGCATCATCAGTGTCCATCGCCTGTGGTGCCTCTGTAGCAAAAACGGGCGTTAAACACCATTCATTCATTCAATAATCTCTTACCGTATAATTTCTTAGGGGTTTTCGACTGTGCGAGGTTTATTTATGTATACTTTTTTCTTCAATAGGCCCCAAAGAAAGAAGTAGGAAATTATTATATCGGAAAATCTTCATAGTCCGTAATATTCAATTCTTGAACACATAGTCGGTCCTGGTGCTGTAGTGGTTACCATACTTGCCTCCTAAACCCAACATCGCGGGTTCGAGCCCGGCCAGGACCGATGAATTTTTTCGGGCGTAAAAATCCTAAGTATGGCTTCCTTCGGAAGGGAAGTAAAGCCTTGGGTCCCATGTCGTACATTTACGGCACGATAAAGAACCTCAAGCCTGAAATAGAGGCCTCTGAGCAAAATTTGTCGGCCTTTTCACGCCCTGAGTTGAATGGGACGCTGATGACCTGAGATGTTACAGAGCGTCCATAAATAAATCAATCCAAAAAAAATCATTGAACACATAGTGATCACGTGACTTTTTTATGTGACACATGGAATATGTGAGACTAGCCTCTTGAGAAAGTATTTGTTTTGATTTTGACGTCAGTAGTCGCTTTGTTGCTTTAGACCATTTATGGCCTTCTGAATGTTTAATGGAGGCTTGCTGTAGTTTGTAACGTTTTAATAAATTTATTGATGCAGCACTTAGATGGTATATTTCTTTCACAAAATTCAGTATGAAAAATAGCATACTTCAAATGAACCAGTGTTTACTATTGAGTAATATGTGTACTTGTTAGCCATGCGACATTCCAGCAACTACCAAGGTGACGCGAAACAATGAAGATAACTGCAACAGCCCGTTATATTCCCTGGGTTACTATCCAGTTTTGCATTTTTGAAGCCGTGTGTATATAATTTTTCAAGTCATTATCTGTTTAACATAGATTTTCACAGGCAATAGTTTCAAGGTTATGTGGTCCTGTAAACGAGTGTTAAGTTCATTAAGATACTCCAGTATATTGTACAGGAAAGCTAAGTGTCACATTTACCTTGTACTCTGTAGGTTGTGTAACCATTCCCCCCAAAATTGAATTATACATTTAATAAATAATTCTTTTTAAAAATTGCCAACTATTAATTTAATTTGCTCTAACCTATGAACACATTGTGTGCTACTGTTCTCTGGAAATCAGAAATACTATGAAGCATTCTTCCTTTGCAAAGTCATTTTGGGCTCTAAACAAAATAGTAATAAACATGAACTTAAAAAAATAAACAAACAAAGAAAAAGTAACCATGTAAATTGTCTGTGCCGTAAGTATTTTGATTTAATATAATAATTACATTCATAACAATAATAATTATAAGTAGCATATTTATCACTTTGGCACACATAAGCTCTTGCTGTACAATACTGTGAAATACCTGTAATTTTCCTCATATTCCCAATTGCTTTAGACGTATTTTGAAATGATTAACATTGCCGCCGCCCCATCCATAAGACTAACTTAACCAAATGCATTTCTATCGTTCCCAACGCAGTTACCCTGCTTGAAAGCTACTTATCTTCTCAGTGAATTTTTAACGAGAAAGACTATATATAATAACAGTTATAAAGGTGCCAAACTTATGTCGAAGATTTTGTCCAAAGTCAATGAATAAACCACGAAATTTAATATTTGTCTTTAATATTTACAGAAACATTTTCAATGGTACACCTTGATAACTGAATAAGTTGAAAATAACCCATGTTTTCTAGACAAATCACCTTCCCAACCTCTACTAAATAGTTTATAGTGTTTCTCCCTCATGTATGAGTTTAAAGATAAGCTATTTTCATAGAAGGTTCGATCCCCAGTACTATTTAGAAAATTTCTAAGTTAGGGAGATCTGGAATGGGGTTCACTAAGCCTCGTAATGACAATGTACAGGTAGTGACCCCTGATCAAAACAATGTCGTACATGGCAGTGGCCGTCGGGTGTGATATGCTGTGCGCTGATTACATGATCCCTTGCAATACTGCACTCTGTTCATAAGGTCGCAAGACGGAGATAGAGGACGCAGCGGTCGTGCAATAAACTTTGGCCCTCCGGGGCTGTTGGGGTCGAGAATAGTTATTTTCCATGAGATTACATAGTTTGCCATTGCTATTTATTTATAACTGCAACACTTTTTGAGGTAATTATTTTGACGCTCATTTTATTCCATGAGTTATTTTGCATTTGCGGAGCAACAACATAAGCCATAATCCATGTTAACATTACTGTGTTATTTGCATTCATGGAGAAATTCATTGTAATCCATTTTAAAGTTTTATCTTCAGTTTCAGTACCATTTTAACGCCAGATATTATCTTTGAGCATATTAAACATTTTATAATATCTCCTTAAAAATTAATAAATAAAGAAAAAGCAAGCAAATGAAAATACAACTCCTTCCATTCAATTTCAAAATTATGCTTTCATGAACTTGCACTGAAAACGACATTACTCCGTGCTGAGAAACAAAATCTGAAAGACGTGAACGGGATTTAAACGACACTAATAGCTGATCGTGACTTCTAAGCGATCGCCTAAAGTAGTGAGAGCACAATTTCCTCAAGTGAGAAAAAGTGGTCCACGAATGCTCCGGTCTAGCTAAAAAGCAATGTGTAAATTTACGGAATAGGCACACAACATGCTTCTTGCTTTTAATAGCATACGTCCCATGGGTGACTTAAGAAGACTGATTTGCATTTCAAAATACCTTTAGTTGAAACTGAAGAGAAAAAGTGGAACGTTAATTAATTAATAACTCGCCCTTCGTTATGCCTAAGGGTAAAGTGCGTACCATGCAACTAGTTGCAGGTGTGTTCTCGACAAGCTGCCTCAAGAAGTTCAAAATAAACGCCATGTTACCCACAGATGCTTCGAAACGGCAAATTAGATCTAACACGATCATTTATTCCAATGTGTTCTTCTTTAGAAATTAAAAATTTTTCCCTAGGTGTAGCATGGCCTTGTCAATGATGGGAGGGCTCCTGTGTTAGGATTATCCTTTGAGCTATGCGGGCGGTAGGGCCACCCTTGCCGGACAGGCCAAAGGGGAAGACTCGGATTAAAAAGAACCCAGAAGAAGGCTCCAAAAGCCTTCCGTTGCCGCTGTCTTGTGGCTAAGGAGTTGATCCTCCAAAGACTGGGGGAGTAAACCCTAAGCAAACCCAGCAGGCTGGAGGCTGCAAGCAAAAGCTTCTCCACCTAGCTCAGTGTAGGGCTTACAACCCACTTGGGCGAACTTATATTGTTCAGAGTAAAATAGAGGAGAAAGCCTAACGGAAGACGATTAGGCATGAAAAAGAAATTGAAATTAGCCGTATGGAATGTAATTTCCCTGACTGGAAAAGAAGCAGAAATAGTGCAAGAAATGTGGATTGGGCGTATTAAGTTTAAGTGTAACAAAAAATAAAAGTAGGGGAGAAATAACACTTGAAAGAGCATACACTTTAAGCTACCTAAGGGAGGAAAAAGGATCAAGAGCTAAGGAAGAAGTGGGCATACTGGAAGGCAATTAACTCAGTATTAATATGATTTAAAATTAGAAGAGGATATATCCCTCATACAGATACATGTACCAACAAAGATAAGGAAAAGATAGAAAAAAATATTTTTATACAAAACTATAAGAAGAAATGGAGAGAGCAATAGATGAAAACCGACATGTTATTGTCATGGGAGATTGAAATGCGAGAATAGAACAAGATTCACGGAAAGGTCATGAATATATGGAAATGTATGGGGCAGATAGAATATTTCATGAAAATGTGATTGCATATATAAGCAATTAATTATTAGTAATACATGTTTCCCACGTAAACAAATACATTAGTTCATATTTGAAGTACAAGGCAGAAATGTCAAGCAGTATTTGTCGGCGGCTCCCCTAACTGACATATATCACATGTATGCCATTGTGTTCTGTATATAACAGTGTAATTAATTATTTATATCATACTCTAAGCGCATATTTCGATGCATTATTAGAATAAGAATTTATTATGTAAAGTAGAATATGAACAAAAATAGCAAGCAATGGAAACTTTATTTACGTGTAATGGAATAAATAGACGCCCACGTAGAGATTGGTCCAGATTTGTAACGGGATTTAAGTATGCGTCATTCCTATCACCACAATATGCTCCGCTAGTTCAGGGTTTGATAGTATAGCTGGATTTTTCAGAAGCACAACAGTACACTTTTCTGATTACGATGTGCTCTGAGAATATTATTAGATGCATACTGAATACGTGACAGACGTGTTATAATTTATATTTCCCTCCCGAAAACTGTGTCCTATTGAAACTCGTATAATATTTTCAAATATGGATATTAATTCAAATTCGTAACTCCTATTATTCACCACAAATAATAATTTTGTAATTTTTTTCACAAAATATTAATCGCCACTTATTATTACGTAATGATATGCTGTTTCCCTATACGAAGTAAGAACCACCATTTTTACTAATGGAATTTAAAACACAACTTCTCTCCACGGAATTCAACGCATAACTAACAAAAATTTGAGATAAACTCTTCACTTATTACAATAGGATTGTAATAATACTATTCATTACAATGCATTACATTTTCAACATACGCATATTAAGCGAATGAAATTTGTTCATTTCTATTTAGTCGCAATAAAACTGTCTGTCTCGTGTTTCATTCTTGGTACGCATTATTAAAGTGGTTACCCTTGCCATTGGTTGATTCACTTAGTACTACAATTTTCTTATCTGCAGTTTAATCTTTTCATATTCTTGGGTATGCATGTCATCCTTTGAATCGTTACATTTTTATATTATAAGTATTGTCATAAGATCAACAAACAAACAGTAAAGTCTTTATCTGATGCATGAAATCTATATAAACGAGCTTACTAGATTTATACAATTTAAAACATATTACCACCGAGTACTTGTTATTTGATTTGAAAATTAAGCACTTACCTAACATAAAAACATGTGCAAATTACCTAATAAAATTTGTATGATTAAAAGGACATTATCAATGGATATTTGGAACTTTAAATCGAATATAATCGCCTTATGTTATGTAATAACATACTTAAATGAACTTTTTATATTAACATAGCTAAATATATTAAATAGCTATTACTATTAAATGTTTGTGGCTTTATATTGAGCAATTTCCTTTACGTAATATACAAACATATGAAAATGAACTTATTAAATTAATATAATTAAACAATCAATGCTATCAATGAGTGTTTAGGGCCTTAAATACGAGTTTTTCCGTTTCATATGTAACGTATGATAAAGAAAAACCAGACCAAAATCGATCCCTAATGGCTTTACTGTGGCTTGGACAAGCCGTGATTTTTACGCTGACAGGCGTCAGGATGTCGTGCTGGAACTTTCGCTGGGAAACGGTGCAATCAGTTTTCGGTATTTTAAATTCTCAAAGCATTACGGTGAACGTGGGCGTACTTTTGTGAGCCGCGTAGGCTTGGAATGTCCACCTGGAACACATGTACATGTACATAAAGAGGCAATTCGCCAAGTTTCGAGGCATTTAACACTCGTTATTTTCAAGTCATGCATTCAGCACTCGCTTGGCGCTCATTCATGTATCGAGTTACGGCGTAGACAGCATCACTACAAAATTAGGAGGAAACATCATAAAGAGAGATTATGTAGAATATTCATCGGAAGTCTAACCATAAAGAGCACGTGTACAGTTAAGAGTAATTTCTAATCTATTAAATACACGGGAAGTATATACACGTGTGTAACGGTGTATTAGTACAGCTAAAACATAGCCACGAGCTATTATTCTATTCTTGGAATACAAACCACGTGACCAATTCCTACGACTTTATTCGTCAACGATCCGTTTACGAGAACATCCAACACTTGGCGATGTATCGCGGGAAGTGTTAACGGTGATTAGGGGAATGTTTACAGAACCCGGAAGTCCGCGGCAAACAGACATCACAAGCTTGCCGGCGCACGAAATAAAATTAGCATCTAGGTCAAGGTCACAGTGTAATCAATTTCAATTTTGAACAAAAGTCCCGTTGCAATGCAGAAGGATGTAAATAAAACCATTCAGCAGATATGGCAACTCCGCGTATTTTGTTGTGAGGGAACTGCCTATCCCCTACCGCTGTGTGAAGGCACATTCCCCGAGGCGCAGCTTACGCGGTTTGCACCAGCCACGCTGAGTGACTGACGCAATCAGCTGTCCCCAACTTTGGCATCAGGTGTAAGACTTCCAGTACCGGAGACCCAACAACAGCAACGCGCTTTCAAATGTGTGAGAAGTGTAATAGACTATTTTACATATACTAGGCATGTAAAGTATGCAATAACAGATATATGGGCTATTAGAAGTGCAGAAGTGTCTACAGAACATAGGTTACTTATATGTAATACTAGATTTAGGAGACCAAGAGAACAGAGAAGAAATTTGAACGAATTCAAATAGCAGACTTAGGAAATAAGGAGAAAAGGAATGAGTTTGAAAAAAATGTTAAAGGAAGGAACAAATTAATTCCAATGTAGAGACAAATTTAAAGAAGTGGAAAATACTGAAGGAGGTATTGATTAAGTCAGCAGAGGAACTTTGTGGTATCATAAAAATTAAAAATATACTAAGAACACAGAATGGTGGAATGAAACAGTAAAAATAAAAATGCAGTAAAAGAAAATAGTATGGAAGAGTTACATGGCAAACAAACATGAGTTAAATTATGAAAGATATGAAGAAAAAAGTAACACAGCAAAGGGAATAGTTCAGGAAGCAAAAAGGAGATAGGTGTAAATATTTGGAAAGGAATTACAATAGAAATTGCCAAATAAGGGAAGGGAATTTTGGGAAATAATCAAGAGACTAAAATCTGTAAGTGTAACATGATTTTAACATAAAAGATAAGAAATATGAAGTAAAGTAAAATGAACTGGATAATGGAATGGGAAGAGGGTGGATTATTATAAAGATATTTTAGGGATTAGGTAGGAGAAACTACAAACACAGGAAGGAGAAAAAGGGACATACAACGAGGATGACATGGAAGAAGAACCAGTAGATCTTACATTTGCAAATAGCTCTAGAGGAGATGAAATTGAAGAAAGCAGCAGAGCTCCTGCAATGTGTGGGGAGAAGAGTCCATAAGAGATTACTTGAAATTATGAAAACGAAACATGGAGATGGGGAAAATCCCAACGTACTGACAAAGAAAAATAATAATTCCAATATATAAAACGTGATCACATTAAGTTGTGAGAATTACAGATTCTTTCCGTATCACCTGTACCACTAAAGATCTACTCAAGAATAATAGAGAGTAAAATACGAAAAAGTTTAAGGTAATGCTAATAAGTAAAGAGGGAAAAGAAGAAATGTTGGAAAATGTCTAAATTTTTTAATATTTCGAAGTATTAGTCTCAAACATTGGAAAAAAAAGCAAGATTATAATATAAAAGAGAAAGCAATAAATATATCAATCAAATAGAGGTAAAAGAGAAATTAGTTCGAAAAATAAAAATTACACTATATGAAACAATTTTAGTGTCTGGGCGCAAAAGCAGGACCATTCTAGATAAAAAATTCTAGCAGAATGAAAGCAGCTCAAATAAAATATTTAAGAAAAGCGGTTGGAAAGACTAACAGAGATCAAGTAATAAATAGAATAAAAAAGGAGTGTTTAAATTAAAAGTATATGTAATTAGCACAATGGGAAGAAAGCAGCTGGGAAGGTTTGGGCAAGTGGTAAGAATGGTAGAGAGTAGACTACCGAGGAAAGTGTATGAAGCAAGGCAAAAAAGACCAAGATTGGAGTTGAAACAATACATGGAGAGCTTGGCACACAGTCATGGAAAATCGATAAGAGAACTGCGAGAAATGCCGAAAGATAGAAAGTGGCTAAAGAATCCCGACGCCTAAGAAATAAAATGGATAGAGAAAGAAGAAGAAATTGAAGATAGAGGAAGTAATGACTTAAGATATCGGCCCCAGTCTGGGAATAACGCGCTCGCCTGGAGATCCAAGGCTTGCGAGCTCGATCCCGGCTGAGATCTAAGCATTTCTGAGGAAGTAAAAATCCAGAGCCCAAGTTCCTCTAGAGGCCCTCTGAGTCGTGGGACCCTTTCGAATTAAGATAAGTTAAAGAACTCCATTCATGAAACATGAAATCACTGAACAAAATGAACGATCGTTTCACTTCTAGGTAATACCTTAGTTTCCTACTGGATGATGATGGACTGACCTTCTGTCACTTCGCCCTTTGTAGAAAAATAAGTGTACTTAAATTATCTCTTACTGTTGAGTTTTGAAGGAGGCCAAAGCTCGAAGTGGGCTATGGTGCCATAATAAAGTAGAATGAGACATTAAGTGGAAGTTTTGCCTTTTGAATTTTGTTCGTAGTTTTTGAAAGGAATTAAGATTTGAATGACGGAAGAGGAGAGAGCTGTTTATTTTACCTTGCTTGGTCGTTTTTATTTTATCGTTAATTGTCCATTATTAATGAGTTTTTTGTGACTGTAGTCTATTGAACTTCTGAGGGAAATAATTTTGTTCAGTTTTCATTATTGGAAATCCTGCCTCGAAGATAAGCCAAATTTAATTTTGCTGCCAATCGATGCGAAAACCTTTGAATTTCTTAATATAGATCCAAAATTTAGTTGTTGTTGTGGTTTACAAAAATAAAGCTCTAATACCAGAACATCTTAGATGCCTCTATAAGTCATTTTTGTTGGATTTTTAATGACAAGAGGGCAGATTTCTGTGACCTAAAAAGTTAGACCTATTCATGTATTGATAACCTTAAAACCCAAATTATATGATAAATAAAAGTAAAAATTGCTTTTAAAACGCAAATGGTCCACTTGCACGAAACTTTTATTTTGTATTATAGATTGCATCTGATATGCCATTAAGTTTCTCATTTAGTTTCTCATTTATGGCTTGTATTATTTGAAATGTCTGTCTGTCTTTTTTTCTTTAATGGTATTTAACGTCCGTTTAACTACTGAGGCACCACAGGCGGTGGACACTGTTGATACATGAGATACCTAAGTTCCAGGCATAAGTTTAGGGTACCTCCTCGACATTTATGAGGACTGAGGAAAACCTGGGAAAAACCTCAGTCAGGGAGGACGACCTGGTGGGATTCGAACCCTCACGAGCTCGTGCATTAATGACCTCGGCCACCCGTGGCGGTAAATGTCTGTCTTAAAAATACATTACACAAAATAAGTAGTTCATATGTTGTTGAAACTAACCCTGCAGAAGAAAGAATTACAAAATTAAATAAACGGTTTAACAAACAAAGCATGCTATTATTGAAAATTGGTTTGATTTCAGCAAAAAAGTTTATATTTTATCTTAGTGTTTAATTACTTTTTGTTGCAATTTAGTTCTTAAAACACCTGAATGAAAACCCTTCCTGTCTTGCATCCAGAGAAACTTCTCTCGACGTTGTGAACCCGGCCAGGACCGATGGATTTTTTCGGGCGTAAAAATCCCAAGTATGGCTTCCTTCGGAAGGGAAGTAAAGCCGTGGGTCCCGTGTCGTACATTTACGGCACGAAAAAGAACCTCAAGCCTGAAAGAGAGGCCTCTGAGCAAAATTTGTCGGCCGTTTCACGCCCTGAGTTGAATGGGACGCTGATGACCTGAGCTGTTAAAGAGCGTCCATAAATAAATCAATCAATCTCTCGACGTTGTAAAATGTAATGGGAACGCACAAAGTTAAAACATCGAGAAACATTTTACGATGGGTTACCACAAAGTCGATACTTGCACATAATTCCAAAATGCAACATTAATTTTTAATACACCATCTAACTTCACACTAACTTTACTGCTATTCTACCCTTTGCGTGTGCAAGAAAGTCATATACCTTCCGATAATCAGAATATCTATTACCTCCAATATCACTTACTTGAAATTTATAGCTACTCAATTTTGTCGGGTAAGGAACCATAGTTGGAGATGATGTAAGTTAAGTCTTATTTTAGCTCAGAAGTGTTTAGAAACAAATCCTGAACAATTTTTACTTATAACTTATTACATTGTGTATTTATTCATTTAATTATCACTAGACCTTGGATTTTATATATATATAAAAGTGTCAAATATACTAAAACAAACCAGATCTACGCAAAATTATGCATTATATTTTGTTTCTATCAAACAATGCAGTGAATTTACTAATAAGTAATCTTTACTAATTTATTTTCCATTTATATCATTTAGTACAAAAATAAACGAATGTTAAATTTTTTCTTATATACAAAATGCGATTAATTTCTCAAGATTTTTAATAGTCTTACTATGAGTATTATAGGCAAGGCTTTTTAAGACGAAACAAAATGATAATATATAAATATGTGAGGTTGTAAGATCCTAGTATTAGCGATCTAAATTTTCTTCACATAAAATTAGCACTATGTCTAATTTTATCTTAATTGCTTCACCAGTGGGCCCTTGTGCTTGGAAAATGTTTGTTCTTAGAAATTATAACTTAAGTAACTCACACAATGGTATTCCTTTAGTTTCTAGACCCTTAAAATTCCGAAAGTTTCACAAACTGTATGTTAACATGAGTTTAATTGTTTCCCCGTAGAGCGAAAGTGAAAATTCTATATACAGAGGGTGCCAAAAATGTATACACACTTTCACAGTAGATATCTATTTAATATATTTCAAAGTTGGACCGAAAAACAACAGTAATGTGTAGTATGATCTTCTATAAACAGATATACTCGCATACATTCTGCTAGTGTTGCTACAACAAAATGGAGCGAAGATTATCGTTTGAACAGCGGAAATCAATTTTGAAGCGGTATTGGAAAACCAAGAATGTTGTTGAAGTTCAAAGGCAATGCAGACGCGTGTGCAGAACAGAACCGCCAACGCGAGTAACAATTGCACCTTACCCGCCATTCATACACTCTAGGAAATGAGGAATTTTACTAACAACAGGATGCTGCACTACCACATTACCACCGAAATGTACGTGGATGACAATCTTCCAAGGTACTGGATAGGATAAGAGGTCCGATTGAGTTTCCATCGCGTTCTCCGGATCTAACTCGTTGGACTTCTACCTATGGGGAACTCTTAAGGATGTTGCATACGGTAGAAAACCAGCTACACTGGCAGCACTTCGGGAAGAAATTGAAACGGCATGTGTTGCAATCGCTGAGTACACTTTCGTAAACGTTGCTTAATCAGTAGTTCAACGTACTCAGAAGTGTATCGACGTCGATGGTGGGCATTTTGAGTAACTGTTGTAACTGTAAAAGTCTAAGATGATTAGTGCTCATCATTGTCTGTTTGTGTGAATTCAGTTTTGTTATGTTAACATAGTTTTTTCTTTGTTTGAAGTG
Organism: Metallyticus violacea; assembly: GCA_030762175.1. Classification (NCBI taxonomy): domain Eukaryota; kingdom Metazoa; phylum Arthropoda; class Insecta; order Mantodea; family Metallyticidae; genus Metallyticus; species Metallyticus violacea. The sequence continues at coordinate 73,042,872 of CM060838.1, forward strand.
TGTATACATTTTTGGCACCCCATGTATGTATCTGATAGAAAGGAAAATGTTTGAGTTCAGAGTTAGACGCCTTAATTAACAGACTGGAGGAAAAATAAAAAAGAGTTTCCGATTGTAAGCGAGATTCCTACTTCTTCATACAATCTTATTAGAATATATTAGTATTTTGTCAATTTTTTAGGAATTATGATAATGTGTTGTATCTGTAAAAAAATTAAGAGATGTGCACAGTGGGCTATTATATGGAGAATTCAATGATGACGAGATGTTATTCGAGAAAGAACATATCAAGGATGCCACACTAAAAAAGCAATAGCAGGATTATGATGAGGAATAATCTTATTTATTGTATCAGAAATCTTCTTCTTTATTTCATTTTTTTGAACTTTCTTCCATAGCATCCAATCATAAAAAAGATGCATATTCTTTATATTCATGACCGTCATAACATTTATAAAACATTTCTTCCGTGCCTTTCAGTGTTCAGGTAAAAGTATGTTTTATTCATATGAATTCTGCTAACATTTATCATTAACATTCTTTGTCCATGCCAGTGCTTTGAGACTTACTCCTTGGGAATTGTTTGGTGTGTATATGATATCAGAAATATTGTCTGCTAATTTGTTACACAGCTTGAGATGTATACACATTCATCCAGATCTCAGAATTCTGCTGTTTAATAAAATAGTATAATACAACATTTTATTGTACATAATTATTATATTTAAAATAATAATAATCATTAATACAATTGAATAGACACCTAAAGTCGCAATGACTGGATAGGAAGCTCGATATAAAATATAAATGAAATGAAAGTATTCGTGAAAATCGCACTAAATCCTGTAGGTATAAAAAAATTGACCCAAACACATTAATTATTCACTAATTTTGGTCATTGACTGCAGGAAAATTAAAAGGAAAACTTGCGTTTTTAAAACTAATTTGGAGGATAAAGCATGTTTTCTCATTTTTAAAAGAAATAGTCAATCACTTCCTGGTATCTTTGACGATTATTTGTTTATTTACGGACGCTGTTTAACATCTCAGGTCATCAGCGTCCTATCCAATTCAGGGCGTGAAACGGCCTACAAATTTTGCTCAGAGGCCTCTTTTTTCAGGCTTGAGGGTTCTTTATCGTGCCGTAAAACCCACGGCTTTACTTCCCTTCCGAAGGAAGCCATACTTTGGATTTTTACGCCCGAAAAAAGCCATCGATCTTGGCCGGGTTTGAATCCGCGATCTTGGGTTTAGAAAGCAGGTATGGTTACCACTACGCCACCAGGACCGAGCCTAGAAAAGGTGAATACTAGGTAACGTTTGAAGCTAGGGATTTAGGATTAATTTCATTCGTCTGAAAAAGATCTCGTGCGTTAGCGAACGTTAAATTTTTACAAAAAATCACTTTTTGGGGCGGGAAGGATGGGATACCGGTTTTTGATCGAGTCGTATCATCTTCTAATTACATTTTTATTCACTGTTCCTGTTATTCTAGGTAAATTTAACGCTTCTATTTGTGTTGCATACCCATATTCAAGTTTCGCCAAAATCGTTAGTAACACTGTATGTGTATTCCTATGCAGAGAAGGGTCTGTTATTTTGTATTTCAAAATTGAATTGGGTTATATCTTAGTCACAGTCAAATTGAAAAAAATGTTCATTTTATCGTCTCAGTGGTCTTGTGTCTAGTTCGCTAATTCGCATTTCTTAGATTCAAATTTCATAACACCTGAGGAACTTGCTTGGGGATGCATTTCTAGATAACGTTGAGTATCTTGTGTAGCTATGTGTACTTAAGTACTTAACCACCACCTCAAATATCTCCCATATATTGTATGGACGAGCTGTATTTGCTAGTTTTAAGAACACATAAAAGCCCACAAATCTAGGTAGCCGATAATTAATAATGATCAGAAAAATATTTTTTACCACAAAGTTATACTATGAAATAAATCAAGATAATGAATATACCAGAAATATATTACCAGCAATAGATTTTAGAACTTTGTCATCAAAGGAAGTAAACCATTATATGGTAAACAAATAACGATTTTCAACTCTTTTCATTCTTTTGTTTGTGTTTCAAATGAATTGTCTGAGGTTCTCTTACACTGTAGTAGGGACCTTGTGTTAGCACTAAAATCCGGCCCCCAGTTGGCTGTATATATATTTCTCAAATAACTCATTAGGTGACGCTTTATCACTACATCTAAATTGTGTCTGTAAATGCAGAAGATAACGGATTCGTTAATTAAAACATAATCGTAAGGAAAATGCACTTTTTCTTTTTAAAATGTATTATATTCGTATATGAAATTCCCATATTTGATATTGATATAAAAGCTAACTGTGCAACACATTAATTAAGGTGTGAAAATTTTGTTTTTTTATTCTGATTTTTGTTTTGATTGTTTTTGTTGATTTGTAATTACGGCCAAGATTTTAAGCGTTATTATTATTATTATTATTATTATTATTATTATTATTATTATTATTATTATTATTTATTCTTCCCTAAATTCCTACTTTATGTTTAGCTGAGAAAGTATAAAATCATTCAGGTATTAAAATATTTGGTTAAGAATCTTGGCAGATGGACGTAGTTTTATAATTACCGTAAATATCTGAAAAGCATATATTGCATTTTTCGCTATTTATAGCAGCTTTATCGCATGATATCCATCACTTTCCACCAGGACCGTCTCCCTGACTGAGGTTTTGTCCAGGTTTTCCTCAGTCCTCATAAATGGCAAATGCCGGAGAAGTGTCTCCTAAACCCCTTCCTTCCTTAAAAAAAATTAGTCTATTTCCAGTTTATCATTTCATCTCATGTATCTTCAATGCCCATGGCCTGTGATGTTTCAGTAGTTAAAATTGGCGTTAAACACTATTCCAAGAAAATACCCGCTTATCAAGTAGAGGAAGGAGAGAAAAACATTGTAAAGAAATATGAGTGGTGTTTTGCAAACTTGCTATATAAAATGTGAAATATTCACTACACAAAACCACTTTGATTTATTAACTTCTAGTATTCGTTTTCTTGGCGCACTTTTCTACATGAAGGCCCCAACATAAGCTGAAATAATAATAATAATAATAATAATAATAATAATAATAATAATAATAATATTGAAGAAAGGATCGCGTGATTTGTTTTAATAATAGTATTAATTCCATTGTTTTCGGCGAACACTTTTCAGTGCTTTTCAGAATTTCCATAATTGAATAAGTATAAACTTGGAATTTCTAGAGTCATTTAGTCAGAAATATTCTATTTAACAATAACATTGTAATTAAATAAATAAAATCTGCATACGCCACCTGGTACCTGGTTTCCTAAACAAGGGCGTCTATATCAAAATTTCCATGTATTATTATAACTATACAATTCAATAATGTCTTAATACATTATTTTACAGATTTTTCTCATAACTATATTAAAATAATACAATAAAACAGTAAGAAAAATTGAAAATAATTAATTAAACCAAAATATAAAATTACTTAATTACTTCCCAAATTAATCTTCCAAAATCTACAAAAACTATCAAATTAACAATATTACTGGGATCCAGTAAGAATTATAGTTGGTAGCCAGTTATTCTATCCTTTAAATGTATTCCATTACTATACAACTGTATTACTACCAACCACTGGTTACCAGCGGTATGTACTGGTATCCAGTACTTGGCAGAAATTCTCTTAAATTAAATATTATACTTAATTGTTTCAAATCTCCTTAATTTATTTCAATCATAATAATATCCTTCTCTTTAACAACTTACTTCACTTAAAGTTCATTTAGCATTATTAATATTTCCTACTCATTTCATTTATTTATCCCAACACTTTAACTCATTAAACACTATCACCTCGCTTCCACCATATCACTCTCCATCTTTTCTTCCTAACCATCCCTTCTTCCATCTCGCTTGATCCTCCTGGTCCCCTGGTTGCACCATTTCTCGCGCTCTGCTCCTCCTCTCCGGACACCGCTTCTCCATCCTCCATTTTCTCCTGCGGCTCATTCCCGTGTAACACCCTTCCATCTCCTTCTGTAATCTTCCTTCTTCCACCTTCTTCCCGGTGCCTAAACTCTTATAGGGAGAAGCCTTCATCTTCTTCCCCATTCTCCAGTTCAGGTTGTAAATCTAAATTATCCCTGTCTATTATAAATGTAGGTATATTCATCTCCACCATTCCCTTCTTCCTTACCTTTATCTTCTCCTTCTAATATTTCTTGCTGTTGATTTAATTAAAGTTATTTTGTATATTTTCTATTCCTGTTAAGTTATTTGTGTTTGGGGGTTGTCTTTGCATACGTATGACTCTGATCTTCTTACCTCGTGCTCGGTTTTTTCATTACTGATTATCTGCTCTTGCGGTATTACCGCTTCCCGTGCTAGATTACTTATTTTAAATGCGGCCTGCTCGCGGTATTTATATAGGCCCTTATTTCTAAGTATATGTGCACCTGATGGCCACTTAAAATTTCTCTTTCTTCTCTCACTTATTCTAAATAGCGTGTATATTCAAATAATACGTGCTCTGGGTTATCCTGTGTTTTGCAAAGTATCGTCCTGTAATCTGTTAATTTTTTTCCAATAAGTTTAGTAAGGCCCGTGTCCTATAAGGTAATGTATCATGCCTTTGGTAGGTTGTATAAATTTTAGTTTTAATCTCTCAAAAATGTTGTTAAATAAGTCGAAAGTTCTCCTGCCAGCATCGGCATTTTCCCATTCGTGCTGCCATTGTTCTTTTAATTTATGTTTTATTTTATTTAAGTTGTTGCATTGACTGTCGATTATTAAACTTACTTTCTCCAAGTTGCCTTTCTTCAAACAATAAACAGCGCCTCTTAATTTAACCAATAAGTCAATTGGCCATATTCCTGTAGCTACTGAAAGGGCTGAGGTGGGTGAGGTGCTTAATGACCCTGCAAATCTTACTGAAACCGTCCTTTGTGATCTTCTTAGTAAAGTTTTTATTTGGACATCCTTCATCCTCAGAGCCCAGACCCGTGCACCACAAGTCATTATTGAAGCAAAAATACTCGTGTGGTATGTTGTAATGACGTTTAATGGAATTTTAAAATTCAACTGAATTAATCTTGCTAATTTCCCCATAACGTTTTCGGAATTTCTTCGTACGTATTCAGTATGTTTTAAAGTTTAATTTTTCATATAAGTAAATTCCCAAATTTGTTGCATCTTTTTGGCGTCTTACACTTTGGTTGTTGTATTTTATACATGGACCTCTTTTGAGATTGCCTTTCAAAAGCATGTAGCCTGATTTAGTTGGAGCGACTTGGAGTTTAGTTTTACTTTATTAGTTCATTTATTCGCTCTTCTTTCTATATCTGCCCTATTGTTTCCGTCTATTAGAAATAAAACATAGTCGGTTTACGCGATGGTTTTTGCCACATTTCCGTCGTTGTTCTAGTTCATCTAAAAGAATCTCCAAAACTATGTCCCAAAAAAATTGATCCTAGGATCGAGCCTTGTGGATATTCCTTAGTTATATCTCTGTAAATTGCTTCTTCAGTACCTTTTACGTGAACCCTTCTGTCTTTCCAGTAATCCATTAATATTGCGTATAGGCATTTAGGGAGATCTATATTCCGTAACCTCTCAAATAGTACCGGCCACCATAAATTATCGAAAGCGCCAATATTGGAATGTTGGGGTAACCTGTACAAATATACAACTAGTAAATTGTCACATATTTAAATTCATCAGGGGGTTGTGCCTCGTAATAGCGAACCGCCACCAACCTGGTGACTTGAACAGTGGCTTGTATTCTATCATAATTGTTTTTAGGATTTCGATAGCATATACATGCCTGATATCTTTTTAATTTGTTTAAAAAGAATTCAATAAAGGTTTTTGGTTTGCATTCAGTGACGCCATTCCTTTATTTATGCACAGCTATCTGTAATAACAATACAGTAGGTGAGTAAATTTTGTCACATAAGTTATCAGAGTTGGATCTCACGAAATACCCAAGGATGCACTGTGTGCACTGTGCACTGTGCTGTTACCGCAAGTCTAGGATATGGGTCTGGATCATAGATTTTCTAAATGGTGACCATTCGCTATGTTGTCTTGAACAGTAGTTGCCACATCCCGTACACTAACTTCTTCATTTTTCTTCATATAAAAACATCAATCAGGAGATCGAGTCAGCTTTAGTTTCCCCAAAATTGAGTCCACTTTTACAGATTAAATCGGAGCAAAGGAAGAAAATGGCATCATGGTGGTTCCAACAGAAAGAAATGCACCTAAAAATCTATCGTCATGGCCAATGACATTCAAATGTTGCTTGTAGACACAGGCTATAATACCTTTGCGAACAATCAATATGTGCTTTGCGATTCTGCAATAAAGTGCACTAGATAGCTGAGAAAAGAAGGAATAGGTGCTAAAGGGCAATTAAGGCAAATTTCTTAGTCCAAACTTAAGTAAATACATAACCTAACTTAACCTAGGTAAATATTATTACAACCTAAGAATTAAGTTAACGAGTAATATTAAAGACTTGAAAGTAGTCATTCTCCGCTCCCCTCTTATTTCATGGTAATGGTAATGCTATATAACAGTTGGCCACTTTAAAAATAAAGAAGAATCTGCTGAAAGTGATGCACAGAACCGCCCTGGTGAGTAAAAAAAGAAGTCATGAACCTGTCGGTGTGAAATTTTGCTATATTAATAAACCATCCTCTTAAATCTAAGGGCCGGAGCGTGTCGCGTGGAATTCTTAACTGTTAATATCATACTTTCCTGTTATTGTATTCTGCTGTAGGAGTTGCTATCTGACAGTGAAAACAGACAGATATGTTTTTTGCTTGCGGCGCTCGGCAATGGAAGATTTTTGAGAAATTGTGGGAAAAAATGAAAGCGGGATTCGAGAACGTGAAGAAACTGAAAAAAAAGTTGTTAGTGTGCAACAAATGTGCTAGTGTGCTAGCGTTGAAGCAAATCTAGATTACTGGGGAATCAATCTCGCAGGAACAGTATAGTGATTTACGGTTTGGTGAAGGAGGAGGGGAAAAGCTGGGAGATGAAGGAGGTACTAGTATGAAGGGTAGAGCCTACAACTGGAGTGATGCTCCAGGAATATGACATAGAGAGGATACATCGTAGAGGTGACGGGACAACAACATGTAAATTGGCCCATTATAAGCTCAAAGCTGCCACCCTTCGAAGAGTCAAATGCTTCTGGGTCACGCGGATCACAGGACTTCAGTTGGAGGGTAAGAGAGGAGAAAGAGAGGCTTCTTGAATCGGCAAATGTTCGAGACCAGGCAGGGTTGTCTTGCTATGCTGAACTTCGACAAGTTCATTATTAAGGAGCACGTTTGGTGACGACAGGAGCTGGAGATGACGGAGGTACCCAGGAAGCCAAGGGAGATCGAGCCAACGGAAATCGGCAGAGCACCAGGGGTAGGCTCGCTACAGCGATAAAGCAGATAGATGCCAGCCGAGGTGAGAGTTTAGCGAGGGGAGCAGTAACAGAGCAGCGAAGGTCGCCACTGCCTGACCTCAGGTCTTTTAAGGTCTCCTCCAAATTGCAGAAGGGTGGCAATCGCGGGTGTGTCAGTAGCAAAGCTGTTGCAAAGAAACAATGGGACTACCTGAAATATCGGGAGATTCGGAAAGAGAATGACAGATAGGTTTTTGTTCTTTTTCAAAGATTTGATTCTAGTTTGTTTGACAAAAACGTGGTCAAGGAATGGGGGAAATGTGTAAATTAAATTGTCTCATAATTTTATTAAGGGACGTGATACAAGAGGCTAGAGAGGGCGATAGCCAGGAAGAGTTTCGCTTTCTTTCCGGTCTGAGATGAGAGTTTGGTTATCTAAAATAAATATAGATTTGGAAGGGATAATTGGAGTTCATTTGGCTTGTTTTGTGGGGAGGGGCGAACTTAATGATTATTTAATTTATATATAATCAGCCAGCAGTGACCAGATCCCCGAATAACTTCTGTTGTGACATGAGAGACCTTAGTACAAATACAGGACAGAAATCTAGGGGCGAAAATTGTGATCATTGGGGGACTTCAACCTGAGGATAGGGTGAGAGAATGTCACACTGGTAGGAGAAGGGAAGGGGATGAAAAGCAGCTAGGCGCTCAACGTAAGACCAAAGAGAGAATATTGAATACAAAAGGCAGGGAATTTCTGGCATTTTGGAGATTGTGAATGGAAAATACGGCCGTGATTCGGAAGGGGAATTTACGTTCATAAATGCAAATGGTGGTAATGTAATAACTTTGTGCTAGTCAGTCAAAATGTAATATTAGAGACTGTGTTGGGAATTGCATTGGGTCACATCACTACTCGGTCATGCTGGAAGTATTAATGACAGATAGAAGCAACACACGTCCTGGAAGTGGCAAGCAGAAGGGGAGAGGCAGGTAGTATTGGTACAGATGGAAACCAGAGCAAGCGAAAGTTTTTCTGGCTAACACGGGCGGGTTTGTAGGGCAGGGAGATTGAGGCAGCTGAGTAGTTGGCGAATTCATTAAGTGAATCAGCCGTAACAACGAAATGTGGAAATAGAAGAGAAGGGCAAAAATGATCCGGAGGGTATGACTAGAAATGCAGAAATGCCAAGAAACAAACGAGAGTGCACTAAGAATGTTTCGAAGGGTAGGAGGGGATGAATAACACAGCGAAAAGAATATAAAGACATTTTGCAGCTAAAGCAATCAACGTGGCAGGAGAGAATAACAGGGAAAATTCGATACAATGGAAAGAGGCAATACCTCGGACACCTGGCAGATGGTTAAAAATTTTCCAGCAAGGGACTTAACATGTAATGAAATTTTGGCAAAGGTCTACAGGGAACATTTCAGAACCATGTTCGAAGCAGATCGATGGGGAACCTATGGGATCAAGGAGGGGTCTCGGGGGACAGGATGGCTAGAAATGCCATTACTAGATACTGCAATTACTATAGGGGAGGTAACGAAGGCGGTAAGATGGCAGAAGCAGGATATAGCTCTGGGGCGGGAGGGGCTATCACCGGAGGTGTGTCGGTCCTGGTGATGTAGTGGTAACCATACTTGCCTTCTACACCCAAGATCGCGGGTTCAAACCCAGTCACGATCGATGGATTTTTTCGGGCGTAAAATCCTAAGTATGACTTTCTTCGGGAAGGGAAGTAAAGCCGTGGGTCCCGTGTCGTACATTTACGGCACGAAAAAGAACCTCAAGCTTGAAAGAAGAGACCTCTGAGCAAAATTTGTGGGCAGTTTCACGCCATGAATTGAACGGAACGCTGATGACCTGAGATGTTAAAGAGCATTCATAAATAAACCAAATCAAACAAACCGGAGTTGTTTAAAGTGGCCTCATGCATTGATTGTGGTTTGGTGTTGCTCCGAATATTTAATAAAGGGGAATACCCAGCCTGCTGAGTTATTGGAATTATTCACCCGATGTATAAGAGGAAGGGTACAAGGAGAGTTCCGGACGACTATTGGGGAGAGAATCTGTTTCCGATTATGGGGGAACTCTATGGCAGAGTTTTGTATGAAAAAATAAAATTCTCCAGGACGGAATTTCGTAAAAGTTCATAATTTCAGTTGGGATTCAGGAACAGATTCAGTACTGGTGACAACACATTTATGCTGGACACTTTAAGGTTGAAACAAACGGCTAACAATCCAGAAATTTTGCAATGCGTTTTTGTCCATATCAAAAAGCCTTTGATCGATTCACCGCAAAACGCTATGGCACAAATTAAGTCATCAAATGATTCGAACTCTATAGGGGATATACAGAAAAATTAAATTCTGTGTTAAGTACGACAGGAACAGAGTATCGGAGCGTTTTTCTAGTCGGAGCGGCAAGACATTATCTCACTCTTACTCTTTAGGCTTTTTATTGACGACATAATGGTTTACAACAAGAAAATACGACATCACCTACGGTAGCAAATATACAGGTACCAGCACTGTTACACGCGGACGACATGGCAATTGTTTCTAGTACAACAGACTACCTAAAGCGTGGATTAAACAGACTACAGATCTACTGTGATACTTGGTTACTTATGAATTTATAACAGACATTAGATAACGCGTGTACATTGTCTAACTTTCTTGAAGAATGTAAGAAGGGCAAAACACACTGTTGGGGCGAAACTTAAAGGGAATATGAAAGTCGCAGAAATTCTCCTTATACCAAACAGAATTCCATATGCCGGTAGGGCTGTTAGAGACCTATATGGGGCAATAGTACGATCTACAATGACTTATGGGGCCAAATTTTGGGATTGGGAACGATCAGAGAAAAAATCGGGCGAGGGCCGTTTTCTGAAAGGGTATCAAGAGTGGAGAGGGGTACAGCAATTTGCGGAATCTGTAAAGAATTGTTCACGGAGATCAGATACTGATTAGGGCGATCTGTTACAACTAGCAGCTCAGAATGTGGGGAAATAAGAACAGGATTTCAAAATTAAGAACAGGTCGGAAAAAATAGGAATGGTTAACAATTGGATCACAGAGCGGGGATAGAGAAGGGAGGAAAACTAAGACACGCTTGAGGAACATTAGAAGGCAATTTACTCTTTCGGAGTGTGAAGAAAACATTTCTCTGGAAATAAAATCAGAGCTGAAAATCGGATGGGGGATGGAGCGTTACAGTCAACCAGAGACCTAAGTCTAACTCGAGTTAGGAGGCGCGTGGCGGACGACTAATGTAGCAGTCAGAGAGGGTGCAACAATCTGCCATATTTGAGCGGAGAAGGAACTTGAAGAAAGAAATATCCACCAGCCGCTTTTGTTAACTAAGGAAGAGGACAATGACATTGTTTGACAGATAATAAAGAACGGGAGAAGGAGTAGGGAAATTTGTAAACAAAGTGAGACACCTCAGATCGGAAGAGCAATCAGCAAGGCTGAAAGGGGAACATGGGTTACAATATTTTTGGAATTGTTTGTACATATACGTGTGGGAGACGTTTCCAGAAAAAAATGCACTGACTTTTAAACTGAGCGTTTTATAAAAACAGCCTCGTCATAGCGATACTATTCTTTGAGCTTCCTGTACATCAAAAGTGCTGCAAAAGTGATCGGGAAATGAAATTACCCTATTTTCATTTATATTAAGTTTTGAAAAATGCATTCACTTGGCACATGACTGCTCTGTATATTATTATTATTATTATTATTATTATTATTATTATTATTATTAGCACAGCGCCTCATATTAGTCAGAATATGATTAAAGACTTTAATATAATTATATTGTTTTAAAACACCGTGTTTATACTTTGATTCCGAGAATTGTAGCACAATAAATTATAACATGGTACACAATTTCTAAAAACAAACATTACTAACAGAATAGGAGAAGTTCAGACAAGCTTAATCTCCGCTTACTGGACCGGATAAGCCGGCTTGGTTCATTCCGCTATTGTTCCTTTTGCAAATTAATTGGGGATTGAATCCTGGAACTGCAGAGTAGCAGGTGCATAGGACCATCGAGGCAGTAAAATTAGCAATTGATTTTATTTTATCAACTATCATAAAACAATGCAGGTCCTTTGTTTACTTTTTCTGTAGGTACATTTTTGTAGTAAAGCTGAAATCTTACGATTTCAGATGCACAATGCCAGGTATCTTTTCTTCTCATATTGATGGTCCAACACTTGACCCAATACGAGTGTTGGGGAAGAGCTAATTACGAAATTTTGGGTTAAAGTTGTACAAGAAGAGAACAAGTATAGAATATTTGATAAGTATTAAATTTTTTTACTTAGGTTTATCTTAATTAACAATGCACAATTTCTGTTTTCGTTTCTACTATTTTTCTTTATATCTGATTCTTTAGTCACTATGCAACAACAGCACACTAAATGAAACTGAATTAAAATATTAATTTTGAATGACCTTTAAATACATGTTTTTCATTATTTAATGTTTATAATTGCATTAAAGTTAAACTGCATTCATTTCAAGCAACAGTTCCTGTGTTTTAAGCGATCTGTGCATAGCTAAAATAATGTTATACGTCACCTGTTTGCCAAAACACATCCGGCGGTACCTCCGCCGACGATTATGAAGTCATATTCACCGCCATTTTCAAGCTCTGGCGGTTTGGTATCGCAGTTGTAGCAGTCGTTTGCCGTCTTAAGAATGGAGTAGATCAGCATGCTTAGTGCCGCACAGTAAGCGCTTCCTTCCATGTTTATTTTACCTACGCACAACGCACTGTTACAACAAGATTATATTTAGCAAAGTAAAGCTCTTATCACATCTGAGTGAAAGTATTAAGGAAGTGTATGGCTTATTACATTTTACAGTAGGAAAATAACCTGATAAAATTAAGCATATCTGTTCTGCAGATAAAATGACAAAAAATAAATGAACAAAATAAAAATTATAAGTAATAAACAACATTAGTGTAAAGTTTGTTTGTTCTTTTTTATCATACCCTGTGAATTAAAGTAAAGTTTGTTCCCGTTTATTAAAAAGAATAAAATACCTTTTTTTGAAGTCCCCCAATATTAAGTTTCGCTTTTCAAACATCAACAATAATAATGCGCCATCTTTGATACATCCACTATACTTGATAGCGGGTCTCCATTGTTCTAACTTCTTCCTGTGTTCTTTCACCCTATTCTGCACCCCCTGTCCTAACACTTGCAGGAAATTAATCAATATGGTCGTTAATGAATTGCACTTCAACATCCATTCTGTAATCCTATATATTTAAAACTATCAGTAGTAAACTTTTCCACTGCAATTTTTGTGGCCCTTTGATTTCTGTTGCCCAGGAATTTATTATCATTTTTCTATATGCCAGATATGCTAACAATTAGGGGCATCAACTTATGGAAACCGCCACGGGTGGCCGAGGTCGTTAAGGCACGGGCTCGTGAGCGGGAGGTCTGCGGTTCGAATCCCGCCAGGACCGTCCTCCCTGACTGGGTTTTTTTCCAGGTTTTCCTCAGTCTTCATAACTGGCAAATGCCGGGAAGGTACCTAAACTTAGGCCTGGAACGCTTCCTTCCTTAAAAAAAAAATCCTTTCCCAATTTATCATTTCATCTCATTTACCATCAGTGTCCACCGCCTGTGGTGCCTCAGTAGTGAAAACGGGCGTAAAACACTATCCTAAAAAAAAAAAAAAAAAAAAAAAAAAAAAACTTATGGAAACCTTCATCCCTCACGAGTTCATAACTTTAGGGTTTATTAAAAATGCCTAACTATCCTGATTTCTGTTTGGTGTCCGATTTTGGTGACAAGAACGTGGAAGAAGTTGTTATGCTTGATTAATATTCATACTTTTCCAGGAACTAAATTACTGCTTCCAATATTTTTTTATTCAATGCTCTGTTGTAATCCTATCAATCCATTCATAAAGGAAAGAGGGATATTTTGTACTAGTTGAATGCTGACCGAGAAGAATAGTGAGAGATTTTAAATTGCCACAAACACTCCATTGCTCATATCTTAGTTTTTCTATCGAAGCTTTCAAGTGTTATACGACCCATTTAAATAAACGAATGAAACATACGTACGCACATAAGATGGTGAAAAAGAAAAAAAAAAGCATTAAAATATGTCTTTGAAATGTTTACGAAATATCCTCACTATATGACATATCGGTCGTGACGGTAGAGAGGTAACCATACTTGACTCCTAAACCCAAGATCATGGGTTCGATCCCGGCCAGTACTGATGGATTTTTTCGGGAGTAAAAATCCTAAGTATGGCTTCCTTCGGAAGGGAAGTTAAAGCCGTGGGTCCCGTGTCGAACATTTACGGTAGGTAAAAGAACCTCAAGCCTGAAAGAAGAGGCCTCTGAGCAAAATTTGTCGACCTTTTCACATCCTGATCTGAATGTAACGCTGATGACGTGAGATATTAAAGAGCGTCCGTAAAGAAATCAAATTCATCTGATATTTTGATATTAGATATTCATAGCATTTAGCACAAATGTGTTGCTGCAAAACACAAGTTTTTTTACATGTGAGAATAAGGGCAAAACCTCTTTTGTCCTTTGCATGTAAAATGTAACATTAGTTCCAGATATTTATCGGTTTTAATGTCTTAATATCAGAAGCCAGAATTTCTGAACTGTTTTTAGAAAGGTAGAAGTTGCTTATCAGAACGTGTTAATTTCATCTGTGTAAACTGACAAGGCTTCGTTGAAGTTTAGCAATTATTTATCCTGGTGGAGCTATGTCATATACTTCCTACGTAAAGTTTTTTTTATTAATAGATTGTTTTTGAATATAAAAATCGTTTTCGCAAAAGAAGAAAATAAAGAAAATAAAGGCAAAAAAAAAATAAAATAAAGAAAGAAAACCAAAGCTAACATATTAAATGAAACAAAAGAGTAATAATGGTGCTTAGTTACTTTTTTGTTTATGTTTTTAGAAGTAGTGCATGCAAAGAGGTTCTGCTTTATTATCGACTTAAGCTATAGATGAACAAATGTGCATAACCTCTAACGTGAAATATGAGCAACAATTGCGGGCAAAAAGTTTTTACTCTGTGTCCCAAAAGAAAGTCTATTGTTGTGCACAACTTCATAAAACTATTTAAAACTATGTTAAAATAAAAAGAGCAATGATTGATTTCATTCGTTATTTTGTCTGAATAATTTCACATGAACTATTGATGTTTGGTAAAGACTTAATTCTATAGGGAATATATTCACTATAAAGAAGACACAACTATAAAAATGCTACATGTTGTATGTCTGTTTTCAGTGTTTTATTTTATTATTTTAAAATGTTTTTTATTTAATTGCATTTTATAGTTCTGCTTTTCAATTTTATAATTGAGACCTATATACATTTATATACTATCTTACGTGATACATAAAAGTTTGCACTGTATTTTTAGGTAAAAGCAAATATATATGTATTATTTAACAACAATTTGGAGCAGAAAAGTACGATATATCAAAAGCTGTTGGAGAAATTGCCTTCAAATCTAGAAACAGCGCCTGATGTTCAGTACTTGTATTCTTTTCCTATGCTGATAATACAATACATAGTATATTAACTTATAAATGTATTAATTAACTTACCTCTATGTACATAATCATTTGGACCTCAGAAGGGTAACATTTCAAAAGAACTGTAGACATTTTCGTATGATTCAACAAAGTTTTCACTCAGATATCATTATCACTCAAATATAAATTATACTTTTATTATATGAGCACCTCTTTGGAATCCATATTGAACAAGTCAATGGGAGGTTTGTTAAGAAACCGCACACACACAAGTAAAACACACTTTGCGTGTCATGTAATGAGGTCAGTAAGCTTACCTGAAATGTATCACCTTGCGTGGATTCCTAACATAAACTAACAGTTTTCCTCTTTTTATCGTCTTTTTATTTAAAAAAAACCGGACACTTTGATATACTGTCACGACTTGGCGGGGAGTGAGATATGCAAGCCTCATATCAACTAAAGCAAATATTTTTTTTGAATGGTGTTTAAGTCCTTTTTAACTACTGAGACACCACAGACGGATACGCTAATATGAAAATAAACACAGTCATAAAAGGAAATACGTAACTTTGTTATCGTTAATTGAATGACATGTTCCTAGAGTTGAAACAACCTGGATCAATATCCCTATCTAAGACTGCCAATACTTGATAGTTGATAGAAACTATTACCATTTTAGTTGTCTCTTTCTTGGTTTATCTGCACCCTTATTCTTTGTACGTAAAAGCTAACTGACCGTCATATTATCATTTCAAATAAACCTTTTGCATTAATATGTCTAATTTTTAATTTTTTAGGAAAGAATTACCCCCCCCCCGCTTTTTAGAACCATGAACTTCAATTGTCGTAGCATGAACAAATGTGACCCAGAATTCAGTGAATATTATAAGAGAATTTGTGGCAGTGTGTCCCGTATTACTTTATTATTTTTTTTATTGATTTATTTAAGGACGCTCTTTAACAGGTCATCAGCGTCCCATTCAACTCAGGGCGTGAAACGGCCGACAAATTTTGCTCAGAGGCCTCTCTTTCAGGCTTGAGGTTCTTTTTCGTGCCGTAAATGTTCGACACGGGACCCACGGCTTTAACTTCCCTTCCGAAGGAAGCCATACTTAGGATTTTTACGCCCGTTCGAACCCGCGTTTTGAGTATAGGAGGCAAGTATGGTAACCACTACACCACCAGGACCGACACGTATTACTTTAGGACACATAGCTATAGATATTATTACTGCCCTCACACAGAATATTAAATATTTTAGAACAATGCTGAACTGTTTCCTGCTAACGCGGACATGCATGGCCAAAGACATGCTTCATTTCTTAAACCTAGTGCAAGGATAAAATTGCTTTTGTAATTCGGTAATTAAATAGATTCTTTTATTCTTACTGCTTTTTAATTTTAAAACTAACTATTTTCTTGCTAGATATCACTCTAATATATGAATACTTGCTATGCTTAGTAATAACAACTGAGCAGTCTTTAATCATCAAAGCTCTCTGCCTAATAACAATGAAAATAACAAAGATGTAAATTTGTAAATTTTGAACCTCCACCGCAATAGAATATAAGTCAAAGGTGAGCCGTCGGAAGTTAACATACCTAAAGTAAAACTATAACGTTATTAGATTCATAATGCAACCAATTCAATCCAGTGGAGGAAAAACTGCTTAATCATTATAACTAAAAATGCTAAACATGCATCTAGAAATTAATACATTAATTGTGCTTATTTTTGGAGGTCTTCCTGATTGCACTCAATCTGTTGTTACATGATTCAAAAGAAACTCGTCATATCTTTCGTAGTAGGATAGAAAATACTGCGAAACAATCTCAGTAATTTAACACGTAAATATCGCTTCGTTCTGGTTTACCAAAATAACATAAGAAAGCACAAATGTTTCTGCTATCTATCATAAATTATGATTCGTAATGTATCTAATAGGGTAGCGCAGGCTGTAACGTTTAAGACTCGCATTCCGGAGGTCCTCAGTTCATTTCCCGTTGGACCGGCCATCTCTTTTGAGTTTATTTATGGTTTCCCCTGGTCACTTAGGTGAATGCTGTGATGGGTATTTTCTTAAATATACCAAGAATTATCTGCTCTCACATTTAATATCTTTTCATTCAGTTGATTTTGTTAGACTCGAAAAATTCAAGGAGAGTGGGCTGGCGGTGTTATGGTGAATGGCGCTTTGGAAAGGCAATCTGGAATGGAAGCGGGTCTTCTGAAGGGTTGTTGTTGATTTGGTTTATTTATGGACGCTCTTTAACATCTCAGGTCATCGGCGTCCCATTCAAATCAGGGCAAACGGCCGATAAATTGTTCAGATGCCTCTTTTTTCAGGCTTGAGGTTCTTTATCGTGCCGTAAATCTATGACACGGGACCCACGGTTTTACTTCCCTTCCGAAGGAAGCCATACTTACGCCCGAAAAAATCCATCGATCCTGGCCGGGTTTGAACCCGCGATCTTGGGCTTAGAAGACAAGTATGGTTACCACTACACTACCAGAACCGACCTTCTGAAGGGCTCCAAAAATTCGGGGAGGGGGAGGTGCTTCACCGATATCGGAATTTCTATTTGTAAACATGTAAGGGACCCCATTTGCATCCATGCAGCCACCACCCAACTTTTCTAGTCGCCCGGGGCTTCATCCCTTCCTCCCTGGGGTTCCGACCATTGGAGGCATAGACATGAAGGGCCAGCCGTATATCCTCCTCATACATCATAATGTAAACCCATGCAGCTGATTTTAGCAAATGAAGCGTGACTTACTATTCTGAAAATCTATTTTAACCAATTTCTGAATTCTATTTATAACTTAAATATTTTCAAGTTTCACAAACATTTGCCTGATATTCTCAATTTGTTACTGACGTGGGTATAATTTACTACCTAATGTTTGTGTATTAGAAATATAATTATTATCGTTATTTATTACTCATCAAATACTGTCAGAATCAAATAAGAAACCTTGTTATGCCCATTAAAAGCCATTTTAAAAAAGTTGCTCAAATTTTGCGTATGACGTAATTTTTGAAAACGAAGTAACTTATAATTAGCTGATAATAAAGTGTTTATGTTTTGTAAAATTTGCATTTGTAGTATTGTTATTTTCTTTTCATACTGTCAGAAAGTATTTTATTGTGTATAACTTTGAACTAATTTTAACATGCATTTGACTAAAACCCTATTGAAAAATTTTCACTGAGAAATAGGCATTAATATAAAAGGAATTATATTTTGCCAAAATGTTATAAAAATGTGTATCACAAGATTAACAATACACGAAATATTGGTGTATTCTAAATTTTATAAAAATATTTATTCCTATATCGTCTCAACCAGTGTGAATATTAAATAAACGCATCAGAAATATTTAATAATTTGTACGATGTTTTAAACAAGATGTCAACTACTATAAATGTTAATTTTAACAGGTATATAACATCTATTTCTGATATATATAATATGCGACATTTGTGCCGTTATTTCGCTCAATTTTTTTTAATATCTTTTTCCTCTCTCCTTACTCTACTGTTCACTTGGCCACGTCAGGAGGCTAGCTGGCTAATATTTCCTTCTTATTGTTTTCTTCCCCTATGGATTGTTTTAGCAAACTGGGACATAACCACTCTGACATTGCATCTCTCCTCTTTCTTTTTCACAGTCGCCTCCTGGGCAGCGGTGTTATAGCTTCTTTCGGTTTTCTATTCAAAAGTAATAGGTCCGGAGCCTTCTCCAAGGGGAAAATCCTGTGACAGTTGTTCCATGTTTTAAAACTTATATTAAATGTAATGGCATACTTTTGTAATTCTTCTAACGATTAGGAAACCTGCATTAGAAAGCCAATGAGTAAAATTAATTATCATTTTCGGCAGCATCAAAACTCTTCCACCTGTTACCCAAATGGGACACTTTATCAAATGCTTCCTCTAATTCAATTCATTGTAACTTTGTTTGGATAATTTTGAGATTTAATGCTTGGTAAAAGATATGATGCTAATTTAATTGTTGCAAAGATTTGCATTTTCCAAGTGGAAATGTGCTCAATTTGTATATTGCATTTACATTCACCATTGCTTAATTAATTTTATCTAAATTGCAAAATATTCTTCTTCCATACTTTGATTATGCAGTTACAGAATTTAGCACCCTCCCATTTATGCATTAATTAGTTTTAGTCTTGTAAGTATTCTGGAAGGAAACGCTAAGGATGTGTCTGAGAAATGTAACTTTACAATACGGGAGAATAATGATGTAGAATTGTGAAAGTATTTATTAAACAATAATGAATGTAAAAATTATATACACAATAGATATCTTTCAATTTGAAAATTGAGAATTAGATGAGATGTAAATCAGCAATATATAATTTAAATGAATGTTAAGATCTGGAAATGTTGCAACAAATATACAACAAATTATAAAGAATTGAAAAATAAAGAATTACTTCGGCATAAGTATTTCATAAAATCTCTCTCTTAGGCAACAGACAAATCTACAAAAAAACACTAGTTTTGAGAATCTAAGTTTCCTGCTCCTTTTAAATAATTACAAAAGAAATATATAAAGCACAATTTAAAATATTATAATTAAATAATTATATCTCACCTAGGTCACTGGGCTTACTCATTGGAGAAGGCTCCAGGCCTAACAATTTGGAAGAAAAAACTTACAGCAATTATTCCACCAGCTGTTCCGGAGTCATCATTCCATTCAGTAGTAGGAAAATAGAACACGCCAGTCAAGATGATCAGAGCTTTCGATAGACGAACAAATGTTATTTGGTGACCCCTGCTGACGTGGTCAAATAGCAAGGATAGAAGGGGGAGGAAAAATACTTTGGAAGCAAAAGAATTGCGCGCAAAAACGACATACATTTTAGTCAAGAGAAGAAGACTACGTTCCTCAATATTAAAATTTGTCATTTCCAATTACATTGGAGAAATAATTCAAACGTTTGATTATCCGGACTTAGCATGTCTTTAATGATAATATTTCGATGAAATAGTTGCAATAATGCAAGTAGTTCTTATAGTGAAATCCTTTTTTTGCTATCAGATATGCTTTTAGAATATTATGTTTACAAAATGAGCTAGCCATGTTTTAGTGATCCTTGTATACCATTCGCTTAAATTAAATAAAATTACAAAAATCGGTGAAAGACAGGATATAAACTGTGAGACAATTGTTGTTTAGCATCGATCCCAGACCCGCTCTGAAATAATATTTATATATAATATAATCACCAAAAGGGTCATAGACATAAGGTTTACACAGGTTGTTACAAGAATAATAAAGAAGGCAAAATACCATTAAAAGGGAAGGTTTTCTTCGAAACGCATTGTAACCTTTTAGAGTAAGAGGATCTCTTTGTAATGTTACTTCAGGTCAACTAGAGCTTAGAAAACAACCGGATATTGACAAAACTTGATCTCAGGATTTTGAAAAGGACGAGTGATTCTTAAAAGCCCACCTATAAGAGGATAGATAAACGAACCGTGTGACATTTAGAAAGCCATGCTGAATATGTTTATCGAGCCTAGATCGACGGAGGCGAATTACTGAAAGTAGTTCACTTGTTTTGTTACTTGTTAGTTGGTGTTGAAGTGAGTAGGAGAAATGTAAGAAAAAGCAAAAGTGTTAACAAATGGTGAAAACAGGAACTGCGGGTGTTATATTATTGTTTATTTATCATCTTCTTTCCATGCGATAGTGCATCATAAAAACGTTTAGCTAATAAATTGAGCTTGTAGTCGAGGAAGAAACATTACTATATTGCGGTACTGAATGGAGGTTCGACCAATCAGCCCTGAGATACGAATGCATTTATAAAATTCAATCACCACCTTATCCACAACCTGTAAAAATAAATAAGCAAATATATACAAATACCGCCGCAACTGTAACATCTTAAAGTGGCTGGTCCTTTCTTAGTTTGCTCAGGGTTTCATACTGTGTTGCTTTGTTTCTTTGATATCGAGAACAAACCTACATGGAGAAAAAAGTAACTCCGTCAAAAGGATTGAAAAGGAAAGTCTCTTGAAACGGCTAAGTTCATTTTAGTTTCTCCTTAATAATAAAATTAGTAAAAAGGAATAGGATTGCCAGGGTATACGATATCTACACTTTAGAACGACCTGAATAGTGTTCCTTGAAGGTCCCAATTGGAGAACGCCAAGTTTTCCCGGTTGAAAGATAGAAGTAAACAGCAAACTTTTGATATCAGATGTGCTATAGTGTAACAAAAATGATAACAAGAGACGAACTGGAGGTTGCAAAATCGTAAAGAGAAAATATATTAACGAAAGTTAATATATTTTCTGCTCATTAAATAATTCTATATAAAATGAGAAACAGAGAAGCAGGAATGAATAAACAGTAAAACAGTCACACAGAATTTATTCATTCCTACTTCTCGTGTTATTATTTTAGCTATATTGACCTTTGTGAGCTATTTTATATAATTATAGTATATGCATATATATGTATACGGTCAAGTATGTTCAGTATTAAAATAAGATGAAACACACAAGTAAATAAGCAATAAAGCATAAATTATATCATTTAAGATCTAAATGTTTTATTTGAGATAGAGGATCCGGTGTGAAATTTCTCCAACTTTCCTACAAGTTTCCACCCCGACATTTAGGCTCAAAATATTGTACTGTGTGCTTCAATGTGTGCTATTTACCTGTATTTGTCTTCTTTCAGTGCAGAACGTTCTAGTTCTTTGTATTTTATATACGCTATATACTTATGTAAGAAATTGTAATAAAATCTTTTTTTTTACTTTAATAATAATAATAATATAAACCCGAATGAAAGATTTTATTTTCTAAAAATAAAATCATTTCGTGTTTTAATTGTTTAACAACTTAGAGAATATTTACCTTTAATGGTTTGTAATTTTTATTAGGAAAATATGATGAAAATACATATAGTCTAATCCGCCACACCTATGTAGAACATATAAGGATCAGAAATGCATTGTCACTTGACAGGAAGGGGCGAGTTTGGAGATTGATTGCTACATTGATACCTATACCAACTAAACGTCAATTATCATGTCAACTCCTATCAGTTGACATAAGTTTCAACTGAAAAATAAAGGCTTCTGATATTGATACCTATACCAACTAAACGTCAATTATCATGTCAACTCCTATCAGTTGACATAAGTTTCAACTGAAAAATAAAGGCTTCTGATAAAAAATAAATGCTCTCTGTTTATGGACATTTGTGAATTGCAAACACATGATTGTCACTTTTAAGCTTTGCAATTTTTTTCTGAATTAAAAATGGAGTGTCTAAACATGGTGCTTATCATAGCTTGTTTCTTTAGGTAGTAAATATTTCGTATGAGTGACTTTACGATGGACAGCTTTCGGTCTAAAGCTGAGTAGGTTTCTACTGTCCCTCGTCATTCTCAAAACCATGTGTTGCCAGCAGCTGATTCTTTACAGATAATGAAATCAGATTTCGTCATAAAGTTGGTGTTAAAGGGAGAATGTTCAAAGAGTGTAAAAGTAAAATAGAAATATTTAAAATAAAAGTTGTCCATTCACAGATTTTTCTGTCTTCTTTAGGGGACGAAGGATTCAAGAAGGTGAAATTTGTGGCTTCATGTTGTTAGGACACTGAAAAACTGAAACGTATAAAATTGTTCTTAATTCATTAAATATGACAATGGCAATTTGATGTGAAGACCATTGCGTAACTTCGTTTTCCCCAAGTTCAACCTCCTAACTAAGCATTACGGCTTCAGGATTAGAATAAGGAAGGGAAAGTAAATTTAATGGAAACTCTCATTGATCTTTGAATGGATTAACTCCAGCAGATCCTTTATATTAGAAACCTGCTCTTTAAATGATCTGATAAGCTTATAGTAATAATACGACACTTTCGCTTTTTGAGAAGGGGCGTAGTCATACTTTATAGCTAGGTCACAAATATGACTTTTGAATGTCATTAAAATGCCCTTCGTTGAATGTAACAGAGTTCATCCTCTTATTTTCGTTATTATTACTATTGTTGTTATGAGTTTAATTTTCAAATTCCGGACAAAGATTTTACACTGTTTCAGTAGATTGCCAACAGTCCATAGTATCCGTGATTTATTTAAACTGTAAATAAGGTCTGAAGTAAAAGTGCCTTAATTTACCTAAAAGAAATAAAGGACTTCTACTAGGAGTTTATAGTATTGCAACTTAGGCTGTAATAGGTGTATTAAATCATCCAGCAAACTGGTAGAGTGGTTACTTTGGTAACAACAGCTTTACATGTTTATTTAAATTAGCTAAAATGTTTTGGCAGTGTTTAAAATGAGTATTTTAGTTATATTGCAAATTTCTGAGAATTCCGTTATTTCTAAGAGGCATTTGATTTCATCCTGTTATAAAATTCAACGGATAAAGCATTGCTGCGTATATTCTACATCACACACCAGAACGGAATGACAGGTCTAGTAAATTTCAACGAAATGGTGGGGAATTTTGTTCAGCGCATTATTGTTGGTAAGCGTGACTCTTGTAACGGATTTTTTCAAATTATCAAAAGAGATGCAAAGTGCAGTTCTTTGTTGCCAACTATCATAAGTGATCAGTGTAATAGATATGGGAAAGTTAGTTAATTAGTTTATTTATGGACGATCTTTAACATTCAGGTTATCAACGTCCCATTCAATTCAGAGCATGAAATGGCCAATAAACTTTGCTCGGAGGCCTCTTCTTTCAGGCTTGAGGTTCTTTCACTTGGCATAAATCCACGACACGGGACTGACAGCTATATTTCGCTTCCAAAGGAAGCTGTACACAGAATTTTATGTCCGACAAAATCCATCAAACCTGACCGGGAATAAACGCGCGATTTTGGGTCTACGAGGAAAGTATGGTTACCACTAACCACTAGGACCGACAGAAATGGATAAAGACGAATATCTCTCAGTGATAAAACATTTTTATTTAAGGGGAGGGGAAGTGGACTTGATTCAGATGCAAACTGAGCTGAAGGAAATTTATGGGGACTGTGCACCAACACCCAAGACCATTTATCAATGGATAAATGAATTTAAAAGTGGCCGTACGAGCACTGCAGTAGCTGCATGTTCCGGACACACAATTGATGTATTTTTTATGAAGAAATGGTCGATAAAATTCATAGTATGGTGATAGAAGACTATCGGATTAAGATTCGTGATATTACTGAGCTGGTAGGCATTTCATATGAACGGATATATAATATCCTGTATGAAGAAACTGAGTGCACGATGGGTGCCGCGTTTTTTGACCCCAGAGCAAGAACACTCGAGAAAAGACATTTCAAAATCGAGTTTGAAATACTTGTCCAATAATCCGAATGATTTCTGTCGTCGATTTATGTGTGACTTTGAACAACACTTAGATCTAGTACTTGAAGACAAACAGCAGTCAAAAGAGTGGGTTGGCGAAGGTGAAAGTACACCGAAAAAAAAACTCAATTAGTTTTGTCGATGTCGACAGATAAAAGTCATTTGGGGGGGGGGGAATGGCAGGCTATCATCATGATGATTCACAAATTCACAAACTGGGCTTTGGAGTACCTTCCCACCCACCCTATTCTCCAGATTTTGACTCCATGCGATCTTTTTGCTCTTTCTGATCTCAAAAATTGGCTTGAGGGAAAGAAATTTACGTCGAATGAAGAAGTTATCAGTACAGTAAACAGTATTTTGCACAGTTTGATTTTTTCCTGAGGCAATACAAACATTGCATTCTCTCTTTACCAAGTGTACTGAGCTCAAAGAAGATCATGTTGACAAATATTTTTTGAACAGAAAGTATCAATCAGTCCTCACACTTAAAATGATATGCTTCTCACTATTGATTGCCTTGTATGCGTTATTTCTTTTGGTGCAATGAACGAGCGGTTAAGCATTTCTGCGACCACAAAGTCAACCTTGTCTTCATTCGCACGCGATACAGCTGTACCTACGGAATCAGTGAGGAATTCTCTATTAAGAAGTTCACAGTTGCTATTGCTAAACCTCTATATGAAGGGCTCCGTTTACATTATTGTTAACGATATGGAGACTGCAGTTGTTTGTGTTGGGACATTTGCAAGAATTCAGTCCAGCGAACCTCTTCCAACTATTAATTGTAAAATATGATATACTACTTAACAGAATTGGATGTATCAATGATATTGCATTTAGATCCCCAATTTAAACTTAATAACCGCCGTAATCTAGTGGTAGTGTTTTTGTTCACTTTGCGCCCATAGGGCATTTTGGATCTATCACAGGAACATATCGCCAACAGCTTTAGTCCTCTCTTCTACTGAAATCCATGGTTATAGTCTTCTAGTTTATCTCTGCCACTATTGACACAGTACTTCTATGTCCTTGTTGAATGGGGATAGGCTTTTCATTGAGTTTTCCTAAAAGTTCATCCAATTTCATTTTTTTAGTTTGTGAAGTGGTGAATTAGCACTTGACAAAATGTTTCTTCTGCTCCAGTTGCTACTAAAATATATTACTATGCGTAAGGCCATATTAAGCCTCAAGAACAGACTAAATTGTATTTGCAAAACTTGGAGATATATTTACAATGGCACAATTCTGTCATTATGAGTTAGAGATATGAATAGGACAAGTCATTGCCTAATCATAGTGCTGTCGGAGGTCCTAGGTCTGGCATATATTACTCATGTTGATAGTCTACTGACGTTGTGGTTAGACGAACTTTGTGAAAGTGACAACAAATAATCAGTTAAAGCCGTCATAGTTCATGGTGCTAATAACGGAACTGTCCTGCACATTCAGATGCAGAATTATTAGCTTATCCCTCACACCTAACAAACTGTGCTTTTCATATATGGATAACGCCAAAAAATTAAAGTTTGTTCAACTGATGTTCACACACTGAATAAACTTTTAAAAAACATAAATATACAATAATAAAGAACGTTTGTTTCATTGTTTCATTGTCAGTACTGACACCAACAACTTTAGTTTTTAAACCTTACTCAACTGTACATTCAAATTCTTCTGCGCAAGTAGCGGCGTTAAGCTGTGAAGTATTTAATTATAACAGAGTTAGGATATTTTCAATTTGAGTCAACCAAGCACACTGTAACACGCAAATATGATATGATATATGTTATATATGATAAATTTCAAAATTTTCTATGAAATCAACAAATTTTGCATGTTACTGTTCAACTATTTTTTTTAACAATGTTCGACTTATCATCAGTTTTTATCGTATCTCTAGAATGCAGTGAGACCTAGGTATCCGTAAAGCCCACTTGCAGACCAGGATCCTAATCATTGTTTTTAAGCAAGCTTACACAAATTAGCTGCCAATCACAGATTAAGAGCTTAGCTTGTTGCAACACAATCTTAACAGTAATTATGCTTTCCTAATTCTTTTAATCGGTTTCATGAATATATTACATTTAATCGCTTAATTAGGTATTAAAATTTATCGGTTAATCTGTTACATTAATCAATTAAATCGACAGCACTAGAAGTTAAATACCTTAGTGCAGAAGAACTGACTGTAAACGATAATGACGTAAGATGATGTGGATTATGTGCCACAGAAAATACACAACATTATCAGCGTCCCCTGAAGAGGGTGAGTAACGAATTCTGTTAAAATAACTATATATAAAATTAAGAGTAGTTATAGAAGCTTTAAAAGGATAAAACACTTAGATAAAGTCACACTTGAGATCGCTATATTTCGAACTCGTTGAGTTCTTCTATGGCAAGAAGACAAGTGACGGTGATAAAAGTAAATATTGAGTATCGAAGGTTACGTTATGCATGAAAACAGATGAAACTAGAAATGAGAGTGTGGGAGGAAAAAAATAATACGTAAGATTTAAACCAGGTGGTATACGCGCTTTATGTAAAAATATAGCTGCCATTTCTCTATCTCTGAGTAAACTTTCAGAGCATTGTGTAAGTAACGCAACCGGCAAGGGAGACTTGGTTTTAATAGAACGTCTATGATTGTTCATACGTAGCGAAACAACAGTAGAAGTTAAACCAATATAAAATGCTTTGCAAAGCTCACAAGATAACATATATATGACGTTCTTGGGAGAACAGGTAGCAAATGAAGAAATATTAAATTCTCTGGATAAATTAGGGCTGTGGAATGAATGGCACGGCATAATTAGCGCACAGGTTTTACATTTAGGGCGTTGGCAAGGATATGAGCCAGCAACGGGACGAGGTAAATTCGAAGGAGATAGGGTTTCGGCGAAATATACTTTTAAGGTTAAGGGGTGTTCTAAAAGTAAGGTGGGGTATAAATTTATAAAAAGCATTTAAAGATGAGTGAATTAATAAAGTATCATGACATTCTTTCAAAATAGGTCTGTTGCTTTCAATTCCAGGCACGTAAGTAGTAACAAGGTTAATAAAATTCTTATTAGAAGTTTTAGGTTTGCATTGAAAAATTTTGTGCGCTGGGATTATAAGGGATTTTAAAAGAGAGGAACGATAATTTTGGTCTTGGGATTTTTGAGCTAGGTTTTTAATATAGTTGTCAAGAGATGAAAAATTGTTACAAAGACGATGACTTCGGATTGAAAGAGAAAGAGGAATAGATCTTTTGATATGCAAGGGATGACAGCTATCAAAATGAAGATACTGTTGCAAATTGGTAGGGTTAATGTGCACAGACGTAAGAAAAGAGCCATTACATAAAGAAATATCAACATCTAGGAACGTAGCAGCATTGGGAGAGACAGAAGAAGTGAACAAAACTGAAAATTGGATATAATTGGATAGTACTGCCTTACCTTTAGGTCACCCCCTAACCTTAAAAGTATATTTCGCCGAAACCTATCTCCTCCGAATTTACCTCTTCCCTTTGCAGACTCATATCCTTGCCAACGTCCTAAATGTAAAACCATGCGCTAATTATGCCGTGCCATTCATTCCACAGCCCTAATTTATCCAGAGAATTTAACATTTCTTCATTTGCTACCTGTTCTTCCAAGAACGTCATATATATGTTATCTTGTGAGCTTTGCAAAGCAGCTTATATTGGTTTAACTTCTACTGTTGTTTCGCTACGTATGAACAATCATAGACGTTCTGTTAAAACCAAGTCTCCCTTGCCGGTTGCCCAACATTCCTTATCTCACTGTAAGGATTTTGATGATGCTTTTAATCTAACACTTATTCATGCGTTACCTGCACATAGCTCTCAAAGTTTACTGAGATATAGAGAAATAGCAGCTATATTTTTACATAAAGCTCGTATACCACCTGGTTTAAATCTTACATATTATTTTTTTTTCCCCCACATACTCTTGTAGCGTGTTTCATCTGTTTCCATGTATAACGCTACCTTCGATACTCAATATTTACTTTTATCACCTTCACTTGTCTTCTTGCCATAGAAGAACTCAACGAGTTCGAAATACAGTGATTTCAAGTGTGATTTTATCCTTTTAAAGCTTCTATAATTACTGTTAATTTCTTGCATTGCTAACAGTGTTACTTTATTTTTCTTTTTCTTTTGTGTATATATATGCCTAGTTTAAGATTATAGAAATCCTAAGTATGGCTTTCTTCAGTAAGGAAATGGGTCCCATGTCGTACATTTACGGCATTATAAAGAACCTCAAGCCTGAAAGAAGAGGCCTTTAAGCAAAATTTGTGGCCGTTTCACGCCCAGATTTGAATGGGATGCTGATGATCTGAGATGTTAAAGAGCGTCCGTGAATAAAACAATTGAAAAAAAAAATCACGCCTTGCGGGTTGCTTTGCCTACTTGACTTGAGAATCGATACCTTTAAAGGTGTCTTTCTGTATTTTATTCTTAGCTATAATGTATATAGATGCGCTTAAATTTGGGCTTAGCTACCAAGCTAGTATAAAACAAAATCTCATAAATACAAACACACATAAAATGTTTATATTTGAAAACTATATAACTAACAATGAGTAATAAGAAATTACCAAGAACGCAGGAATATCTTTAGGTCTAATAACTGTTCAAGAATCGAAAATAAAATATTGTGTTCTAAAATCGGTTACGTATTAGATTAAATTTATCCAAACGAAAGACTTTAGCTAGTATTTCACCGATCTTATTAATGTATTAATGATTACAATGAAAATACAATACATGATTATTCTATTTTGTGTGAATTGTCACAGTAACGGTAACTAATTTTACGATGTGTTTTATAGTGATAGATCAGTAGCATATTAGGTTTATTTCAGATTCAATAACTTTAACTTATCATCAATACTAATAACTATTTAGATTAAATATTATGCTACTTGCATCATTAAACAAAATACATTTTAAAATAAAATAAAAAATTGAACCGTGGCGAACAATTTAGTAGATCTTAAATTTATAGATATACGCTTAATGTATTTAGACCTGTCTTATAACCTGTGTGACATCCCAATATATAATGAATTTCGAAGAATCCTAAAATAATTTTGCATTTATGTTACAAAGCTCACGTAGGAGTAACGGGCAATGATGAAGGTTGTTACAAAAATTCATACTAGCCTAATTGTGTTTTTAAATGGACCTATTATAATTTGTTCTCGAAAGGTGTTATTCTCAACAACCACATTCAAATTACATTAGCATTATGCTTTTTTATAACTTAACCAATTTAAAGATTATTTTTAACAGTTTTAACAAAAATATGTTTGTAAAGATCAACGTAATGCAAAAATTTTAAATTGTTACTTTCCCATTGGCTATTAGAGCTTCTTGATAAACCTACATGGACGTAACGCTTTAAGGACAAAAGTTAAGTCCTTTTCATAATGCCTTTCTATGACCCTTTAATAAGTCCAGCTTGAACTTGTTAGCTTATTTTGTTGTAAAGCCCGACACACTTGCATTTTGGATATACCTGATTCGTTTGCTTTATTCCTTATTGGCATGTGTTGATTTTGATCAGCGTGTCAATACTGTTACTGAAGTATCATTTCAAGTAATTGTTATATGCTAGTTTTGGTTGTTTGATAACCATTTCTTATTACGACGAAGTATAACCTCGAAGTTGTTTTTAGAAAGCTGTCTTCTTTCTGAATAATGTTCCGATACAGTTTACAGCTGTTTGTAAATGTTTCCTGCTTTATCCTTAAATAAAAAATTTAGTTACATATTTTATCATAGTGAAAGATATGATAATTTTATCCGTTATCAATAACATATTTCAAACAAAGGAAAACAATTTAGTACAAAATGGAGGTAACAACCATAAGGCGACCTTACCCCTCGAGCGGGCCCACTATAATTTCAACTTAGAAGAAAAATTCCGGGTAGACAGTCACTTGTTCTCGTATGTTTAATCGAATCGTTTGCATTCCTTTCAAATGTATTTTGACGATTGTAGCATGGACACATTTGAAGTAATAATGTTTTTTGTTGAACTTGCACCACCTATAGCACTACGTGTGCTAATAAAGGAATACAAAGAAAAAAAATCAAATAATTATTTGATAATAATAAAAATCTAACAATGAATATCTTCTAACCAAAAAAATAAAAGATAATAAAACCAAAGCCAAACTTACCTCGCGCCTGGTTCTGTAACGTAATCATATAGCTGCTATTTATCTTTCTCTTTTACTGAAAACGTTACAGAAATATTTAGTTATCAAACATGTTTTCAAGAACTTAACGATTTCGATTGGAAGTACGAAACGATAAAGAACTAAATGGAAAGTTTGATGATTTTTCAGACGAATTGCAGAAGTCGTTACTAAAAGAGATTGTAGCCGCGATTCCTAAATTAAAACTGGTCCTAATCAAAGAATTTTAACATTTCATTGCTAAGACAAAAAACTCAGTCGATGTAAAATATCATCATGCACTGTTGTAAAAGATATTGTAAAAAGTTTATTATAACAAAATGAAATCTTTATAAATATAATGCGCATTTTGTATTGTATTTGTTTGTAAACATTCAGTGAAATAGTGATCTTTTATAAATACACCACAAACTATGGAGAAAGAGAATTTTCTTCTGTCAATTCATTGATAAATTTGTTTATCATTTAAATAATTATTGTTAATAATGGATTTGCTTGTCTTTATTATAACAATTATCATAATATTTCATATTATATTGCTCTATTAAATGATATCTTATATTAAATAATATAAAATGTTCTATACTCTTTCAGTTGTGGAATACCATAAAATAATAAAAAGCTAATATCAGCCCTCTGTAACACAGATATGCCCTTAAAGCAATTAATAAGGTAAATTATAATCATGGTTTATAGCCATAAATAATAAACGTATAATTTTCACCCATTTTTGTCTAAAAATTGGAAGTGTCAGTGGCAAAAATATAAAATGAAATAGGCAACCTATACTGAGACATTATATGCCTAAGGGAACTTGGGCGGCAAAATTTTTTAAAATTTACTTTTTCTGAATAAAATTATACACAATTTATATTATGATATGTGGTCTAGAAATGTATTTTGCATGTTTTCTTACATGCATTTTTATAGTTAATGTTTTCCTAATTTGGATGTGCTGCATTCAAAAGTTTATATTTTAAATAATTTTGATTTGAAGCTGTAAAGTATCTTGAAGATATGATAAAACTGTTGTGCCTTATATAAATTATTTCAATATAAACAAAATACTGCTGAATAAATAATGGTGTGCGGCTCAATGCATTTTGCTGAATATCTTTTAGATATGGCATGGTATCAATATATGTAAATGAATTATTTTTATTAAATTAAAGCAATTATTTTAATATGTCTGGAATAGCTGGTGCATTATAAATTGTTATTTTTAAAGAAATCAGCACAACGTTAAACAAGAGCCACATAATTACGAGAAATTTTAGCTCAAAGTGAAACCCAAAATGACCATCAGGTATTTACAATTTTCAGTAAGCAACCAAGGACAGCAAAGTAGGAAATGTTAAGGAACCCTGACTCTGATGCAGATAAACGATACTAGGGACAAGGTTAGAATTGTTAGTGACCTTTTGAACATTTTAACTTTAATCGCAATTCTCTTAAAACTATATTTCAATGCATAAAGCTGTAGTTTACATCCATTTACTACTGAAAATGTAACCTTTCGATTAGATAGCCCCTTTCAATAACTATATGTTTGATAGTGAAGTTCAGAACTGGCGACTTGGGTTTTCTTCATGTAATTGTTGTAGCTGTCGGCAGGTAGTTTGTACTGTGTTGTTGCAAAACAATAGAACATCAAGTACAGAATATGGTCTAATACATTAATACGAGTACTTGTAAAATATGAAGTTGTAACTTTCTGTTCCACTAAAGAATGCAATTATTAGTAAAAAGTTACAGTGGCGTCGTATAAGAGCAACATGGAGGTTAGCTCTGTGTCACCTTTAATAGGTTATGTCCATTCCTTAGTAATAAACACGTATGTTTTAATATACAGTACGAATTATTATTATTATTATTATTATTATTATTATTATTATTATTATTATTATTATTCCACCTATATTTTTTCTCAAAAATAATGACATTTGAATAATTTATTATGTATTTGTCAATATTCAAGCTTAACACTCCACTTTGGGATAACGTTTATATATTATTATTGCAGCATCAATTTCACTTGGAATGATAGCAGAAGAATCGGGCTTTCCTATTGCACTCAGGAAAATTTTATTTCACTAGCCTATTTGATTTTTATTTATATACATTTATAATATTCCTCTGGAAATTACACTTTCATTGTAGGAAAAAATACAAAAATATTATCTAAAGAAATTATTTTAAAAGAGAACGAAGTAAGGAAAAAAATTATTTTCGCGGAATTTACCGAGAAACTTAAAAAAAAAAATAACATAAGCTAACAGCGGAAGGTCTGGGTTTTCGATTCGTGCCAGGACGGTCCTTTATAAGAGGTTTTTTTTTTCAGGTTTTCCTTAGTCCTCATTAATGGCAAATACCAGAAAAGTATCCTAGGCCTGGAACGCTTCCTTTCTCTGAAAAAAATCGTATCACAATTTATCATTCCATCCGAAGCATCATCAATGTCCGTTACCTGTGGCACCTTAGTAGTAAAAACAACGTTAAACATTGTTCAACATTTAATTAAATGCACTTATTAACTCGATGGCACAATGAACGCTGAATGTAATAAGTCATTTGGTGAATTTGAAAACAATCTATCAATATAAGTTTCCGAAGAGAAATATATAACGGAAAATAATAGAACTTATGGCGCTAGCATATAAGTACTCAGCTAAAATTCAGTTATTTTCCGTTTTTCCTTCAGATAATAAGTGCGCAGAGATATAACGTCAATAACAATTATTTCAGTTTTCTTTGATAAAGTGTATTAGCGTTTCAGAAACCGGGTCATAATAATGAAACACGTGGACTTCAATTATAATGAATGTTGCATAGCTTCCAATTTGTAGAATATTGTTATATAACTCTATAATTCTAATTTAGCAGCAAAAATAAGTCATATAAATATGTCATCAGTAATTCTGTTTCAGGAGGTGCATCTATTTGGACAACATAACATTGACTAGATAGAGCCTTCAAACTTAAATAACAGTTAACTTTCACTGCGGTAATGAATACCTGTTTGCCTTAATTTTCTTAGAAAGTGTAAAATTATTATTATCTGGTATTCGTTTCCTTGCCTAATTTAGATTAACTTAAGATTATCAGAAGTTTGCCGAAAACGATAAGCTTTGGTCACTGCCATAACCAGTTATAAGCTTTTGTTTCGGTGGGAATAGTAACATAACAAAAGACTCGGAAATAAATATACATAGTATAAGATCGCTTCTTGCAATTTTGCTATTTTACACATATTTTTATTGGTTCAACTGTACAGTTTATGAAAAAATAAAGCTGACTAATTTTAAAATTAAACCAAGTTAAAATATCTCATATTTTAAAGCTTCTGGCATATAAAATAAACAAAGAAGTTGGTGAAAATAAACTAAACTTATTGAACAAAGCTGAAGCCTCAAAAACAACGATAAATATGATTAATAATGAGACATAATTATTTTTCCTAAATTTAGCATTAATAACAGTCGAATAGACAATTTCCTTCATTGTTTAAGCATATCATACCTCGTTATTCACATTGTCTACACCATAACCAACTGTCATTTAAGGATTCATCATACCCAAGTTGACACTGCAGCAACTAAAGTCTTTACTGTAAATGAAACATAACACGGTATTCGTTTTTGTGCTATTTTAGGTTTTGTTTTACTTTCAGTAGTGCTAGGCAATATTTCAGCTCTCTGTACATATCTGCTCCATTTTTACATGGTCTTTGGAAATGGGTGCATGAATATATATCAAGTTTTCATTGTGTGTGTAATTGTTAATAATTCCAGAGCAGATCCATCATCTTTTTAAGTCTTCAGTCTAAGAAATCTGACAGCGTAAGATTTTCGCCGAAGTTACATTTGATTACATCCACCATCTTTTGGAAAACTTTCCCCTGAAATCACTTAGACATCTTTTGCCACAAACTAGTAATTTAGTAATTATTATAGCTCTGTGCAAGGAATTACTAAATTGTTAAAGTTAAAAACCATATAAAATTTCAGGCTTACTTTTTATAAGTGTTGCCTACAAATAACGTGATTTCGTCTTTTTCAAAATGAATTTGTCACAACTCATATAGCGAACATGAATTCGGCATAACCCTACTATATAATATATAACTATACATAAAAATTGCCCCTGCGTGGTTTGAAACTGCACCACAGTTTTACTCTTAATTATCTGTGTAGTAACACAATTGCCCCTTGTAGTCACAAGGGCTCTGGAATTTTCACATTACGTGAAATTTTACCGGTAAATTCACAAATTTTCCGTTTTTCTACAGTATACAGCATCCTTAAGAGTTCCCCATAAGTAGAAGTCCAATGGAGTTAGGTCCAATAATTCAATAATTCAATAATGTTCAATAATTTTTAATTGCTATACTGACAATGGGACGGCTTAAATTAAGAGAACATCATTATTTGACTTTGAGGAATTTATTTTACCTTATAACCAGTTTTTTTTCATTTACAAAATATTTGATATGACTAAAATATTTTAATAAAGTATTAAAAGTCAAGAAATGTTTCATAGTTTTAGAGACTGTTTATATATTTTCATCGGAAAGCATTTTACTGATCA
The DNA here is from genome assembly GCA_030762175.1 of Metallyticus violacea. Taxonomy (NCBI): domain Eukaryota; kingdom Metazoa; phylum Arthropoda; class Insecta; order Mantodea; family Metallyticidae; genus Metallyticus; species Metallyticus violacea. The sequence continues at coordinate 73,078,021 of CM060838.1, forward strand.
ATGGTGTGAGAGGTCGTGGGTTCAAGAACATTACACTATTATCTTCCGTGTTAATTGTCAAAATTACAGAACAAGTTATGTTAGCATGGATGCATCTGTCGTTTGTTTGCTGACGGAACTATATTTCAACATGACCGTGTGCAATTTTGGTATGTTATTAACACAACGTCTAAGAGTGAATAGAAACTTGTAATTTTTAGGTTCTAAATAACTAAATTTTAAGTTTTTTAAAATATATTAGATTTTTATATGTTTTAATTTGTTTCATTTAGAAAACTATGGGCTTTCACGCAAAAAAAAAAAAATATTAGATATTCCTCCCTCATCAAAATTATGGAAAATGGGCTTGTGTGATAGCAACTATACTGTTTTATTTTTATTCACCAGTCATTCGAAATGACAGATGATCTACTAGAGCAAATTAGAGGTTAACATGAAGAAATAGGCTGTGATTCCGAAGCACTCTTTATACGTATAAATCAAATATCTTTTTTTTTTTTCATATAAAAATAATTTAGTAAGCTACTTATGTGCTGACGTTCAAATGATCAACGTTATGATAAAAAAAAACATGTGCAGCAAACACACCAGTCTTAGGAATCAAAAAATTTAATATCAAACCTCCAAATTAAAGTTTTTTCACTGTATGATAACTAAAAATTCTACTACCTAATTTCCTATTGCTCAAAACATTGATAAACGACGTTATTGCGGAGTAAACTGCAGCAGTTCCTATAGAGGATAATTCCCCTGAACAACAAATAGACGTCCAGGGTCTTTGTACTGATGACTGACCAAATTATGATTTTAATGAAATATTTTACAGTCTGTGCAACACAATCTGACTTGTACTTTTCCCCAGGACGCCGTCACACAATGTCTAAACCCTTTTCTCATACCTTCTCTATTTTCCTATATCACTCTTGACCAACTGTTCTCTCATCTTATTCATCCAGTTGAACGAATGCAGATTATTGTTCATAAATAATAAAACTAACTGAAAATATAAAAAGTAGCACCATTATAGCTATTTCAGCATGAAATTAACTGAGAAATGTTTATGAGATTTCCATTAAGCTTTCTTTAGGAAATATTTAAGCTCCTTCATAAATTTACATGCGGGGTCTAGTTCATCTAATGTGTGTGGATTTGTGTTGTACACTTTTTTCTTTACTGCCGCCCTACGATTTTCAAATAACCGAAACTACCATTGCATCAAACAAACATTAAACGCGTTTTAATCTACGTTTTCACTTTTTTTTTTTTTTTAGTAGTATTTAACGCCCGTTTTTACTACTGAGGCACCACAGGCGGTGGACATTGATGATATATGAAATGAAATTATATATTATGAATAGATATATTTTTTTTAATTAAGGAAGAGTTCCAGGCCTACGTTTAGGGTACCTCCCCGGCATTTTCCAGTTATGAGGACTGAGGAAAACCTGGAAAAAACCTGTCAGGGAGGACTGTCCTGGCAGGATTCGAACCCCGGACCTCCCGCTCACGAGTCCGTGCCTTAACGACCTCAGCCACCCGTGGCAGTTTTTGTTTCACCCTTTGGAGCCATAGCAACTGTGAAGCTACTTTAGGTATTTCTTGTCACTACTGGCTGCGAACTATTCGTGGCAACCAAACTTTAATTGGGCATTGTACTAACGTGAACAACTATGGATGGGAGGGATCAAATTTAGATAGGGACTAGAAACAGTAGGGCTAAACTCCATTTGGATGGTACTTCATTAGTTTCTTCAGAACGGTGTACTATGATGTGATATCACGTGTGTGCTTTTATTGTAATTAAAGTTTGAAAGCATTATAGGGCTTTATGTAAACCTGCAATTTCATAAATAGAAAAACTTGTACAACACAACGTGCCGTTGTTGCATTCAGCCGAAGCAAATCGTGTGCTCACAATATTGGGGTTCCAGCCATCTTTGGTAGCGACTTGAATGCGATGTGGCAGGAGAAGGCATACCCGCAAAATAGTTTTTGTACTTTTGTGTTAGTGTGTTTTTATCACAACACGTTTTATTAATTTATGCTATTAGGTTGTATTATTTATTACAATTTTGTATATTCAAGTTTTTTTAAAAAAACCCAACTGCGCATTTTCTTACAATCCGCGTATATTTTTTATTATGCTATTAAAATATGTTAATTTTACAACTTTTCAGACAAATGTTTTCAAAAATGTCTTCTATGACTCAAGAAAAATTTCCAAAGCCATTTGTTATATGAAGCAATAATGTTGTGACTGGATTGTTCCAGTGTGGTTGGATAAATAACTTGTTTTGATATTACAGAGAACAAGTTGCAACATACTTCAACATAGACCCTTCGAAGATTTACGCACTTATTTTAACGTAACATTTATAACGCAATAAATACCAAATCCCATTTTCTAATTTAATCGTTTCCTATTTTACATACTACTAAAATTATTCTTGAAAAGTTAACAATTTAGCGGCATTTGCACCGACTCTTCATGTTTTTCTGCTCGTATTTAATATTAGTAGATGTGTGGTCGAGCGTTATCATGAAGAATAGACCATTTCCTCTTCACTAGTGCTGGCTATTTTGCTTGTAATTTCTGCTACGTTTTGCCAGTTTGTTAACAAAATTTATTGGAAGTAATTTTTTTTCAAATGCTGAAATGTATTACGTATATACGAGGCATTTAAAAAAGTAACAGTTTTTTTTTTCGGTTTAAGAAATTAAATCTAAACAAAGAGCTGGAATAATTGACAGGCAATTTAATAGAGTGCGGGAAATGAAAAAATACATTAAAACAACAGTGGGGCACCATAGAGGTAGGTATGAGTTATGTAATAATATTTCGGAAAGATTTAGGATTAGAGATATTCAACCCACGAAAGGAATACATCACCTAACTGTATACGGTCCATACAAAAGTAGGAAAAAAATAAATAAAGCACGAAATGATATATGTGATATGTGTAATAAACAAGATACACTCGAGCACATCTTATGTAAATGTCCACAATTTTCAAATCACGTTAGAGATTACAGAGTTATTTTAAGTAGTTATCACATTTCGCACATCCTAAGAAACCGGATGTTATATAATCAACTACATCAACTTGGTGATAAAATTAGCAAACTGGTGCAGAAAGTGAAAGCACCACAGGAGAAGATTGAAACTGATGTAGCCCAAGTACAGGTTAGAAGATCCGAGAGAAAATATCCTTTCCCAATTTATCATTTCCTCTCACGTATCATGAATGTCCACCGCTCTAATTATAATAAGAACAATTTAGGAATAGTTTTCCTACTAATTAATATTGTGGTGCCTCAGTAGTAAAAACGGGCGTTTAACACCAGTAAAAATCCAAAAGATGAAAGGAAACATATGGAAACTGTAAAATTGAACTAGACGAGTATAGAAGAAGAAGAAGAAGAAGAAGAAGAAGAAGAAGAAGAAGAAGAAGAAGAAGAAGAAGAAGAAGAATGGAGTGGATGATGAAAATAGAAGCAATGAAGAAGGAGGAAGTGCTTGGGAGAAGATGGTACCTTAGATGAGAGGAAAGACATAGACATATTAAAGTATAAGAGAAAATGACAGAGGAATTGCACAAAAGGAGATTGAGAGAGCTGGGGGATGAAAATAATATGACGAGGGTTAAGAATGAAGAAAGACGAAAATTTAGAAGACTTGAGTGCTGGTAGATGTAAGTTATGTGACGGTAGTGAAGAATGAAGAAAGGAGAATTTACAGAAGAAGATTTAAAGAACTGGAAAATGCAAGTTGTGTGACGGCGGCGAAGGAGAAAGAAGAATTTATAGAAGACTATGTAAAGAACTGAAAGAAGTCGTGTGACGGTGGCGAAGGAGAAAGAAGATTAGGAAGTGGCACACATTGACAACATTGACCATAATAACCTTACACCTTAAACAATAAAGAAAACAATAAATAACAGTAACAATAAACAACAATTAACATCAACAACAAGAGGTATAAATGTGATGGCGAAGAAAAAAGAAGATGGAATGTAATGGACATAATGACAACAACCTAAAAACATTGGCAAAATAACAATATAAACCATTATAATGACAACTATAAATCCTAGAAATTATAAACAGCAACATGACATGACAACAAATCAATAACAAGAAACCATATAAAATTAACGATTTTATATAGTTTAATAATATCCATTAGACTATAATTTAAACATCCGGTCAGACCGGTGGCCGAAGAGTAAGAACGGAGACGGCAAAGGGTGGATTCAGGAGTAATAGCTGCATGAAGATGCAGGTAGGAGTAGAGGGGATCAGATGATGGATTGGAGAACCACAGAGCGGAAGAGAAGAGAAGAAAGTAGGGAAAGAACGATGGAAGAAATGAAGGTTTATAGAATGGGGAAAGTGTAGGCGTAATGGTAAGTAAATAGCGTAGATAATGATTAGTTTAAATTGTTTTCGGTCATAATTTAAACACTCAAGAGTGAAGTGAAGATAAGTGAGGAGTAACTTTGAATAGAAGGTTTTTTTTTTTTTTTTTTTTTTTTTTTTTTTTTTTTTGTGATCAACGCCCGATTTTACTGAGGCACCACAGGTGGTGGACACTGATGATACATGAAATGAAATGGTAAATTGGGAAAGGATATTTTTTTATGGAAGGAAGCGTTCCAGGCCTAAGTTTAGGGCACCTCCCCGGAATTTGCCAATTATGAGGACTGAGGAAAATCTGGAACAAATCCCAGTCAGGGAGGACGGTCCTGGTGGGATTCCAACCCCAGACCTCCCGCTCACGAGTTCGTGCCTTAACGACCTCGGCCACCCGTGGCGGTGAATAGAAAATGAAAATGGAATTCAAGTGAATGAGGTGAAAGTGATATAAATTAAGTATAGTAGAATAGTTATAAAATATAAATATCTATAAATCAATAAAATTGTTAGAGGGAATATGTAGATTAAGCAAAATTTTAGCTTAAGGGTGTTGGTTACCACCACCGTAACCATCGACTTTCGACGGACGATAGTTTTAGTTTCAGTTTTTAGTTTTAAATTTAAGTTTTAGTAGTAAAATCATAGATGGCTACCAGTTATAGTTTCGTTTTGTTAAATGGCTTCAAGTTAAACAATTGTTTGCTTGTTTTATTTTGGGTTTTTTGTTAATTATTTTGGTTTTATTGGTTATAGTTATAATGTGTATAAAATAATGTAAAAAAAAAAAAGGCGTAGGAGAGAAGAAAAATATAGTAAACCATAGAAACTGTAATGCATTTCCTGGTATGGGCATCTAGGTGCTAGGACGGCATATTATTATTATTATTATTATTATTATTATTATTATTATTATTATTATTATTATTATTATTATTATTATTATTATTATTATTATTATTCTCTATTATTTATGCATTTCCTAGTATCAGTGCATTGAAAGTATTCAATGTTACACTTTCTAGGGTATTTTTTATATCTTACATTGAGAATGCTTCTGTATTTCACTTGCATGTTAGGTTAACTTGACAGCTTTTGTATTAAGAACGAACACAAATTAAATTATAATATTATTATATTAATGAGTATGTTGTTACAGTAATAAAGTATAGAAAGCTATCAACTATTTTTCTAGTATTTTGAATATGTTAACCACAGCACCAACCTGATGTTATCGATGTCTGCTAACGAGTAAGCATAACTTAATTTTTAAGATCAGTATTAACTGATTTTCTGCAGTTTAAATCAGTTCATTTAATTTAAAAAGTTAACTTAAGTAGTTGTACCTAACATTAAAACTTTCAGTGAGGGGAACAGAAATGTTTTAACTGTGTTATAAAAATATATTTTATTGATAATAAAATAATTTTAGAACACACGAAAGATGTGTATCTATTAGTTAAAAAAAGTTGACATATGGATATTCAGAAAATATAACGAATAACACTGAGCTAAACTATAATAAACTTTATAAGCCAAACATTTTGACTCCAACTTCTTTCAAAACGATGCTGAACATTGTCCTTTAAGCGTACTCTAAAAAAAGGATTTTGGGACAAATAAATGTATGTGGACCGCTATTTTTAATATAAAAAGCGGAGATGTGTGCATAAATACTGAAGTATTGTAACCCTTGAAAGTACCTGCATCTATAGCATTTTGTGCAAAAATATCAATAATTTCTGTTTGGAATTTTTAAAACCCTGAATTCTGTAAAAATAACATTTTGAGAAGTTCAAAGGTTTCTATATGCAGATTTTTAATATGCGCTCAAGAGCTTGATTCCTTTTATTAGTTGCCACAACTTTTTAATTATATTTTATGAATACAGAATAATAGTATAAACGAAACTAATACGAGGCGTTTTTTTGATTGATTTATTTATGGACGCTCTTTAACATCTCAGGTCATCAGCGTCCCATTCAGCTCAGGGTGTGAAACGGCCGACAAATTTTGCTCAGAGGCCTTTCAGGCTTGAGGTTCTTTTTCGTGCCGTAAATGTACGACACGAAACCCACGGCTTTACTTCCCATCCGAAGGAAGTCATACTTAGGATTTTTACGCCCCGAAAAAATCCATCGGTCCTGGCCGGGTTCGAACCCGCGATCTTAGGTTTAGCATGCAGGTATGGTAACCACTACACCACTCAGGACTGACAATACGAGGTGTGTCTAGAAAGTAAGTATAGGTTTGGAAAAAACGGCATTAAATATTTATTTTCACAACAACATTTATTTGGACATGAAAGAGCGTTGCTTAACCTATTTTTCGATGTATTTTTTCAAGCAATTGTCATATGTACGCCCTCTTCAAAGAAAGATGCAGTGAAGAGAGCTACAGCTGAAAACCGTTTTTAGCGTCGTTATCGTTGTCAAAGCGCCTTCTTCCGAGTTCACGTTTCTTGTTCAAGAACAAGCGGTAGTCAGAAGGCGCGAGACCGGGGTTGTATAGCGGATGATTGAACTGTTCCCAATCGAATTGTTGAATATTGTTTTGTGTGACACCAGCAGAATGGGAACGTGAGTTTCATGAAGCAACACAATGCCTTAATTCAGCATTCCATGCCTTTTTTTTAATTGCGCACCGCAGATTTCTCAGTGTTTCACAGTGTCGTACCGCATTGATGGTTGCATCTCTGGGAAGGACCTCAACAAGCAGAATACCCCGTCTGTCCCAGAACACAGTGCACATGATTTTTCGTGCTGACAATGTTATTTTGAATTTTTGTCGTTTGGAGGATCCTGTGTGTCTCCACTGCATCGACTGTTGTTTTGATTCTGGAGTGACATGACAAACCCAAGTTTCATCACCGGTCGCTATCATGCTTAAGAATTCATCTCCCTCATCACTGTATCGGGTATGAAATGTCAAAGTACAATGTCAAGTCGCTTTGTTTTGTGGACATCCGTAAGCATCTTCGGAACCCAACGGGAGCACAGTTTGCTATAATTTAAGCTTTGTGACAATCTCATGCACAACAGTTTTTGAAATTTGTGGAAACAAAACATTCTTATTGTAAACCGCCCGTTTTCACGAATTGCCTCATTCATTTGTTTGACCAAACCATCAGTGACAACAGAAGGCCGCCCTCTCCGTGCTTCGTCATGAACATTGGATCGTCCATCATTGAATTGCCTAACCCATTTTCTCACCATTCCATCTGTCATTACATTTTCATCTCTTCAAGTTGACGATGAATTTGAGCTGGCTTAACAGTCCTTGCGTTCAAAAATCGTATTACGGAACGCACTTCACAGTCGGCGGGATCAGAAATTGTCTTAAACATTTCGAACTATCACAAACAACTGTAAACACAGCACGATCCGACTGTAATGGCGTCAGTGGACAATGAACGAAAGATACAAGTGCGCATGCGTGGAACTGCGACACTAGCGTTGCGGTGGCGGTACAACGAAACAGTATCTACTTTCCGGATACTCCTCGTATGTCTAGGTGTATAGTTTTATAGGTTATGTAAAAGTTTTGAGCAGACATGTTGTCATTATTGGCTAGCCCCCCGCCCTTTTTGTCGCTGTAAGTAAATTCTCGCCATGTGTAGATTGGACGTGAATACTGTAGGTGTTAATCTGTAGTCACAAACGAAATAATTAATAATGGCGCAAATGAGATCCAAGTCCCTGGGTCTTAAAGCCTAATGGCTTTCACCTTTCAGGGTAAGGAAATACTCGAAAAAAAAAAAAAAAAAAAAAGCCTAGCCCAGTCAGCTTGACCTTCGAGACCAGGACCTACGGATTAGTAGTCGCAAACGCCACCACTAATCCACGAAGGAAGTGTCAACGGCATAGTTTTCTGAAGTCGTTCATCGAGCCTATTAACATTGTTTTCCCCAAAATTTCTATACTTTGGAGCATATGACATAACGCCAATTTGAATACCGATAATTTCTTTGTTAAAAAAGTTTATCTTTCTTTTTACCTGGATTTAAAAGTAGTTTGGAATTCTACCAATGAAATTTAAAAAGAATTGATCTAATTACATCCATTCCTATATACAAGGTGCACCATCCATTACAGCATCAAGCACAAAGATTATAACAGAAGCTTTGCCACGCCCCTGCCTTTAACGTTGTCTGGAATTAACACTCATAACCGCCCGTACAAGTCCATGTTTCTCTGTCTGTCTTTGAAATGTAAACTCTAATGCTTTCTATAGAATTATGAACAGAACACCATAAAAGTTTCAAAACGTTGGAACGAGCAAGCACGAGGAGAGGAGGGGATAGGGGGAAATTTAGGACATGGCTAATGAGTTTTACTTCGTGTTTATAGTGCATTTGTCGGTCCTGGTGGTGTAGTGGTTACCATACTTGCCTCCTACACCCGAAACGCGGGTTCGAACCCGGCCAGGATCAATGGATTTTTTCGGGCGTAAAAATCCTAAGTATGGCTTCCTTCGGAAGGGAAGTAAAGCCGTGGGTCCCGTGTCGTACATTTACGGCACGAAAAAGAACCTCAAGCCTGAAAGAAGAGGCCTCTGAGCAAAATTTGTCGGCCGTTTCACGCCCTGAGTTGAATGGGACGCTCATGACCTGAGATGTTAAAGAGCGTCCATAAATAAATCAACCAAAAAAAAAATTATAGTGCAATATGTTGAAATAACCATCATAGTTACTATTAGAAAGAACGAAATCACTAAACATATTTTCAGTGATTATTGATCGAAACGATGAACACAACTCCCTTTTTCGTCCGAATAAAAAAGGGCATTATTATGTAGGTTTGTATGACGAAGATTATGTTACATGAAGATGCTGTCTAATTATTTTTATTTCAATATAAACATAGGAATTTCATGTTTAATTTTAAAAGAAAAGGAGCATTTTAATTACAGTTAACGTTTTAATTAATGAATATATAACTTTCGAGCTTAAACGGCTGCTTGTTAAACATTTTATGAAGGAGATGGTCTTACCATTTGTCCCTCTTCTCCCTGTAGAAAAATAAGGTTAAATAAACGTTATACTTTATAACTGAAACCTACCATCTAGCTTCTGTTAATATTGATAATTCAGGCAAACAGTTGCCAACAAGGATCATTCTGGAAACACAACCCGTATGAAAAATATTGCACCAATTAACACATCTCCGTAAGTTAAGAAAAATACTTACCTTCAGCCAATCTCGCGGCCACATGACCTCAGACTCGGGGTCATTAACAATTTCTATAAGATCCTGCTTATATACTTCATTGAATCACTTCAATATTTGAAAATGATCATTTAAGTTGGTCTGGACCTCTATTCCGCATGTGTTATGTCACCAAGTCTTTTGCAGTTGAAGACATTTAAGAGGTCAAAGCAGAAGTAAACTTTTTATGCAAAATAAAATGAACCCACTCAATTGAGCCGCACATGACCTCTGGTAGCTCAGGCACTAATACTTGTCTGATTTCTGCATTTGAACAAGAGCATGAATTATTCAAAATATGGCGAAAATTGTGATAGTATTTAAGTGTTTTGGCAGAAATTAGTATAATTGATTTAAGCTTCATAAATAAAGTACTACTTTTTTTTAGAACCATGGCAACATATGCAAACCTTAATTTCAAAGATAGAGTCTCGTCTATTATGTAACAATTAATATACTTCCACAATATTTCTGGTTCTTCAATTCTTGTTGTTTTATGTATAGACAAATAATTACTTAATTAATAAATAGGTAAATAAATGTTTAACAATATATGTGGATTAGTACCACTACCGCAACAAGAACTACAACCCCAATAATAATAATAATAATAATAATAATAATAATAATAATAATAATAATAATATCTTCACACTAAGATTAGATTTCTTTAAGGAAAGTCAGTACTACAATAAACAACAAAATAATATCTCGAAAACTCAATTAGCCTGTACAATTAACACTCGTTTATGGTTTTCCTGCATACGTAACTTAAGCACCCAAGCATACCTCAATACCACCCTATCCATCACAGCAGGCCAAGGTAACAGGAGAACTGTATGGAGGAAGGTCTAGAACCGCCTGAAGGATATGGATAGACAGTTTATAATCGCGCAATGTGGGCAGAAGAATTCGTTAGAAGTGCAAACGGATTTAAAATCTGGTGGGAAGATGGAGCAGCACTTCAAAATAGGGAACAGACTCATTAAACAGGGACTCGCATGGTTTAGACTTGGAGCATGACGGCAGATCGGAATCTCAGGTGAAAATTTGCCCTTTATGTGGAGAGGAAGAATCATGTCACACATCCTAGCCAACTGTAGAAGCACTGAGGTGTTGAGAAAAAGGTTTCTGCCGCCTTCCCTTACTGACTCTAACAGAGGGCAAAGGGCATGCTGGGCTCTGCTGGCAGGCGAGGATGAGGAGCAGATAGGGAAATTCATATCGGAGGTGAGACAGCTCAAGACTGAAAATGCTGAAAACCGCGGGGAAGTGGCGAGGGGAACTAAACTGGATTAAAAAGAATAATTATATTTGTATGATGTTTACTTTATTATTATTATTATTATTATTATTATTATTATTATTATTATTATTATTTTTATTACTATCGTTGTTTTAAAGGCGTTAGGCAATGGAGACATGGCGTATTTACTTATTTATTTAAATGGTGTACTTTTTGTATATTATGAAAGGCAGGTACCATCCGGTGAACCGTGCGAAGGTTGTAAAGTCATTAGTATGTATGTTAATCCGAATAAATACACTCGTTCATTCATTCACTAACTTCTCTGGCTAGCACTCAAGACTACCGGCTTTAGGGAATGTCTGCATGCTCCGTATGAGGAAAATATTTTGAATGATAATCGGTGTACGAACGCGGTACCCTCGGAATTAATTTAAATTATTTCTAAACTAATATGCACTAACATGCGGGTGATCAGCGATACTTTCCCCCGCAGCACGGGGTTTTACTATGACGAGCTCTCACTCCTTTGCTTCACAATTGAACCTGCTTGCTTACTTGTTTACCTTTCTGAGTGTCGCAATTCTAGCGCAATTGTTTCCGGTGTTCCCGTAAGGGGGGGGGGCGGCTTCGGTCGTTGCCCTACAGATGCTCCAGGTGCGGGCTCTGCGGATCCTGAGTGCCCGTGGTACCTCTGACGTACTAGAGGGAGCCGGGCCGGACTTGATTCCAGCCCCTCCCGGAAGGGAGTTGTCCGGATTGGGTTGGACTCGGCTTGGCAGTGGGCCCGTCACTCACGGGGAATTGAGGACCTAAGATGGCGGCGTGTCCCAGGGGAGTGTCTAAGGCGTGTACCCTGGGGGCCGTTGCGCCGGAATCGCCGTTGTTTGTAGGGAGGGTGGCGGCTACCTTAATGCTGGGGTGACTCACCTCTTAAATACGAGTAGGTCTAAGCTAGCTGACCTATCCACCAGTGAGAATCTGGAAGCTAAGGGAACTTAGCGCGCCTGGGCGACGCAATCGTCTGCAGCCGAAAGGCGGGTCGGTTTAGGAAACAAGGTACCGTCCTAATGCAAAAACCCACGGGTAGCACAGACCTCTGTGTTGTACCCCTAGACCCAGGGCCTAGTAGTACCCGAATCAACCAACCTGTTTCCGGGTGTGTGTAGTGTTGTTCGTTTCTTAATTCAATGGTATACATAAAGTGTATTATGCCTTGTGTGTTTACAATGGCACGACATGTCTTTGTGTAACATTCATGTATATTAACTCGGCGGTAAAAGAACCATAGCACCAATTTTTGAGCATACATTTGATTCTGTTACTTATGTAAATATACTAACAGCTTTTTTTCAGAGAATTAACCAACAGGCAGTGTGATCATGCATTTTTTGACAACACTCTGCCACTACTCACGCTGCAAATAATTTCATGAGAGCAGTTCAAAATGTGCTTCCACAAGTAGGGATTTGCCCCGCTTTAATAGTTTATGAATATTATCTCTGAGGTAAATTAAAAATGTGTGTGCAATACGAACTCGCACATAATAAAGATAATATTTGTCAGAAAATTGTCCGGATTTCTCAAAATGAACTACAGTGAGTGGTTAATAATTTCCTAAAGAGATGCCAAAAGCGTGTGGAGAATGAAGGCCAACAGTTTCAATACCTCATTTGATAATTTAGTAAATAACGATTCTTTTAAATTGAAGTATGGTTCGTGTGTTTTATTGTTTTACTCTCCCGTTAATCATGGAGACCCGAATGGCCAGCTAACCGGCTAACGACTCATCCACATCAAAACACTCCGGTGTAAAACAAAACTGATCGCACGGTACTAACAAATAAAAGAAACACGTAACTGCAGTTAGACTTCCATCTGTGAGATTGTAACCCTGTCTTACAAAAGAAGTATAAGAAATATATACTAGCATTAAGTATTACCTGCATTTGGATGCCTAATGTTGCAGCTTTTTGAGCTTTATGACATAAACTTTGTCTTATTATAATTGCCATTCTATCAACAAAAGAGATGAAATCAGTCAACCATTCTCGTAAGAAAGGATTTAGTAACACGCAGCATGCAAGGGACAAAATTGCCAAATAGCGTTTTAACAGCTTTCTCTTCTCAAAAAAGTGATATTTGCAAACAAATCCTGAACAACAACCTGCCTACTTAGCACAATTTTCCCTAAGATTAGGTGTTTAAGACAGACTATCGTTTTTGAAAGTTATATGATTAGATTGTCTTACTTATAACAAACAATTATGTCTTATTAGACATTACTCAAATACAAAAATAATGAACCATTTCGCAACATCATTCATTTGTTTCTCTTTTTTTTCTAACATAATGCCAGATGGTGACGGTCCCCTGAATAAAATCCTCACCCAAGTGACTTTCAGTCGCTGTAAACTGTATTTTAGTGTGTTTTGAACTTAAGCTACAACGTTTTACGAGGTGTGATAAAAAAATAACTGCAATTTTTTTTATTTCGCAAGCTTCATAAATCCGAATTGCTTTTTTCTTTTCCTTTTTTTCCTTTTTTTCTTTTCTTTTCTTTTTTCTTTTTTTTTCAGCTTGTTAGTACACATGTTATTGACCAATGTTGGCGTTTTCAGCTATTTTGAATGTTTAGTTCATTGTTGACAGTCGAAAAGATTAGATGTGTTTTGGTGTGCTCGGCGATTTTTTACTACCGAAAATTATGGACCAAAGAATTTGTATTAAATTTTGCTTGAAAAATGGAATAATGTGCAACAAAGTGTTCTAAAGTTGACAGTGGCTTTTGGCGAAACTACTACGAGCAAGACAAGAGCTTACGAGTGGTACAGACGTTTCAAAGAGGGCCGTAAGGTAGTATGACGTTGAATACTACCACCGCCCTGGATGTCCTAGCACATCAATAAACACCGACAAAGTCGAAGAAGTGAAGAAAATTATTCTGGAAAATCGCCGAATCACCATCAGAGAGGTTTCTGATGATGTCGGTATATCATTTGCTTTATGTCAAGCAATATTTTCGGATGTTTTTGGGCATGAAACGTGTGGCAGCAAAATTTGTTCCGAGATTGCTGAATTTCGAGCACAAACGGCGTCGCGTAGACGACGCTCAGGAATTGCTGAATGAAGTCAACAAGATCCAGAACTACTTGAAAAGGTCATAACCGGTGACAAACATGGGTGTATGGGTATAATATCCAAACCAAGGCCCAATATTCCGCATGGAAGCTGCCTGAAGAGCGAAGGCCGAAAAAAATTCGACAAGTTCGATCAAATATGAAGGTTCTTCTCACTGTTTTCTTCGATTTCATTGGCATAGTTCATCATGAGTTCCAGTCATGTGGTGTACGGTCAATAAGGAGTACTACCTGGAAATAATGCGCCGTTTCCGTAATGCAATCCAATGAAAACGACCAAATTTTTGGCAAAAACTACTCATTGCTTGTTCGTGATTTTTTGGCAAAAACAAAACCGTTATGTTGCCTGAGTCACCATATTCGCCAGACATGCCCCCTGCGACTTCTTTCTATTCCCGAGGCTGAAGAAACCCATGAAAGGACGACGTTTTGCCACCATTGACGAGGTAAAAACACAATCGTTGAAGGAGCTGAAGGGTATACCGAAAAGCGAGTTCCGAAGTGCTTCCGAGATTGGCAAAAGCGCTGACACAAGTGTATTATATCCGGAGGGGATTATTTTGAAGGGGACATAATTAATGTTGATGAATAAATAAAGATTCTTTAAGAAAAACGAATATTGCCGTCATTTTTTGATCACATCTCGTATTCCGCAACAATTCCTTCCAATTTTAGAGAGGAAGTCCACATATTAATATGTCGAAAAATGCCGAAGTTCTGAATTCTACGTTTGGTGCATTTCTTATCAATTTCCACGTTAAATCCAAGCTTCGTCTCATCACATTTCCACAATTTTACTCCGCCGTAGGGGTTCTACGGCTTATCTTCACTTTGATCCCGTGCTGAGCTCTGAGTATTAGCTCTGCTAGATGGTTGACACGTTCTCTAGGTTCCAGAGACGTTATTTTGTAGTGTCGAAACAAAGAACTCAGTACCACCTTCATCTCCATTAAGGCAAACTTCTGTCCAATACAGTTCCTGGGTCCCGCGCTGAAGGGTATGTAAGCATACGGATGCCTCTTTTCTGCTCTTTCTGTCAAGAAATTATCCGGGTTGAAGCGTTCAGGTTCCGGAAAATATTCAGATAACCGATGCGTTGAGAATATTAGGATCGCTGCGATGGTACCAGCAGGTATTATGTATTCTCCTGAAAAATAAGAAATACAAACAAAGTTTATAATACTTGATATGGTTCTATGAGTTCCTATAAAGGGATATCCATTGCTGTTAATTTACAATAATTAGCAGCCAAGCAATTACTTGCTCTATATTTTTACTTGAATTTGCTTCAAACTTAATAAAGAAGCATCTTTTGCCAAACGTTCTGTAAACATAGTTAAATAGTTACTGAACAGTTGAGGTAAAGAGGATCGATTATGTTTATACCAAGATCAACTGTAATCACCAGGCCCCAATATAGGTAGGTATAGATAGTAGACAAAATAGTGGAAAAGGTGATCTATGAATTTAATTACATGACTTTGTTAATTTGGTTCGTTGCAGTTACATGGTTTATTACAGTGGTTTATAGTCGAAAGTAAATCAACAGTAGCGTGTTACTTCTTTTATTGCTTATTAAGTTAATATTTAATAATATTAAATGTTCATAGAAGACAACACACACACACACACACAATGGTAGGTCCATAAATTTCCGGCCTAACTATTTTTTAGGTATGATAAAGACAAAAAGTATATTTCACTTTTCAATAAAGTTATCCTTTAATGCAACACTGCACTTCCCACATCTTTGAATTAACATTTCAATCCCCCCCCCCCAAAGAAATAGAAGTCTTGTTTGGAAAATGGGCATAAACAGCATCCATCACATCTTCTTCACGCGTAAATTCCCTTCCTCGAAGGTTCTTATTCAGTTTTGAGAAGAGGAAATAATGGCTGGGAGCTAGATCTGGGCTGTAGGGTGGATGGTTCATCTCCTTGAAGCCACATTTCTTCACAGCTTCCTTTGCAACAAGAGCTGTGTGCACAGGCGCGTTGTCGTGGAGAAGGAGCACAACAACAATCTGCTTTCCTCACCTTTTCTCTTTGATGGAAGCACGTAGTCTGGGCATTAGACCAGCATAGTACTCCTCATTACTGTGTTGTTCCTCTCCTTGAAGTCAGTGAAGAGTATTCCTTCACAGTCCCAAAAGATTGTGGCCATGATCTTGTTGGTTGACTGAGTAACCTTGGCCTTTAGAGACGGTGCTTCGCCAGATTTACGCCACTCCATTGATTCTTTTGGACAAGGGATCATAGTAGAGGAGCATAATTTCATCTCCTGTAACAATGGTTTGCAGAACTTCTCTCATTGTCACGGCAGAACTCCAAAATGCTTGACAACAAATAACTCGTTACTGCTTTTGAATTGAGGAAAGAAGTCTAGGTACCCACCTTGCACTAAACTTACTTATGCTTAAAAGTTCATGATTAATTCGAAGGACTGTTGTTTTAGAAAGACGCAAACTTACTGCTATTTCTGTAACCTTGAGTCGCCGATTTTTCATAATTTCTCCTTCTACAAGAGCGAGCGATGTTTTCAGGAGTGAGCACCTCCAAGGACCGACCTGCACGCTCTTTGTTTTCAATACTTTCTCGACCCATTCGAAAAAGAATGGCTTATTCTTTTACGTTATATTCATGAAGGGGATGCTTCCCCACATACACCGTCCAATCGCTGTTTAATTTCATTGGGAATAAGTCCTTCTTTTGTGAAGAACTTAACAACAGCTCGAAACTCCATTTTGAACATGTCACAATCTTCTACATGTATCCTTTTTATGCCACTATAACTGAACAACTGATCATAGGGAGCGGAAGTTAAAGCAGCAATTAATTATTTAACGGATAAGGTATGAGATCAGATAAGGATTTTGTGAAGGCGATAATCCTTATCGGCGAGGCTGGAAACTTATGGACTTCCTCTCGTATGATGGATGGGTGCGTATGCCAAGAGTATCGGCGTTAGTAATAATAATAATAGTAATAAATATTATTATTATTATTATTATTATTATTATTATTATTATTATATGTCCAGTACTCCCAATTGGCTATTTCATGAGCTGTAAGCTATAAATAAGTTATTTTCATACAGTTTCATCACCTGATTTGAAAGATTGTGTTCGCTGGCACTCTTGTTACCAAATTTGTATACAGTGTCAGAAAGATATAAGTATAAGCTGTGTAAGGCAGGGAAAGGAAGAGTAGCAGGTGAAAATAGGAGGTTACGAAATGCAGGCAAAGAGCACGTGAATATAAATAGAGGTGTAATCCCGGTTTAAATTTTGAGATGAAAAATAAACATGTAATTTTGTAAATACTTCTTCCCAAAATTTAGAAAAGTGGATAGAATTAATTGTGATAATTATCCTAGTATTAACCTGCTTGCATATAAAATATATACAAAGATAACTACTTAAAGGCTACAAAACATGTAGAAAAAGTATTCTGTTAGAAGCACAAACGAGATTTCCTAAAGCAAGAAATTGGAAACATAGAGAATTTAATAAACACACATTATGCATGGATTTTATCTTTTATAATAACTTTCAGATACAATATGGATTATCCCAAAAAAAATGAAATACAATTGTTTAATTAATTAATCAATTGTCTATATAAAGATACATATATAAATATTAAATTTATATATAAAAGGTGTAAAATTAATAATAATAATAATAATAATAATAATAATAATAATAATAATAATAATAAGTAAGGCAGGAATGTAGACTAATTTTGGGAAGAAGTATTCACAAAATTACATGTTTATTTTAAATTATGAAATTCTATCAGGATGGAAAGTTAAAATTAGTATTTTTCCTGAATATAGATTTAATAAATTGATGCCTATATTATTTGCGAACAGTCAAACTATTGTTTCCGAGCATTATTCAAACTGAAAAAGATTATAACTTCATATATGTATCAATAACTTCTCATAAGACCAAAGTTACGGTTTTCTGACTTCCTTAAAACTAGTAAGATCGTTATTCAGAATAAAATGACTGAAGTCGCACTCCTTAGCTTTCTTGGCTATGATTCTGATAAAATAAATCAAAAGACTGGACTACTAATATACACTTAAAAACTAAAGTTAGCAAAAAGAAAACTATAATAGAGCTCTTCCTAATTGTTTAAATAGAGCAGATGTTTGCACTACAAAATAAGAAGATGAAAAAGGACTCCAAACATCAGAAAGAAAAGTTTTAGAAATGTGGAAGGAATACAACAAACTAAAGAGTTAAAAATTAGGAGATAGGAAATTCAAAATTTCAGAAAACAAATAATCTCACATTGAAATGACAAATAAATTTACTCATTTAGAGCGAATGAATAATTAGTACCAAAACAAAATTGAAAATACAAAGCGGAAATGAGACTTTGGGTCCACCGAGGAAGACATGGTTTGATAAGACTAGTTGGAGGTGTAACGGGGCCTTTAAGTTCCAACACTAAAATAGGTGATGATGACGAAAATGTGCATACTTCAATAACAGTTTTTCAAACCAATTTCCAAAATATCCGTTTTCGCACTACAATATCCAATATGGTCCTGTTTGTAACAGTATCTGTGGATGAACAGCAAAAAAGCATTTCAAGGGCAATAAATACTTCACCATTAAAAAGTAGACAAAGCACATAAGAAATGAAAAAAAGGCTATACAGGTGCTCAACCTACCAAATCTAATAAGTGTGTCACTTCTGTGAAACTTCAGCAAGTACTGTTTTTGTCCACTTCAATTCTCACTCACGTATTCTACATACTCAGTTGTACATTTACATTTTCATGAAGGTAGGAGCATGATGAATCTTTGGCATGAAGGTAAATCTGGTAGTTAAACAATTTAAGTGCTCGTCTTCTATTTTCCAGATTATTAAAAGTGTTATATTAGAATGTGTATTGACAGTTTGGAGTAACAACTGCTGTAAATTACACAATAATGAATTTTACTGTTTTTGTAGATAACCTCATCTTGGTACACTAGGCTTTTACAGGAAATGTATCGCAAATTCGTAATAAGCGGACCTTTCTTTCTTGACTGTGATCGATGTACAATCAAATTAGAGATATTTAAAGCACAATGACAGAAAGTTGTTGCTTCCAGGCCTAGTTTAAATGAGTTTAAATCAAACAAACTCACAGTTACATGGAACAATGTATGGACTGCTGTTTTCTGTAAACTAGTAACAAAGGAAATGCCTCTGCAACTCCAAGCTGTTAGAAGAAAAGAACGATCTTAACAGAAAAATTGCGCTCCTTATAAATAAACTTAGGCAAATCTTTAAGAGAAATACAGCGATCAAAATCAAAATCAAAATCAAAAAATAAAAATCATCAACAGGTGAGATAAACGTTTAGATTAACAAACTAAAGAATGAAACATATGGATCAGGAGATCTAAGAACGTGAAAATACATACTCTCAAAGAAGAGAGGAAAATGTGCAGGTCTTGTCAACGATAAAAGTGGTCAATATGAAGATTCAGAATATTTAAAACATCTAACGAACACTATAAAAATCTAAGTATGATCGTCAAAGCACCAAAAGAAGGAAAAAATCAAAGGCCTGAAAGAAGTTTAAAATGGCAAAATATTCGACAATATTACACTAGAGGTGTAGCGGCGTTAAAAGACGATATAGAGCTTATAGAGCTTCTGAATCTGCAAGCAGCGTTGTTTTAATCTGACTCCAGTGTGAATTTTCACCAGACTATTGACCTGAATGAATTATGTGTTAATTTACATGTAGGCTATATTTGAACACTTCTAAATGTCAAATGCATGCAAAAAAGTTTAAGTTAGCACCAGATTAAAATCAATAAAGCGTGAGTGTTGGTTCCCTGATATTTATAAAAACAATAAATTCACTAGCAATCAATATGTGCTAAATTATTTTAGTAACCTTAAATAAAACAGTAGGACTCACAAAATAAACACTAACTCTGAAATTGAACGAAAGAGTGAAGGGGCTATTTAAAGAACTCTGCGTAGATTTTAGCCTAGTATTGTATGTAAATGATAGTTTTATAACTTCTGAATATAGTTATTAACTGTGCAAATTTATTAATTGTAGGGAATGTCACTAATTAAAGGAATGCTTTCATTTATGCAGTAAAAGCTACCACACCAAACTCAAATTACTGATCTCAGCATTCTCAGGCAATACAATGCATATTTCTTTTGAATACATAATCAAAATGTAATATATTATTTCTTCGTGAAGTGCTTATAGACAGCTATAAGACATTCACATGGATAGAACAACTGTTTGTAAACAGACAAGCCTTCATGATCTTACAATTGTAGCCGAAAATAAAGGCCACATTTAATTAATTTAATACGGCTATAATCGATGTTAATAGATAATGTAAATATGATCTGATGCATGTATGTAATTTGCATTAAGGGTATTGTATTCATTTAGATAGTACCTGTGCTAAATCTTTAGTAGGAGGTCATTATGTATTTGTGTGAAAGTACAGGTTACAATACCGGACTGCTCGTTAAACTATGGAATGTACCGCATTGAAATTTGCCCCAATGGAATTTTAAACGGTTCGACCAAGGAAGAAGGTCGCCTTTTGTCCTTGCACGAACTCGTTTTTTTTTTGAAAGGATTTAGTAAAGCAATTTGCTGACCCGTTACGCAGAATGTGCCTTTTTAACTGGCGCAGGGAAAAGTATTATTTGAATAGGTAATGGTAACGGTGCATAATGACAACAAAGGAAGAATTCTCTCGAGAAATGAACACATGTCAACCTTAGCTGACAGCATATGTTTTATAGCCCTTTTAACAGTAACATTTAGACACGTCAATAGGTTTCTGACATGACTTTAGAAACAAATACATGTTTCTTATTTATGGCCGAGACGTGGTCTATCGCGATTTCATTGTGAGTAAATCTGAAAGGGTAGAAAATTGAAGGGATATCAGATTAGAAAAGTTTCCGGATATTTATGGCAGGAATTTCCGTTCTTAGAAATACTACAGCGTGAGAAGATTTATTTTAGAAAATAAGTCCAGCTCAACCAATAGGAATCTGCCAAAGTTGAACGAATCGGAGCGAGCGTGTATAATGATAGATATTAAGGAAAGACCAATAAAGCAGTTAGACTCGAACCGAGCTCAATGATATTTGAGGATTTACTTTTTCGCGGGGGAGGGTCCTAACAATATGATAAACTTTAAGTCTAGTATAAGGTAAAGAGTAAGATTAATGAGGAGTGAGCAGTCGAGGCTGCGAGTTGTAAGGGGTCAATGGTTGGAGTCGGAGGAAGGAATAGTAAGAGCTAACTGGAATAAGATAATCAGAATCGGAGTGCGCGAAGTCTGTAGAAAAGGAATATTAGTAGTGGTTGGCAATTGTGAACGGATAAACGATATCTAGAAGTCAACTGAGATCTTCGAAACATTTCCAAGCCAATACGAACAGTTCGATATTCTTATAACAACAGAGGATAAATGGTGTCAACTGAGAATTTCAGCGTTTCCGTGTATCCATCTAGATTTCCTACCCTTCCCTCTGACTGAAACGAGTCAGAAAACTCCAGAATTTCCCTGAGATAAATATTCCTAATCCCGAAGCAAAGAGGCATCCAACCAAGAAATTAAATAATCACTTAATTTTCTCCTCCTTTTCACACGAGTAATGACCGCATCCACCATACGGCCCCACAATTACTCATCTATTTATGTTATATTGTGAAGTTACGAGTGAGGAACAGGGGGCGTATCAGAGTTTGCTCAGAGAAACAACGTTGCCACTTCTCTGGAATCTTTTAGATATTCTTAATGGTATGAAGAACAGGAAAAATGAATATTTTATGCTTAATCTTTAGCGTACGAAGGTAACAGTTACAACACTGAAGAATTTCCAGGTATTTCTTTGCGTGTGTTACTGTTTGCGGAAGCGATAACACCTACAATGGCTTTCAATGGGAAGAGCCATGAGCAGTAGCAGAAGTGATAACTGGGAACTTATTGCCTCTTCGCTCATCTGCACTCTTTTTAAGGTTGGTAATAACAAGCAGGCATATTGCATATATCCAATCGATGTGCTTCTCTCTCCCTCCTGATTTTAAACATAACTACCCTTTGCAATAGCTCAGTTTTAGTTTCTGACGCCAAAAATGCAACGTTGTAACCATTCCATAATTGGATCTTTTCTACTAGCTGAATTCTGAATTTTATTTTGAGCAACTGAATTGTATGGAGCATTATTATTATTATTATTATTATTATTATTATTATTATTATTATTATTATTATTATGCCCTTTTCTTCTAAATAAGTTAGAATTCTCAAAAACCAGTCTTTTAACTTAATCACTGTCATTTCTCCGTGGTAGTCTGAGGTGTTTTCAGATTTAAAAATAAAAATACATGCTTTCAGGTAGGAATCCTGTCTTAGATGATGATACACGACAAATGAAGAGTCAGGTGCCTTTCAGAACACCAATAGCAATAAATAAAAGGCATAATAATTATTACTTTGCAATTGGGCCACAATACTGTGATGTATCATTAAGTGATATTAGCAGTCAAATATATAGGAACAATATTTACTCATTTGCATAATGAAACATATTTGCACTAAAATATGGCGGTTTTTGCACCATGTGGCAAAATGGTCTCTACGTTCCTCATAGAGTATTCTTTCCTCAAGCGTAAAAGCAAGTGATACAGAGTTTCCTGGGAAAATATGTGATCTCCGTGGGAACACAATATGGCAACGTTACAAGAGCACACGTGCCTCAAGCCACTGCAGACATTCAAAACTCTGTAGGCTTAAGCGAGGTTATTAAAACATTTATCCCGCTCTTAGCTTCTACAGCAGCAAAACCTGCCTGTGCTTAGGGTTCCGAGTTCGATTTTCGGCGGGACATAAGAAAGTTTCTTTTATTAAGAAGGGTCCTTGTCATGCGCAGAGTCGGAGACGACTTGTGTGGATTGTTTAATAACCAGTTTGCCTATTCTGGGATTGCCATTGGGCAAATACCTAAAATCATGTATCGAAGACCAAGAACAAGGTGGTGTGATATGTTTAATTGAGGAGGAAGCAGTCGACAGGCCTATACATTGTGGAAGAAAAAGAAGAAGAATATGACTAACAGTTATATGAATAAAATGAGCACAATTATTTAGTACTTAATAAAACAGCAAAACCCTTCCCAGGAGTTGGCTAGTTCTGATATAACGTGACTTCCTAACAGAGCTACTGGAAGTTGGTTTTCTTCTCTCCAGATGGCAGCAGGGTGTAGAGTGGTTATATTTGGCGTAACACACTACATCTGCAGCTACATTTTGCAACAAATATTACTACGTCCAATTGCGAGCTTTGCAGTTAGTTTTTATCAAATTATAAAACACTTGTAAACATCTCTTGATTTCTATCCTTACATTAGAAGTAGCAACAAAATATGAAAACAGATGGGTCCAAATGTCTAAATACATGATTCCAAATGTTTCCAGGTAACTACCTGATGATGCATTACTGTCTTCAACAACGCAAACAACAATGTGACAAAATGTGAGTTTATATCTCACGTGTTATGCAATGAATGTAACATTATTATATTACTGGAACTTCAAAATGTAGTAATAAAAATTAAAACTATTTACTTAAATATCTTAACTTTCCACCGAATCCCTTCAAGGGATAAAAAATGAGTATAAATAATGAAATTAATTTCCTATTGCCTTTGTTGAAACCAAATGAAATAAAAAGCTCAACCCTTTAGTTGTTTTAAAATATTGACAAAGTTCATCATACTTTTGCAGACCAAAATATTAGTTGGGACCTCCGTCTTGGTTCTTCCACACAAAGATTTATTTGCTATATCTTAAACCATTCAAGATATTTTTAAATAGTTTGGTACGGAAATCAGCACTATTCAAAATGAAATCATATTAGTATTAAGCAATTTACTACTAAATTACATTCATTAACGAAAGCTGTGGTAATATCAAATGTTTCGTTTTTATTCAGAAACGTGGACATATGATGATTTAACGTCATACTTGCCTGCGCGCGAATTCCTATCATCTCTTTTGCATATTATTCAGTCATAACATTTACACTGTTTGCTTTGAAACAAGCGTAGTCCATCTCCCATTTTACTTCCAAATTTCTAGAAAAATAAGTTATTTTATTTTCCTTTTAAATAAATTGCATATACTGTTATTATTTATGTAACCCACTATAATCCGAAATAATCGCAATAAAAATCGTTCCAAGGTGGCTAATATGCGCAAAGGGGGGCTAACAATGGCATCGCTTAGTTTAATTGCACGAAAATGCGAATAACAATCGAAATTCCATATTATCATTAACGCTGGTAATATTAAAATAAATTTTTATGAAGCGAAATCATTAATTTTTATTGTTGGTTAAATAGTAAATAAAATGGTACATAATGGAAATAATTTCCTAAAATTTCGATAATAGCAATTACGTCATTATATTATTTTTATTACAAAAATATTGCGAATTCAATCCCGGCCATTATCCATGAATTTTTTTCAGGAGTAAAAGTCCTAAGTATGGCTTCCTTCGAAAGGGAAGTATAGCCGTGGGTTACGTGTCCCAGATTTAGGGCACGAAAAAGAATGTCAAGCCTGAAAGAAAAGGCCTTTGAGCAAAATTTATCGGCCGTTTCACGCCTTGAATTTAAGGACGCTAATGACCTGAGATGTTAAAGAGCGTCCGTAAATAAACCAAATCAACAATCATTGCTAAAATGCTCAACGGAATATTACGTTAGGATAATATTAAGAAAACAATTTATGTATTACTTTTTTATGGTTTTTAACACCCGTTTTTATTACTGAAGCACCACAGGCGGTGGACACTGATGATACGTGTGATGAAATGATATATTGAGAAATATTTGTTTTAAGTTTAGGGTAGCTCCGCGGCATTTGCCATTTATGAGGACTGAGGAAAACCTGGAAAAAACCTCAGTCAGAGAGGATGGCCTAGTGGGATTGGTCACGAGTCCGAGCCTTAACGATCTCTGCCCCATGGCGGTTTATGTATTACTGAAAATGGAATCGATCATTTATCTTCATTTAATAATACATAATTATATATTTTATAAATATTCTCATAGTCTTGCTTATGAATATGAAAGTAATTAAATAACTTAATTATTAGCAACCAAATGAATTGGAACACTGTGAAAACAATTAATATTTTTTTAAAAATGTGACATAGCTGAAGTCTTTTAAATACCCTTAATATTTTTACTTTTCATTCAATTAATAAATATGTTGTATTCCTTCTGATAAGTGACGATATTTTCTTGATATTAATCAAAATGAATTCTTTTCAGCTAAAATTTCTTGCAATAAATCAACCTTCGCTAACAGTGTTAACAATAGGTAAACGAACTAAATAAAATCACTGATAAGTGATGAAAGAAGCCTTTCATTTGAATAATTTTAATTGAGCAATTGAGTATTAGAAATTGAATAATTTTATTGTTTTTTTATTAATATCCTCATATTATACAAAAATTACATATGAAACTCTTTTGTAAAGTTATTCAACTAATGTATAAGTAAAAATTATGAAATTCACTTCGCTAGCTTTGAAACATTTACTCGTGCTATAATGTATAACATTGTAATCCAATAGCATAATATACTCCTAAAATGTTAACTGCAAGACCGTTTTTTTTTTTTAATTTAAGTAAACTACATAATTTCAAACACAATTGAAAATAAGTGATTTTTTTACTTATTGGTTGGTAGATTTCAGATTTTTAACACTCGGATCCAGGAGGTTGGCAAGCTTTACTTCGTACAGATAGGTATCTAGTTTACTATGTAATTTGATGATGGACTGAGTTCGATCTTAGCAATATATCCACAAGTTCAAAAGTTTTGCTATCAAGCGGGGACAGTTTGAACGTTGAACAGTTGGATCGTTTCTGCAATAAATTTTTAAATAGCCAAGATTTCCTAAAATACATTTTCACGTATGTCTTCAGTTATGCAATTTACAAAAAATTAAGTTACCTGTTTTTCTCTAACAAATTTCAAATTAAAATAAGATCATAATTTGACATTTATCTTTCACGGATCGTTGTCTATGTTAACCAACTAGCTAGTCGGTCCTGTTGGTGATGTGCTAGTCATACTTGCCTTCTAAACCCAAGGTCGCGGGTTCAAACACGGCCAGGATCGATGGATTTTTTTCGGGCGTAAAAATCATAAGTATGGCTTCCTTCGGAAGGGAAGTAAAGCCGTGGGTCCCGTGTCGTACATTTACGGCACGAAAAAGAACCTCAAGCCTGAAATAAGAGGCCTCTGAGCAAAATTTGTAGGCCGTTTCACGCCCGGAATTGAAAGGGGCGCTGATGACCTGAGATGTTAAAGAGCGTCCTTAAATAAAACGAATCAATCAACCAACTAGCTAGATTTTATTAAATATAATATAAGGAAACCTCTTTCTATAAATCCATGTAGAAAACTTACTTAGAAATACAAAAGTTATAATTTGTTTACACAATTGCAGAAATACCAAAGGTGAAATGCTTATTTTCTCTCTTTTGCTACTTTCTTTTACACCAGAATGTAAATAAAAAGTTCTGTATTATTTAACGTAGAATATTACAAAACACAAAATGTTCTTCTAGTTCCGTAAACAAACTCTTCTTAAATTGAACGCTGCAATATGTGGATTCCCATATCTCTTACGTTAGAATTCACCCTTGGTTTACTGTTTTCTCTTTCTCAGTTATTCCCAATACATACTTATGTAAGTGATAGAACGATCAAGTTCTTCCCTGTCTTATGCTCTTATGTTTTAAAATACATAGGTATAAGATTACGCGAAAATCGGTCTTGTCTGCCTTCTACTACTTTGCTATAATTCCTGATTTCTTTCTGGTCTAACAGAACATAAGAAAACTGAAGTTGCAAGCAGGTTTCTTTATGCTATATTTATAAAATGGAAACAAGCGATTTCGATGAATTATAATTATAAAGCAAAAGCTTTTCGTTTAAACGATGTTTCATGAAAGCATAAGGCTTTGATCCTGTCAGATGAATGAAGAGAAATATGATTTAATTGTAAATAACTAGGGAAAGCTAGAATAGAACAAGAAGATAAGGAAGAAAAGATTGAAAAGCAGAAACAAGAAGAGGCGGAGGAGTAAAAGAGCAGAATGTGTAAGAAAAGAGGAAGATAAAAATCAATAATTACCAGTCAAGATTTCTGTTATACCTATTTGAACTTCTTCTGCGAGTTTTCTTCCGATGAAGGGCACACTGGGATAAAGTCTTAGGGACTCTTTGATAACGCGCTCCAGATAATACATTTCTTGCAGGTCCCGGCAGGTGACAGCACGGTCGGACCCTTGAAAGATTTCATCCAGCTCCTTATACACTTTATCCTTAAAGAAGAAAGGTAAATGTAACTTTGTTATTTTTAATGGAAAACCACAACCTAAGACTCTTATAGAACGACATACCTGTATCTCTGGATGATGACCCAATAGCAATATTGCCCAAGAAATTCCAGCACTGGTTGTGTCATGTCCCTGTAAATAAATAACGACTCATTTAAAAGTTTTGAAACATCTTTTCGTTCCGTATTCAAGTTCAGTAAAAGGTCCATCACGCAGGAGCTGTGTAATAAGTGCATTCCTCAGCCAATAGAATATCTTAATATATATAATACAAATTAGGGACTTAGTAATTAATGAAATGAAATGCGTTATAGCATTATTGTGTAGTGTTAGGGAACCAAAATTAGAATTCTTGTAATCTATAAGAATCACAAAAGAGAAAGAACATAATAATAATAATAATAATAATAATAATAATAATAATAATAATAATAATAATAATTCATATACCACTATATAAATGAAATATATGACCATGTACACACATTTTTACATGTAAAAATGTTTATGAACTTGCCCCTTGATAGGTAAACTTTCCACCTATATTATAATTTTAATAATCAAACTTGTTAACTGTTGACTCCCAGATAAATAGTAATTGAGCGCGCTGCCTTATGGGTTAGAAATTAATCTTTTCTCCTTCATTCCTTTATTAACAAACAAATGAAATACAATTTCAACCGAACCCTCCCTTAAATACTTTTTAGTCCAAACTATTTCATCATTCACATTACTTTTCCTAATTTTAATTAAATCTAATATTCAAGAATAATAATAACAATAATAAATTAAAATATAGTTATTCATTATGACAAGTTGAATTATTTTAAATGAAGAAAAAATTGTAAAACGTTGGTTTAAACTTAGAAAATTATAACGGAATAGCTAAAAGTATTTAAAATACTTTACTTAAATGATTTCAGTATTAAATTTTCTAAACAAACAAACGTAAAAATTTAATAGTAATAAACACTACTCACTTCAAACATAAATGTGTCTACTTCTTCCCTTAGTTCTTCGCTTGTGAGTTTTGCGCCATCTTCAGAAGCCTCCAAAAGCAGGTCCAAGAAAGCCAATTTCCGTTTAGTTTCTGATGTATTAAAAAATAAGCCATCATTTGCGTAGCAATTATTTTCTCCTTTTTCTTCATTAGCGAAAGTTCTTTTTGAGTATGCAAGCTTTCTTTCTAGGATTATCTAGGAATAGAAACAAAATAGTTATAAATCATAACTGTTGTATTTTACTACTAGTTTGTGAATGCGTGTATTGAATATAGCTTTGTAATATTGCTGGGTTAGAGTGAAAGAGGAAATAAAGAAAATCCATAAAGCTCTGATGAAATTTAAACGGGAAATAGCGAGCGCTAAAATTATAGCGATAACAATGATATCTGAAATAGCATTTCTACTACTTGTAGAAGTTACCCTTGTATAGTTTGAAAATGAATATAGTAATATTTAATAGTAATAATGTGATTTTTATCTTTTACTCTAACTTTTTAATATAGTTTAATATAGATCATCACAGCCCCTCAAAATTCGCGTCTTGATATTCGCAAAGATTTGTATTACAAGATGTTTAAAAAAGCATTTAAATCCAGTTTTTGAAATGTTACAGTTAAATATGTACATATGTAGAAATAAGTCTTTATGATTGGTTTTAACAAATTACGTACATTCCAGAAGATATATATATATATATATATATATATACATATACATAATTTAATTTGAAATGAATGTTATTATAATTGCAAATTGGATTTCTATCATATAATCAGTTGAATTAGTTCTAAAATTGCTATGGGAACAGGAGGTGTGTCTCGGAGATAGAAAGAGAAAACTATATATATAATGTATGTATATATATAATGTAGCTAAATTAACAGTAATTATAAAAGCATAAAAGGTTAAAACACTAAGAGAAAGTCACACTTGAAATCGCTATATTTCGAACTACTAGAGTACTTCTACTTTGTTCGAAATATAGCGATTTCAAGTGTAACTTTCTCTTAGTGTTTTATCCTTTCTACTGTTATAATTACTGTTAATTTAGTTACATTGTTAATAGTATTACTTTATTTTTCTTTTATATTATATATACGCATCTATTCTAACAAATGTCCTGCTTTTTACTATGTAAAATGATATGTGCTACATGTTGTTCATGTCGAATATTCACGGATTGCATGCAAGGAGAAATGGGTCGTATGTGCCGTTGCCGAGTCCTGTTACAAAGTTGCGATCCTATGTTCCCTCACAGTTAATTCAAGGAAAAACGATTGAAAAATGTGCGCATATCTTTCACTATTGATTATTTCTTCTAAAACAATAGAACATATTTTTCTCTCGCCGCTAAAGGCTCGTCATACTCCTATCTTTGGATCATGCAAGAATTCCTCGTGAAGCAGGTTAGGTTTTTCTGAACCCCATTATCGGTTGCTTTTGTGCATTAATATACCTACTTAGGTGAAGCCAAAATTCGTCCGCAAAGAAATTTTTCTCCACCATGCACACTAATTCCTTCACAAAATCTACTCCTGGGTGCAGGGTCACCCGGTTTATATTCTTGCACTGAAGTAATTTTATAGGGTTTTAACTCCAGTAGCTTTGTAGTCGTTCGAACATAGGAATAGGAAGTTCCCGTTTTCTGAAAAATACGTCAAGCGATATTTTAGGGGAACATTCCAGATCATATATCCAGTGTTATCTAACGTATCTTCTACGAGTAATGCACGTAGCTGTTGCGCTTTTTATCAAAAATACTTCCCGTTTCATGAAATTTATTTACAAATCTGTGAATCGAAGTTGGAAGTTGAACATTAAAGATCCTCTCTTGAAAGAATATTCTTACATCAAGAGCCGTTTCTGTAGGCACGTACCATTCGTACATTGATGCTCTTTGGGTAATGGAGTACTTGAATTGAGCATATTAACAAAATTAACACACTGCTCTTATAAGGTCACCTTTTGAATACTTAATACACAACACCAAGAACACAACCATATGTACATGGACTCCTGGCCGGTTTTCAAGCTTCGGAACGAGACAAGAAGTGCAAAGCTCAGTCAAATGCGTTCAACTGCCAGTGCAAAGGTCCCGTGGAGGAAAAATGATCCGTTGTTTAATGAAAATGACCACAAAAATTTTACACTTAGAATCTGTAACGACTCCGTAACATTCGAGCGTCAAACTGTTCTTAGCTCCTATCTTACACAATTACTGCACTTAATATAGATTTAAAAGGTGACTGTCAAATATTGCAGAAGGTTAGCAAATAAAATAAATGACGTTATTGCAATAACAGCCCTTCGAAAAAGTTTAATTTTTCAGGAGAACAATAAAACAACACCCAACCCATATAAATTATAGAGTTAAAGTATAAAGGTAGCCAGCCAGCTTCTTCAGAATATAATAATCAAAGATGATAAACACATTACGTTTTTGTATACTACAGCGCGGTAAACAATTGTTGAATGTGGGATTGTGTGATATAGACAATTTTTGTACTGAAAGAATGCAAATAAATCGTTTACATTACTAATGCAATTGAAAACATTGTGTTATAAAATTAGGAAATTATTAGTAACCCGTAATTAAAGGTAATTAAAGGTTTTTTCTGCATTGTTGTCTGGCCAAACAATGTGTGAAAGTATCCGCTTGTGAAACAGTTTGGAGATGCTCTGATAATAAGAACATGTGGCATATATCAAGAATAAAGTACATAAGTAGCTATTGCTGAAAACGTTTAGAGCAAGAACTTATCGATCTGGCAAGGTTAATGTTTGTTGCAAAACATAATAACAAAAGGCACTTTTTTCCAATAGCTATTGCATTTGAGGTCATTTGTGGAATATATGGATTTATCAAATACAGCCACTGAAAATAGGCACGAAGAAGAAGTAAAGTTGAGATTGGTTCCAAACGGCAAAATGATTTGATTCTCCACTTTTAGTTGATTATAACCTACCAAGCTGAAAATGCAAACTGTTTTAAAAGTTTATGAAAATATGGGAATTTTCTTAACTTGAGGCAACAGGGTATTCAAAAATATTTTTCCGAATTTTTACTTTACCCTTTGTTACTGGCGTAAACTATTTGTACAGTATAGTAGACATTGGATGTTAGCTTGAATCTACGAGTAAGAGGCATGTTTTTTTTTTTTTTAAATTAAAGGTAATGAGCTGTGAATAAATATACATAATATTTTATACTTATTTTCGAAAGTGCTAGAGAAGAACACCGAAAAATTTGCAATTTTTTATTTTGGAACAACACATAAAATGTTATGCTTTGTAATAATTTTGCGGACAATTATAACGCATATTAAAGCACTGTCGTTGCTTGTCGATTTTGGAAACTTGAAACGGGCTATCTCTACATTTGATAAATAACTGACTTATTTATAGCACAGAGTGAAAGATGTTTGCCCCTTGTATGGGGACTTCGTCTGTTAGAATGGGCTTAGGAAGATCTTTCTTCTTCTATTGGAAATCTTAGCCCTATTTATTTTGATTGAGAGTTCAATAGTAAGATGCCTAAAATGCCAGAAATCTGTTAACTGTTC
The DNA here is from genome assembly GCA_030762175.1 of Metallyticus violacea. Taxonomy (NCBI): domain Eukaryota; kingdom Metazoa; phylum Arthropoda; class Insecta; order Mantodea; family Metallyticidae; genus Metallyticus; species Metallyticus violacea. Next base: position 73,110,019 of record CM060838.1, read on the forward strand.
ACTTGCGAGTTCTTATATTCATTCTAATAGCAAATGAATCGATTGGGAATGCATTTTCCCTATTCCCTGAACCAACATACTCTACTATCAACCGTATCACTGAAGTACTCAGTTCATTATCTCTTGAAGATTATTTTAATACAAAGATTTTCTTTGTTGCACTGAATCATTAAATTGTACCATACTTTGCCTCAATTACTATTACAGCGAAAAAGGAAAAGTCTTTCACTTTTAATACGGAAACTTTATTCCTCATTTATAAAATAAAAGTTCCAATGGATATTAAAGTTAGTACGTCAATATGATCATGTTATCTATAGTAAATAAAATATGAACAATTGTTTATCAATTTACAAAATAAATATTAAACATAATTTAATTTATTGTATAATATACCGCTTTGAATTCTCAATACTTTTTCGGCCCTTTTGAAAAAAAAAAAGTGGAATATATAAGCAGTTTATACCCCATTTAGAATGTTCGAATTATGCACATTTTTGCTACCAGAGTCGCTACTACCGCTGTAACGTCATCCAAAATGATGACTATGACGTCTCTCAAGATGGCACGACCAAGAAGGTGGCGGTGCAAATATTATCTGAGTTGCTCTCGCTTCCAAATGGGATATTTTTTCTTTATTTAATGATATTAGTTACAATTATAAAGCCAACTCTTTTAATTATTTGGTGAATATGAATTGTATGCACATTGAATGCATACAATGAGTTAGACTTATTTTTTTGGTGATTATGCACTTAAGGTCAATCTGTTACCCACTCCCTTCTGGCCCTTTTGAGACTCCTGGCTTTGGAAATCCAATACGATTTAAACGTATTTGTTTTTTGAAGTCAGATTTACGTGCACTTTATGCTCATATACGTTTCTTTCAGTAATTATGAGAGTTACTAAATCTACAATAAAATACTTTGTAAAAATTAATTGCTTTACAGTCACATGTGAGCTGTACACCGCAGGTTGTACTCCGAAAAAACGTGTCTTTTATGCCGCAATGGTTTTTGGAATCCATAACCCTGTTTCACTAGTTGAAACCATGATTGGAACTGGGAGTAACAAGTTTGTAACTTGGTTATTCCTTTTTCAAGTGTCCCTTGCCTCATTAGTATTTAGCTGAAACGAAAATATTCGCAATTAACAAACCCAAACATATGGTGCCAAGAACAGACTCCAGCATCAAGTTACTAATTTATCTATCTCAGCAGCTGAAAATTGTATAGTTTACCTAAACACACCAGCTAAGCTTGTGTCGGTCCTGGTAGTTTTGAAAATAAAATTTACATCTAGGACCCCTTGATACGGAATATGTTGATATATGGCCAATATTTTTAATTGTTGGCGAATGTGTAATTAATATTGGATACAATGTTATAGAGCTGAATGTTTTCTTTTAATTGTTCGCAAATGTTGTATGCAATAATATAGATCCAACTTTTTAAGTGCTGTTGCACTGCACTTAATTTTGAACACTTATTTATGGTGTACTTTTGTACATGATGATGTCAAAAAAGGTGTTTGTACAAAGGAAGACGACTGTCTTCCCTGCGGTCTTTATCATTGTCAAGGACCAGAGGCGGCGATAGGCGCTCGTAGATCCCCAGGTGAAGTGCATGTGCCTAAAAATTTTGGCTCGTTCCTCGCCGAGAGAGGACTTGTAAATGGTAGAACCTGCGTTGTAGAAGCCGGCGGAGGTGATACGGTAGTGAGTGCTACAGGTATAAGGTGCACTAGTGTTTGCACCGAGTTTATTTTGAAGGTAAAGGATTTTTTTTCCTTTTTGGTAACAGAAGGCTTGCATGGACAGGATCATGAACTGATGTAAAATCCGTAGTTGTTGACGCAGTGGGCAATGTCGAAGACCGGTCTCCCGTTTAAATTTTTTCCAATGTCGATAGAGTTGATTCGGCTAGTCGTGGCTGGAAATTTATGACGTGCCTCTTAAATCAGTTGAACAGGACTTCCCCCCCCCCTCTTAGATTAGGCGAAAGGAAAACGTGTTAACATTGTTTATGAGTTGCGAGGAATCTGTCGAATCTAGATAGAAATAGATGTCTTGATCGCTAACGGCAATGACGATTCCTGGCCGTACGACGGTTTGGCCGCTTGCACAAAGTAGGTATTTACCGCGCTAGAGACTGCCAATGGATATGATGGAAGACGCTGGTTAACCAAGACGATTAAGGTGGTGCAGAGCGTCTGACTGTAGCTTCCGGTCTATGAGACCGAAGTAAGTCATGCTTGCAGCCCCGACCTGACCGAAGACTGCTGGAGTTGGCGGCTGGCAGCGCGCTGAAGAAATCGCTGTAGTAAAGCAAAAAATAAGACATTCTTTTACAAATAGTGTCAGTATGTCGTAATAGGTTGTAGAAGCGACACGTTTTAATGTCGTAGGCACCGAGGATAAGGTGCATAGGCGTCCTTTAAGTCTGAAAGTACTTCCTGTGCTTAGAAAATATACCAGGTGCAGACGATTTCGTGATAAGAAGTGGTGTAAATGAAACACACATGTACCGGTGATGCAGGAGATTTAGTGATTACGCGCGGTGTGTACAGCATAGACAAATATGTTTGTGGTCACCATTTATGCACTATAATTTTGATAAAAATAAGAGGCTTTACAATTTACAGTGTTTACAGTGCCTGGCAAAGCGCAATGTAAGTTAAGGAGAATATCAATTCTGTTTCCGTAAGTGCGACAGTTTCACGAACCAGAATGTGAAAGGGATCACAAAACGTTTTAATTGTACTACTATTTTGGAAAAAATAATACACTAAATTTTGCTCATTACACTTTTTATAAATACTTACTGACAAAATTTAGTAATAACTCTATTGGTAAAATTAACAATTGTTATTTTTTCGGTTATGTACACCAAGGTCTTTATTCACCATGATATTTTTAATTTGCTCAATAAAACTGGAACTTAGTAGCCATAATTGGTGCTACAAATCTTACTTTTAACTTGTGCCATAAGTAAAAGCTTCCTTCTCCTCCTCGTCCTCTAGGTCCCAAACTGTTGAGTCACATTCCTCCGACAGGTCGTCCGCATAGGGGACAGCATATTTCAGGAATACTGTATCCCGTTGCCGCTGCATGCCTTGCACAATTTCGCAATTAAATGTTTTAATTCTTGAAATTTTTCGTAAATCTCACTTAGTTTTTTTTTTTTTTTTTTTTTTTTTTTTTTTTTTTTTTTTAAGTTTCGCCAGCAGCTGCGTGTGCCTCGTAACGTTCCTGTCTCACCTCTATTTCCCTACTCAATGTTTCCAGCTCGCCCTTAACTAAACCCAATTCTTCCTCCATCTCTCACTTATGCTTTATCGCTACATCCAACTTCTTATTCACCTCCTTCACTTTTTCTTCGCATTTCTTCATCTTTCGTTTCAATACGCCCACCCTTGTTGCATTTCTTCGTCGCTGTCACCCTCAGGCTGCTCACTGAAATTTGTTCCAACTCTATATTCGAATTTTCCGCGCTACATTCCAAACTTATATTCAAGTTCTCCAAACACGACCACAGAGTTCCACGTCTCACCCTACCCCAAATATTCCTCCCATCAAAGTTCTGCTTCCATTCCCCGTTTCTGCACTTTCGAAACACGTACACATACTCATCTGACAGATACGTGTTCATCTTTTCAGCTTGGTCTCTTCCATCGTTAACTTTCAATTCAAATCCATCCCGTCAGGCAAAGTCATCGGGTCCGTCATCGCCTTCAGTCAAAATGTGCTATTCTGCCCACCTGCATGTCACAGTAGTATGCGTATCCCGTTGTCGCAAATATTCACCGGTTTCAAGCAAATGTACATGTTTTTAATTCCGTCCATATTCACCAAAGTTACATTAAAAACGCATTTGTACTCTTTCTTAGACAAAAGTTCTTTCTCTCTTTTGAACATCGTTGCATTCTTCTGAATATTTGTGACGTCATAGACCCTGAATCTGCAGCGCCCCAACTGACGCAACTACCCTCAATACTTAGCACCTAAATACCAGAAATATCATCCAAATAATCGCCATATTTTAATTACAATTTATTTTCCCTTTTCCTAATTGTTGAAATACCTTCCGCCCACTTTCCTCGTTTCCGCTAATTGCGAAGCAGCAAGCACTTCTTTCGTCCAATGCATACCTCTTTATTTTTCTTCTATCGCGAAGTAGAATCTCTGTGAGGTCATAACTACTCGCTCCGCCTTGTCCGTACATCCTTCAATGTCTTCAATCACCTGACGCTCGGTCTATAACTCTTCGCCGATGACGCCCTCACGCATCCAAGCATGTGCTCACCCAGGAACCCTTCGCTCTCTACCCCAATCAGGTTACGTGATACATAACACAAAATGTTGCAAGTGCAAACACCACCTAAACTAGAAAACAGCCCCATAAAGCCTTCGCCGATGAGATTTGCCCCCTCCCTCCTGGAGATTCGCCCCCTCCCACACTCTAGTCACGCAATACTGCACCAAAACGTAAGTACAAAACAAATTTTTCTCCCAGTTTTTATTCGTTCTATGACCCCATTTTGCTACTTTAAAATCAAATAAGAGTAGGTTTGCAATTACTACGCCTCGCAACTTTAAATATTTAAAAAAGAATATTGAGTTAGTAACGTAAATATGAAAGTTTGCATAACCATAAAAGTTTGCATAACCAATAACATAAAATAACCCATTTCGTACCCCGCGAACAGCGCGACAATTTTTGCCACCACAACACTAGCGCAACTTTTGATGCCATGATGGCTGCCATTTTGATGTCACTAGCGATACTATAGCCCTGATAACAATGTGCGTAACTATAACTGGCATAAATGGGGTACAAACGACTTAGGTGATAGTTTTCCCTAATCTGTTGCATACATTTGATTATATTAGTTCTGGTTTTCGTAGAAAAGGAAAGGAATAGCGAAATATGTAATCAGCTATTTCCAGGATTGTAAGACGGAGAAAAAAAAATTATGACAGGAGAACCAGCAATCAGTTCGGCTCTTGGAAATGATTCTGAGTAAAAATATAACACGCAGAAAAAGTAGGTACAAATAATTTTGGGGTAGAAAAGGAGAGGGATAACAAGAATTTTGAGAATGGGATACAATGATCTCAAAACGCTACATTTGGAGATACAGGCATCGATTTGGATCAAAGTGGTGTTGTGGTGTGACGATGTTCATAACCAGCCAATTATAATATATTTGCTTAAGGTAAGCTATTGTGCATTGTGCATTTAGTCCTCATAAACACGATGTAGCTTTAGAGTTAACACCTGCAGCACCACAACGCAGCGTCTAAATCATTTGTTCCTGTTTTTAATGTGTCTATTTTTCGTCTATTTCTCTTTACTCGTAAATTTTTATACATATTTTTTCATCATCTTATATAAAGAAAACCGATGACTCGGTCGTGCAAGAAGAAGATAGAAAAAGAAAGGGAATGTATGTACAGCTCATAGTTACATTATTCAGGTCAGAGGAAACAAGTTACAACAATACTGATTAAAAATAATAATCAAAAAATAGAAAAGATCCATTACATTTTTGAAATAAAAATATTAATTACATAGATCATGGAAGATACAAATTTGAAGATATTAGTTTCGCTTCATGTTGAAAACATGGAAAATGTGGAAAAAATTACTTAGGAAATGAAGGCAAATGGGATTTACGTCACATATAAAAGGAGATATTATCAATATATGATATATTTCAACCTAAGAGTTCCATAATTAAAATGAAACAACACGCATTACTCAAACTTATAATTATACAAATAATAAGTTCTTATGAGCCATTAAAATCCATGTTATATAACAAATAATAATGACTCATAATGCTATAAGTAAATGAATTATTACTTTCGTTATTACCTTCTCGTCAACATAATGAGGGATTGGAAAACAGGGGAGCAGTTCTGAAACTCAGAACATATTTTCATATTTATTTATTTAACATAATTATTTATTAAACACTAGAAAATTACAGAAATACTTATATCATTCCCATCATATCGAATTCAGAACCTCCTAACATTTGTCTTAAGCAGGAAGATGGAAGCTCAACATAGAGAAGTGATTCATTTTTGGTAAAATATTCAATTAAATATCACATTCATATACACCTTACCTTGTTAGTGAAGTCGTGAAGTACCTGAATGCATTCCTTTTGCTTTTTGCAAGTTTCAGACCAACTGAATAACAAATTGTTATATAGCCATGGGCGAGTGAGACGTCGTATCACAAGTTTACTCATACTGTAAAATAAAGCATATCGAAATTATTAACTTTGCAACAACACCCTGATCAATTAATGTCTGCATTTCTTAAATACGTAGGTACAGTTTTATATAACACTATGTAGACTTTCACTGTTGTTGTCGATGCATAGCTTTTGGGATTAATGTCCGTCGTCTATTGGAAATAAAAGCCGCTTCCAGAGGTTTAGTCTGGAACTAAAGCACGCAGTTGTTCCTGGGATCTGCAGTAATAGACTTCGCAATATACCGCTGCAGATGTCTGCCATAGAAGCAAATGAAGCGTCTGGAAGCAATTTTATTTCTAGTAAACCACAGCCACTCAGCCGGAAAGCTTTTCATGATATTATATTAAAACTTGGGAGTTGGGAAACTAAAGCCTTTTTATTGTATCCGGAAAAATAACATGACTGACGTATTTGTCTGTTTATAAGGGACATTCTAAGTTGATATAAAATGTTGTGGTTATTGATTGGGTATTGTAATTAATTACAGATAAGTGTAATCACATTTTATGCACTTGTAATGTAAAGATATCATAAAAGTTAACTTTTGTTTTTGGAAAGAATGTAAACAGGAAAAGAAAGGGAAGAAAAATAAGCGTCCTGAGTGGAACAGAGGAAGAGAGTAAGGAAGGACAAAAATAAAAAAGATTTGACGGTTCTTAACGAGACATGTTGTAATATTAAAAATTGCAATTGTCATAATTCTGTCATTTTTTCTGATCCTGACACTCTATACAGTAATTTCGCAATGTTAATTAAAAATATTAGCAAAAAAGTGTTTGGGTTCATAGTTGGAATGTATAATATCACTACCTACTACCCTCTAATAAGTGTACTTCTCTAACTTTTATAATTAAACGGATAGAATCAGAAGTTACGTACTAAAATTTTAATCATAAAACGGTTGATGCACTTAGTTCAGAGCTCAAAACATTTCTCTACCTATCGAAGGCTTGATGTTCATACCGATCAATGAAAATATGATACTCTGCAAAATATTGTCAACACTTTTGTGACTTCCAGTTCAGTTGCATGCAATATTTAGAGAGCCTAAATCTAAAGACAAAACATCCCAACCCTTTGTCCAAATGTGTGGAGAGGGTATTTCAACACTCATGGACTGGTTGAATATACATTTTTGGCAAAATAATAATTGACTAGGTCTGATTTTCATTTTTGGAAGTTTATTATACAGTTTTTCTCTTCGCTGACCTTGACTTTCCGTACAACTCCGCGAAAGCTCAGTAACTTTTTAAACTTGACATTCAGGTAGGCATTACCCATCAGGACTAGCGAAAGTGGATGCAGGAAAAAATGTTTACCTGATATTTTAACTCACATTTGGTTACTAATATAGCAATTTCCTACTGTACAGACTACTGCAAAACCGTGGAGGTCAATTATGCTATAGTTGCTAACATGTTCTCTTTTTTCTTAATTGAAATTGCTGGTAATAATAAAAACAGAGGAGAAAGTTCGGAAATGACATTTCTACAAGGTATCGGCATCGAAAGAAATTACAAGCGATCAACAATAAAAAAGAGACGTATGGAAATTGTTCTGTAGAGTTGCTTTGATGAGACAATGGATGAAAGTTATGCTGCAGAAAGAAAACAACACACAATATGTCTAATATGAATAAACAGCTGTTGCTTTTAAATGTTTATTAGAAAATTAGGAATGATTGTGACTAATCACCTAAAAGTTTTAAGTGATACCGCAGTTAAAGTGTTCATACTATTAAAATAACTCTTTATTTAATTTATTACCAACATTATACACATATATTTTTGTGATTTGATTTCTTTCTTTAGAATGTGATCCAATTGGTATTGGAAAAGACAAGAGAAAGTATGCAGATGCTCTTAAGTTCTAGTCAAGAATCAACTCAATTCAATAACAAAGGTGGCTTTGATCGCCAAGGCATGAACGGGCGGTTTTTTTTCCCCTAGGTTTTATCTCACTTCTCATTAATAACAAGTACCGGGGAAGTACCATAAACTTAGGCCTGTAACTTTCAAAATCCCTTTCCCAATTTATCATTTCATCTTATGTATCATCAGTGTCCAGCCTGTGACGCCACAGTAGTGAAACTTTATTTATAAAAACATCAGCGAATATTTAAATATATTGAGCAGAACAAACGTAATCAGTAGGAATAACAAACAATGGTTCAAGGGATTTTGAACAATTTCTGACTAAGCGCGATTTCAGCACGTCATCCCACAAACATATTTGCAGTAAACCTGATGACTTCGAAAACTTCAACTTTATCAAGAAGCTCAAAAATATTATACAATGTATTCGAAAAAATTACTTAAGTTAGTGATATGGAAGAAACAGTATAAAATCTGGAGAGCCGATAGTAATTGTCAATTCGTTAAAACAAAAAGAGTCACGAATGAAAAGAAATGTCTTCAAAGTTGTAATTAACTATAAAAACGTTGATTTAAATAAGATAGAAAGCAAATATGTTCTAATTGTGCATGTTTATGATGCAGATTTTTCAAAATCTGAAAATCAAGACAAGAAAGTTTATATTTAAGATAAAAGATGTGAATTGCATCAAATTCTAAGCAAAACATTCAGGTAATTTTAAGTCAGATATCAATGTTATTTGAGAAAGGCTAAAAGCTCTAGCGCCATTGAAAGTGTCGATCACAGAACTTAAATTCTTGTTCTTGGTAGTAGTCGTAAGGATGAATCTATTGTATCTGACAAGAAAATAAAAATTAAAGATTTTTTCTCCTTAAACACAAAGCAAATGCAACCACTGGATAAATCATTATTCCTTTGCCTTAGATCCGAATAACTCATGTTTCTTTCGAAACTCATGAAATCAAATTAACTAACCTCTGAATAAAATAATTATGTTGCAAGTTTAGCTGGAATTAACATATCCTTTGGTTTTATACACCATTGTGCTTCAAATTATGAATACTTTTTTGTAAATGTCTTTTGAAAACCCCCATCACTTTGAGATAAATTAGTACTATTAAGAACATCCACTTCTTTTCCTGATTGACTACAACTCATGGACTTTCTTTTCCTTCATATTTCGTCCTCAGTTGTTTAACTAGGTACGGATTTTAATTTATTGGTAGCAATTTATTTTGGTTTGCTGAATTATCTTTTTCGATGGGTTACATTGGGAAATTTACTGGACGCATCAATATCTAGGAGTATATGAATAGTTAATTCAAAATCACATTTCCGATACATTTGTTTGAGGTGAATCAAACAATCCTTAAGTACCTCATTAGAGAAAATCTGTATAAGAAATTGAAATAAAAAGGAGTCTATCAAGCTACTTTTTAAAATATTTTAAATTAAAGGAAAATGATTTTAATAAAAGATAGGCCCAATAAATGATCATTAAAATAGAAAAGATAAAGTAAGACCAAAAGGGTGGTACTTTTAACTACTTCATTTATAAACTATCGTTTTATCTCTCAAAATCTATAAACTATCAATTATATTTTTATGTTATAGTCACTTCTAGGGGTTAAAAATAATTATAATCAAAGTAGCACAAATAGTTAGATCTTTAGAAAATAGTGAAAAGATACAGAAATATCAATAGAGTAAAAAATAAATCTGGACAATAAAAGTAATGCTTATTTTGAATTTCAAAAACTACATCTAATGATAAACTGCAGCTATATCTGATATTTTATGTAGAATGTAATGTAGCGTATTTAACCAAAGGATAAGAAATCGCATATATTGCTTATACTTACGTATATATTGCTGTTACATACTCCGATTTAGAGTTTTCTTGTGCATGAATGGATGTGCCCATTGCAGTTTCTAGGAACAGTCAAGGAAAACATTACATGACATTAACTTTTAACATATTTTGCGTCACATTTATTATATTACATTATAAAATATATTACATTATAATGCATTGTGTTATACTATATTGTAGTGCGTGATATTACATAAATTCTACGAGGGCTGTTCAATAAAGAATGTACAATTTGACAGGCATAATTTCTCGCGGAAAATTTTAACTTTCAAATATTTTGTAAGCTTAATTGGTTGTTCACGTGGTATCATTTACGCTTCCCGCATGTAAGACGTGTGCAAGTTTAGACACATTCAGTTCCGCCTCAGCAAAATAGGGACTACATAAGACGTACAATATGCTGCTCTGAAATGTTGCTTTCTTCTCAACAAAACCTCAGCTGAGGCCTATAAAATGTTACAGGAGTCCTATTGAGAACTTGACCGAAAATGATTTAAAAATTTCAAAGGGGAAGGTAATCGTTTGGAAAGAACGTGGACCTAGTACTACCGTTTGTGCTCTAAAGGAAGAAAACATTAACGCCGCTGCCGCCACTGTGAGAAAGGGTCATTAACAACACTTTCGGAAATTATGAAATTTTCACTGATTGCCACCCACACTTTGTTAATTGAATAGTTGCATATGAGACGGGCTTGTGCATGGTGGGTTCCAAGACTGCTGATTTACGAACTAAAAGCACCCTGGCTTGTAGGTTTGCCCGCAGTTGAGGATGATGTTATGGGACGCTACGAGTTTCTTTCAAAGGTAATCACTGTTGATGAAACTTGGCTCCATCATTCCAATCCTGAGAGTAAACAGCAAATTTCTACAACTAAAATTAAAAGCAAAAGTTTCTGCTTCTGCTGGGAAAGTTATAGTCATCTCAGTTTCCAATATTCAAGAATGTTTTACCAGCATGTGATACCTACAAATACAGTTGTAACTTATCAATACACAGAAATATCCTAAAAATTCTGCAAGGTCGTATCATAAGCAAAAGGTCACATTCGGGTGCAACAAACTGGATGCTTCGCCACAATAATGCAGGGCAGCACGTCGCAACTATTGTTACTGAATATCTCACAAAATCAATGTGAAATGTGTCTTTTACTCCTTATATAGTCTATATTTAGGCCCTTGCAACTTTTCCTTTCCGCAAATTGAAGAAATAGCTTCATAGAAGGCATTTTCACTCATCAGAAGCAGGGGTGAAGGCTGCGGAGGCGATTCTGAAGGACCTTATCATGGGCTTGATGTCTGCAATGCTAAACGTACTTAGCCCCTCATCAGTAACCCGTCGGACCTGCTGGTGTAGTGGTAACCATACATACCTCCTAAACCCAAGGTCACGGGTTCAAACCCGGCCAGGATCGATGGATTTTTTCGAGGGTAAAAATCCTAAGTAATGCTTCCTCCGGAAGGGAAGTAAAGCCGTGGGTCCCGTGTCGTACATTTGCGGCACGATAAAGAACCTCAAGCCTGAAAGAAGAGACCTCTGAGCAAAATTTGTCTGCTGTTTCACGCCCTGGGTTGAATGGGACGCTGATAACCTGAGATGTTAAAGAGAGTCCATAAATAAAACAAATAAAAAAAAATTATCAGTAACCGACGTCTTTTCTTTAGGTCTCTTGGCTTTCAGAGGTTCATTAGTTCCATTTCCTTTAAAATTTTAAGCATTCAGGAATTATCCATTGAAAATGAACCAAGTAATCATTTTTTCATTAATAGAATGAGAATTTGGTGTTTGGAATTTGTGTATTATGATAGATGTATTATCTACCACCAGGACCAAATTTTACTGTAAATTTGGACTGAGTTGTTGCTCTAGTCAAAGTGCATGCATTTTATTTTTCATTTCATAGTGATAGTCACCGATTTTCTGATTTGATTTGAAAATGCCAAAGCTTATGACGAGTATATTTTCTCTAGGTGCCATGAGCGCTCTAAGTGTAGCCTAGAGTGAATATAAACTGGTTTTCTACACCACATAAATGTCTACTAAATTACGCGTACTTTACATAAAAAGTAACAAGTACAGCCATGCTTAAGGTAAACAACTCTAACGAAGCAACTTGTTCAACTTAAGGCTTACAGTAGTCAACTTTCTACATGAACCCTCTCTTCTATGTTGCATTTAGAAAGAACATGGAAGAAATTCGTGATTTCCTCAAATACAATCTAGTCTGCATTAATTTGGGCCACTTTCATTACTTTAGATACGTGAAAATGATCCTTATGTAAGTAATTGTTAGGCCACTCACCGCGAACAAAAGTTTAAAAGCTACGATTTCCAACGGTAGAGTAAGTGCAAACGACAAATCACACAATTGCAAAAGTATTCGATAACGAATGTTGTTATTGTGGCCAGTGTGAATTAGATATTAAAATCATGGCACCCCTATGCTTAGGATACATGTAGGTAATATTTTTGAAAAAAAAATGTTTAACTCAAAAAATAGTACGTACTGTCCAGATTGCATTAGTAGGTGTCTGCACCTGAAATAGAATTCTAAGCATTTTTTAAAAAGTATCTTCAATTGAAACACGAAAGAATAATAAATTAATAGTTTTCTTTATTTATTTTCTTTTAAACTACTGAGACACGTATTTAACATTTAATTTTAATTAATTGTTACATCATCGTAATAAAACCCGAACGTTTCTTCGTTTCGCGGCTAGAGGTAAGTTTTTGATGTCATAGTAACCGATTTGTCAACAAAATAAGGCCTGTGTGATGACGTGTTGCTCAAAAAAAAATAAATAAAATATTTATAATTACAATGAAAATATTCATGTTATTAGTAACTACTGTGTGTTATTATTATTATTATTATTATTATTATTATTATTATTATTACTTATATCTACCTTTTGGTAGGAAAGAGGTAAATCTTCTTTATGAGGGTTGTTCAATAAAGAATGATAATTTGTTGACATAATACCTTACTCATTCTCGTTATGATCGTACTCAAAGCATTCCCCGTTAGATTCAATGCATCTGTCCCAGCATTTACGCCATTTTTCAAAGTAATGCTGAATACCAGTTTTCCACGGTCCTTCAGAATCACCTCCGTAGTCTCCAGCATTGGTTCGAATGCTGGAAAGTGCCTCACAAGAAGGTGTTTCTTCAATATGGGGAAAAGAAAAAAGTCGCAGGGAATTAAATCTGAACTAAAGGGAGGGCAAGAAACACACCTCACGTTCATTTTGGTGATACGTTTAGCAACCAGATTTGCGATGTGAGATCGAACAATTTTGCATATGATATGACCTTGCAGAGTTTTCAGTGCAGGTGTAAGTGGACATACTGATAAACAATTCCTTATGAATTGAGATGATCATAACGTAAGTGTGGCTAGGGGCACCCAGTGAATATTCAAGAATTGCTGAAAATGTTCTTAATGTTAACCATTGTAACCTTTGTTACAATGACAGTGTCGATGTTGATTTTCTTTCGTTAGAACACAAACTGGAGCGGCAAGTCCGCCTTTCTCTTTAAACATTTAAAACAATCTTCCAGCTATGCTATAGGAAAGAACTAGCTCTCTCTACATGGGCATCGTGTAGCATTGAAGATTTGTTGAGAGGGAAAGCAGAATTTCAGAGCAGTACATTGTTGTTGCATGTTACCTCCATTTTGCTGTAGGAGAACTGAACTGCCTCAACGTGCTTATCTCTTAAAGACGAAAACTCGAAGTGACAACAATGAAACTAGTGCCAATTGCTCAATATGTATAAATATAACTACTATTGTAAAGTTAAATTTTACTGAGAAAAATTATTTCTGTAAAAATATAGTATAATTCTTTACTGAACAGGTGTCATATAATAGAATGATTATGTTATATACTTGGTGCATGCAGTTGACCGTTTCACTGCGCTTATAACTGTCTAGTGTCTATACTTTAATGTCAAGCTTAACACAAAGTTTCCTTAAATATCCGGTCTGAATGGGTTTCTTTAAAAACTGCTTTCGCAAATTTTACGTCCTTCTGTATTAGTTCGTTACAGAAAGGGGGACCTGGTTAGTATCATATTACTTTGATACATTAGTGTGGAAAATACTAAAAACCAAAATAAAAAAGGTTCCAGAAACTATCGAAGCAAATGATGCTATGAATAGGACTGGAATAAAAAAAGAAATTAATTTGCATTAAGTTGTATTTCAAGCTGCACTTTTTCAATTCGTAAAAATTTACACATAACTTTCCACAAGCATAAATCTAATTGAAAATTTCCTATTAGACATGAAATCTACGCCAGAAAAAATAAAAGTTTGCAAGGTTTGTAGTAGAAAACGATAATCACGTTTTACAGAAATACCCGGGTTATCGTTCATTATAATACATTACCGATGACCTGTGTGGTATAATGGAGAGCACATTGTCGAACATGGAAGAAACATTGCCACTGGAACATATAGCAAGCCTTAAATATGTTAAACTTAATATAATTTAATTTTAAGAATCAATCTGTGACTTCAAATCTTAAAAATGATCACGATACTCTATAATGGGAAGAATAAGTAATCAGAATGGCAGTTCCAGTCTGTTTCAGCTGTATTTTACAATTAGTATTGTTGTGGTACGTATTACTTTAGATTTTCAATCACAAAACTGATGGATGACAACATAATTTCTAATTTTCATTGTTTCATGTTTTTCTTGTATTTATCTAGTACATCTTTTCTATTCGCTAATTTCCTATTTTAAATTGCATAATTATATACATTTTTATAAACCTTAAAAGCGGCTGCAATGTAATAGCTTTTAATTGAAAGAAAGCCATTTTAAACATATGAACATCATTTATTACCAAATAATGCGACAGCTGTTTTTACCGACATGCAGTTGGAAAACTTACTCTCACAGAAAGGTCAGCCCTGCTGCCGAAGTCCCGAACGGCAAGTGGAGAACCTTAGCGAAGAAAGCTGATTGGTTATGATTTCAGTAGTAGGGATTCACATGTTCCTCTGTTAGCAATGTAGTGAACATTTTCAAATGTGTGCGAATGAAAAGCGTTAGTGTGGGGTGTGCTTTATTATTTTTTGTTCATAATGAGTAGAAAAGAATGATGTGCACTGTAAATGTAAATGTTACAGTGAATATACACAAATACTTTAGCAGTTGATTCCAGGATTAAATGGAATACGTGTAAACACACAGCATATATCAATTCCAGGTCGTCTATGAACACCCTATAAGATATTCTGAAGATTTATTGACTTTATAATAGACACTGAAAATGTTTCTTTTGTCAATGAAAAGGAAGAAAAACTAGCTAAAATGAGCAAAAATGAAAGGCCCAACTATTCAGTGGCCCTATTAGAACAAAAATATGTAATTACTTGCAAGTTTTTTAATGTAATTAAGGAAAATTCTACAACAAGAGAACTTGAAGTTGTGAAGAAGCACGTCGCATTCTTAATGGCAACATTAGCTGTGGTTCCCAACCAAAATAAGCAGTTTCCATACTCAAAACTAAAGAAATATCTCCAAAGAGTAAACTTTTTATCAGTGTCGATGGAAAAAATAAAAAGAGAGAATGCTCTCATCGCATTGATCTTGTATAACCTGGTACAAAGAAAGGTAACATCATCGCGCTTTCCTTGTTGCAAGGTGGAAAAGAAGTCATTAGTGCTATATCACATTAAGAAATGTTTCACGAAACATATGCGAAACTTACAGTGTTAAAAGCGCGTTCTTTGCGGCATTATTATTATTATTATTATTATTATTATTATTATTATTATTATTATTATTATTATTTCCTTTGGTTATATTACTAAATTAAATTTTCCCATTCATTTCGCTGTATTACAACTCATACTGAATGGCTACAGTAACAACATGCGTTATCAAACACTTTTGCAACTGTGTGATTTGTCGTTCATACTTCGAATGTACTATTGCTTGTTTTTCTGCATTACGATAGCTCACCGAAACCATTCTGTTCTCTCCGCCTTATTTGTTGTATACCTAGCATTTATGATTTATACTTCCCTCCGCATCGCTGCAGCATCCCCTTGTTTCCGACTTCTTCCGTTGCAGTTTGGTACTCAGGATTTCGACTTTCTCCACTGTCGTTCGGGATTTCGGCCACAGAATTGGCCTGTCTATGCGGGTAAGTGGTAAACGCAATCATGATGGCCCACGAGACCAACGCTGGAGTTTTCACGACGTTATTTTCGTGTTATGATTAATTATGACTTCAAAATGGGGCTAATAGCAGAACAGTGTCAAGGGTCTTTGGTGGGCATTTTTCATGACTCTGCACCATCCGAAATTAGTTTCAAGAGGTCCAAATACGTTGGAAATCCTTGGAATGTGAACCTCGCTCTAGTACCACCTTTACATAACTGTAATATCAGGAGCAATTGAAACTGAGCGCAAGTTACTTACGGAGGTCTCCCACACCCCCTAAGCTGACATCCATAGTACCCTGAATATTGGATCAAAGATTGTTATCCTTCAGATGTAATGCCATGTTCTTGTAAAGCCACCCGTTATTCTGGTTGAGTACTGCATTCATTAACAGAGGAGCATAAAGCAGCTCGTGTGGAATGCTGCCATTTCATGCTAGAAAAATTAGACAAGGGAGAAGCAAGGACATCTACAAGATCCTTACAGGAGAAGGATTGTGGATATGACTGTATGATACTTTCCAAAAATGACAAAGTGCGAAGGAGCAGAAGTACTGCCTTCTTTCCATATAAAAACCAGTCGTTTAGCATATTATTCACCCTCAATACAAAAGAACAATGCTGCAGAGTGGTATGTAAATGACTGTCTAGTGTTGTGTATTTTATATATAAGCAATTGCTTAATAAGCAAAAAGTGTTAAACCCATTTAGAGCATTGAAAATTTCAGAGGCGAACTTTCAAAAAGGTAATATAAATTTTGATTTGGGTGTAAAGCTAGTGATTTTGATAAAATTTGGAGTCGAAATGTATGCCATGTATCATGTGTTAGGCTTCTAACTGAATGGAAAAAGGTACAAAGGTACACTAGAGTATGTCGTTTGCAAGCTCTACCTTTTGGAAGAAACCAAAGTATCGTTTAACTGTTGTTATTGCTATAGAGTAATTATTTAGAGAACAAACTTTCCACCTGATATGAGACAGTATTACATAGGGAAGAGTGTTCTGCACCAAAGTGTTCAACTTTCGTTACTCTAACTGATGACCCCTACTCCGACCTAAACTCATATTGAAAAAGTAACTAATAGGAATAACGATCCTACATTCGAAGCAAAAGTGTTTATCAAAACCTTGCATACTACTTAATGATGCTATCCACATTTAATATTGACTAAAACGAATGTGAACTTTCAAGTTAACAGTGGAATCTACTCCACAAACATGCAAGAGTATGAATTTATCTATTCGCCATAAGGATTTCGTAGACTGTTTCTCTGGTGAAAATGTGTAGATTTTGGTAACGATTGTGTTGTTATGCATATTCCTGAATGGCGATTGTTCATAATTCAGTTTGAAGCCTGCACTTCTGCATGATGGCAATGAATTCCCATTAATATTTGTAGCACACGCTATTGATATGAAAGAGGGATATGGAAATATAAAATTGATTTAAGGGAAAGTCAGTTTAAAATAACTGAAGTAACAGTCGGTGAACATTTGTAAACATAGCTTTATTGCCTAATTTAGGGTACACTAAATTCAGAGATGTAGTCGTCATTTGGTTGTTGTTGTTTAGGCCAGTAGTCGAAAACATGCTTCACTGTACGACTTGATTTATATCACTAGAGCTGTATCAGATAATATTTGTTTATATTAAGAAATTAATGTAAACTTCTCAGCAATGCACTGGCTCTGTTAAATCCTGAGATTTAACAATTGCTTTGTTTATATAAAGAAAATATGGAAGCATGCTTTATGTTAAAATGTAACAAACTAAGAGATATACAGTTGTACTCATATTTTAAATTAACAACGTTTAAATGATGTTTAAAGTGAACACTAATAACGTGGCTTAAGTGTTCCTGAGACAGAGACAAACATCATTAACTTTTCTTTGTTATTTCCCTTACAAATAAATTAAAAGAAGAGCTTTACATTACCACAAATAATATCCAAGGTGCAGAGTGTGACATAAGGAACGATGTCAAATCCAGGATGATCCACTTTTGCCTTTAACTTCTCCACCAAGATTTTGCTTTTCTCTGCAAATACTTCCACAAAGTTTTCCAGAATCTTAAAGTGAAAAGTGGGAGTTATCATCTTTCTGTGCGAATGCCATTTAGCACCTGAAAAATAGAAATTTCTTTCGATAGTTAGATGTGCTGATACTATTCAAGTAATTTTTTTACAGTAGATGATGAGCATTTAAAGAATGAATTAATTTGAATAAGATTCTGTAGGAATAAAGAAGCAAAATTACAATAGCGAGAGTAATTCACAAAATGAAATATTGCTAACTAAATGAGAGTTGAACTGCGATGTACACATGAGCACAAAAATAAAAGTTTCTATGTTCTATAGCCTTGAATTGGACGTCATTCTCTGTCGAAAATATTGATATGTAAAGATCATATCCCCTTTCTCCCCCTCAGTTTTCACTCAGGTGTATTTCTGTGCCTACATCTGATTTCAATGTACTATTTTTTTTGACATACAGGAGATTCTATTGCAGAAATGGGGAATTCCATATTTATTTGTTTCAAAATCATCCATCCTTTCTTTAACTTTAATAAGATGCATTAAGTTCTGTTAGCTCATATAAAAAAAAAAAGAAACAGGTAAAACATTTGCTTACTCGGGACGAATCCCTTCTTGGGCACTTCCGAGAGGAAGGGAAATGATAGGGATACAGTGGGCGGCCACGATGGGCGGTAGCTGAGGCCTCTATCATGTTTTAAGAGAGAACCTCCCCCCGAGTTGTTCGAGCTCCCTAGAAGGCCTGCCTCTATATCAGACGCCTGGGCAGGAATCTTTCCAAAGCGCAAGTCATCATCAAATCGCGCCAGTCAACCTCGCTTTGACCTTTTCAACTGTAACGAGCGACGGAATGAAATTATATGAAAGGAGAGAGCGGAAAATTCTAAAATATCTCACCCAGCATTTGCGGAAACCACGAAATAACCTAAGGTCAGAATGGCCGAACCAACGGCAATTAAACCTGGAACCTCCCAAATACAAGTATTAACATTCACCACCCCAGTCACCTCAGGCTCCGTGCTTCATAAAGCTATAAACAGTGTGCAACACGAGTAGTGATGTAAATACATAGCGAGTTAATAGAACAGAAAAATATATGGGTACTACATTAAAAATATGTAAGGTATAGGGGCAGCCATGTACATTGGGAGATGGGAGACCAAGTCGTGTAGTGCATGTGCAGGTAGCAGTTGGTAGTTAATTGGAGGAAGGCTTGTGAGTGAGTGGTTGTGCTTTCATGTGCTTCTTGGTACTTTCATTGTGTGTACATTTTGTGCATATTGTTCTTTTACTTACGCCACTTCATAAATATAATCTTGAAGATGAAAGCGTTGTTGTGGGATTTGAGTTTCCGTCGGTGTCTCTGATGAAATGGTTCAGTTCACGACGCCAATGTTTGCTGTGAGTCGTCACTTTCACCCACTACCTGATCCCAGGGATTTCGCGGTCATCTTTGTCTTCACACAACGGAAGGGGACAGGAAGTTCGTACAAAATATAAATACAACGTATGCGGTGAGACAAGTGTATTTATTGATCTGATTCCAAGTTACAAAGAAGCTATTGTTCGTCTCGGGAAATGAATCTCCGTAGCCCTTGGGCTAGTAGTTTTGACTCGGCGTGCCAGCAAAGCTAAGAACTTCTGAACGATCGCGAGCTTCTGAAAACAATCACTTCATTAGCTAATTGACACGTCGCTGCAAGGCTTTGCTAAGTATTGATCTACCGTACGAGTTTCTCGTGGGAATAAAAGCTTGTAATCGATTATTGCTGGTTTGTTACTCCCGGATTTACTTTGTATCGCGCGTCTATGCATTCCACTTGCATGAATAATAATAATAATAATAATAATAATAATAATAATAATAATAATAATAATATAACTTATGAGCCTAATCACAAATCCATCTTAGAATGTCTTGTAGAGAATGAATGCCTGAAACTGCCAGAAGTCAGTACAGGTCGTCAGGGACTTTTCTCAGGGAGATGTCAATTGCTGCAGTAGCCGCTCGCGGCTTTGCCTGCTCCATGGACTTAGGTGATTTAAAATGTACCAGGAAGAGAGTTTCTGTATTATTAAGGTGGAGCTTTTTGGCAAAGGCAAGTGGTGTTTCCTGGCGGTTACACATCCAATCATAGGCCACGCCCGACATTGCTGAACCGAGGTCCTCAACATGGTTGCCGTTTGGGAGGTTTCAGAGGGTAATTGAACGGATCAAGGTTTGGAAGCTAATTCTGTTTTGTTTGGGCCAAGGTGTGTTTCGTGGTCGTACACCAGTTGAGTGGTTGCCCTCCTCGAAGTAGCCTAACCAGAGATGTTAGAAAATTTTCACCCAAGGGGTCCCATGATGTCCATGGGGAGACTGTATTTTCTAGGGGCTCTATGATGGGAGTCCCCTAGAGCTCTGACCAGCTCATTTAGGTGGTTCGGGATGATATCATGGACCGTCCGGGTTCTCCCCCATATGACGTTTATGATATACGGAACATTGGAGTGGTCATGTATGATATGCGCTGGGGAGCTGCGGTCGGTACCGTACATAATTCTTAAATGCCCGGTTCTTCAGGAATTGAATTCTGCGGATCATGGTCGGAGTCGCGGATCCCCAGATTTCACAGCTGTACAGAACCACTACACGCAGCTTTTGGGTCAGGTTCATGGATCGAAGACATTGAAAAGCAAGAGATGTTTGGTACTTTTAATTTCAAAGTGTCATGGAGTGTATACAGAAAAATGAAAGGAGTTTGGAACAGGGAAAAGTGTGTTGAAATATGTGATAAAGCAGCAAGAGAAGGCTTAATGGGCGAGAACAGGAGTTGTATAATTGAAGGGTTTAAGTGTAAGGGGAAAGATGGATAATTGTGCATTGTGTAGCCAGAAAGACAATAATTGGTATATATTATTATAGTGCGAGGAAACTGAGTTTCTTAGGAAGAAGAGAGGGACCAAACTACCAAATGAAATTACACGGAAAAAGAAATTGAATTTTAAATAAAGAAAAGTCAAGGTGGAAAATGACATTAATTTAGGTAAAATAAAAGCAAACTGGGTGAAAAAATTTAGTAAGCAAGGCAACAAGGAAAGTGTAGATTATGAGGGGTTAGAATGAAATAGTAGGAAGGACCCATAACTCGGTAACCATAGTGTTTGGGTATATCGGACCTCAGGAAATACAACAACGCAGGGTAGTAGAGTATAGTAAGTTATAATTTGCTAAATTATGTAATAATATTCAAGATAATTGTAGAATAGTAGTTGAGTACAAACAAATGTGACTGAAATGTGACTTATTTAAAAATTGTATATAGATTTATTAAATGTGTATATAACAATAACTAGAAAATCAGAAAACGCTAAGAAAATGTCACTGATTTCCAATCACTATATTCGAACTGCTTGAGTTCTTCTATGGCAAGAAAACAAATCACTACCAAGCAGTTCGAAATCCAGGGATTACAAATCTGTTACATATTTTTGTGTTTTATCCTTTTGTGCTTTTCTATTATTTCTTATTTTAGTGAAAATAATTAATAATGTTACATTATTAATATATGTCTTTTTTTAACGTACCGAAAGACACAGCATCCTCTTCAAGACTCGTGAAGCGATCTTTTCACAGTGACTTTGCAGGGTATGGCAGTATGGGATAGACAGTTACTGAGATCGCCACCGGTAAAACGATCAGAAACGGATGTAAATACCCAAAGCAAACTGGATCCTCAATTAAGGAAGAAACATGAAATATAGCCCCAGATCCGAGTATTAACGTACCTGTATCCCTGATTCTTATTTGCTCTCTACTTGGAGCATAGGTGCAGTCATTTCAGATGAGCAAATGGTGAAAATTACAAACTTAAACACTAGTCATTTCCAGCAAACACTTCTATTCCTGATACTGTTCAGCAAATATCACCATGCTACTTTCGGCTTCTTCAAATCAGTAACACGAAAGCATGTGGAATTAACGACTTTAACATTAACAGCAATACCCATTGGACTGTAATTTAAACAACAGGGACAGACCGGTAACCAAGGAGAAAGAACGGAGAAGGCGAAGGGAGGATTCAAGAGTAATTGCTGTGTGAAGATGCAGGTAGGAGTACAGGGGATCAAATGATCGATTGGAGAGCCACAGAGGGGAGGAGAAGAGGAGGAAGTATGGAAACTATGAAGGTTTATAAAATGGTGAAAGTGTAAGCGTGTGGTGTATGTTGGGTAAATAGCGTAGCTTTTGATTAGTTTAAATTGAAAGTTTAAACTTTTTCGGTCATAATTTGAACACTTAGGTAGTCGGCTGGCTGGTGGCAGAAGCCTCGCTTCTCCTGTGCTGTTGCTCTTGTGATAGGCTCGCTATCTTTTCACGTGTTGTGTTGTACCTTGTTTTCAATTGCTGTATACCAGTTGCTGTTTAGTTTGAGAGCTTCTTCTTTCTTGTTCGGATATTTGTAACTTGCAATGGCTTCTCGTTGCAGACTTGCTTGGTAATGTGTCATAGATGAAAGAATGCTGGTGTCCTAAAACTTGATGATGTGTTTCCCCCTCCGCTTCGATGGTATGTTTTGCTACCGCTGGCTTATCTATTTGACCTAGACGACAGTTCCTTTTGCGTTCTTTGAGTCTGGCGCTAATGCTGCGTTGTGTAGTGCCGATGTAAACCGAACTGCAAGAGCAGGGAATACGGTAGACACCGGTCGACGACAAAGGCTCCCGAGGATCTTTGACAGAGCGTAGTAGATTGCTCACTACTTAGCAAGCTTAAAGATAGTCTTGACTTTGTGATGCTGCAGTATTGAACATATGTTTCATGTCTCGTATAATACGTGCACTTCAAAACTGACACTATAAAACCGCCGTATAAAAATCCGCCACTAGTGGGTGACCGAGGTCGTTAAGGCGCGGACTTGTGAACGGGAGGTCTAGGGTTGGAATCCCGTCAGGACTGTCATCCCCGACTGAGGTTTTTGCAGGTTTTCCTCAGTCCTCATAAATGGCAAATGCCGGGGCGTACCAGGCCTAAACTTAGGCCTGGTAAGTTTTCTTCCGTAAAAAAAACCTTTCCCAATATATCATTTCATCCCACATATCACCTTTGATCACCACCTATGGTGCCTCATTATAAAAGGGGCGTTAAACACTAATAAAGAAAGTATCAAATTAGGTTAGATTCATGATGTCGCTGTAAACATTGCAAAATGTACATTATATAAATGTGAATACGTATATAATTTAAGTTACAATATGAAAGAAAAAAATGCGATTAATACACTGTAATATATGTTATCAAAAATTACCAAATTATATTTGTTCCCACATAACTAAAATTAATGCAGCGTTACCTTTATTATCATTTATTTATTTGTCACTTTAATAGCATATTTTATTGTATAATATGTTCTATATTATCCGATTAATATAAAATTGTAAGATTTTAATAATTTAGTACTTATTACAGTATAAAATTGCAATGGATTTATTCAGATTACACACGATTCTATCGTTTGCTATATCTGTGTGTATGCATTAATAATATGTTGGTTTTAAGTTTTAATATAAAATTCATAAAAGAAATGATATATTTAAAAAAAGTATTAAGTCTAATTTTTGAAATAGTTTTCTTAATGATTCATTTCCCTTTATTTTGTAATGTAACAAAGTGGTTTTTTCAAATGAATTGTCCCAGAATATTAAAGCATATTTAATAATTGAAGAGAAGTACGCATAATAATCTGTTATGGTGATAGTTTCCGTACTAATATGAAACAGTCAGCGAAGCTCGTCTACTTCCGATTTAGTTTAGGTATAATTTAATCTGTATGTTCTTTCCAATTTAAGCATTTACCAGTATGAAGACCTATGATAATGATATCGGCATGTTAATGTTAATACCAAATATGCAATGAGTTGTATTGTAAATTTGTTGGTGTTTATTGTATACGATGATAATTATTTAGCCATGAGCACGTTGCACATAGCAAAGCACATAATTTGCTCTTTCCACAAAATTATCAAAGTTATTAATGGGGGTCATCCGCATTTGTAGAATAAGCAATTTAACTAAAGCCCAAGCTTGGGACCTTTAAACTTTTACTGTATCTATATAGCACCCCAGCTTGGCTCAACCTGAACGTAAAATGTTTATCCACCCTAATTGCATTAAATGAACGACACATATATAGCACTATAGACCAGCAGAGAGCATGTAACTCTATTGGCTTTTAAAATGTAGTTTTATATGAATTATTTTAAATATCAAACATACATTAATTATCGATATACTAAACTTATGAATTTTAAAATACAATGCCAACTGTCACTAACACTGCTTCATTATTGTCACAATCAGGAACGTTTTCTTAGTCGCACAAGAAGTGCGAAAACCTTACAAAATATTCTTCATGAACAATATCCGTGATGTTTTATTTACCTGTGCTGTTAAGGAGTCCTGTTCCCAGCCATGGGTGGAGGAAGTCATATACAAAGGCTTTATCCAGGCACTTAAAATTGTTTAGTATTGCCTGAAAATAATAATTTTATTAACACACAACTAAAAATCTAGTCAAATGCTGTTTAGCTCCTTTAGATAATCTTCAGAAATGATTTTCTTCCATATAAGGCATTAAATGACATTATTGTTACTATTTCCATGAATGATTAGATACTACAAATTTATAAAAAGTGGCTGTCTATTCTCCCTTCAGTCGTGACGGTAGGACATATTGGTTGCCTCATACTTCCTTAATACAGGTATATATATAGTATTTTACTCACTTTCGGCTCATCATATTTCCTCATAACTTTTAAAATAATGGTTGTAGTTTAGTGAAATTTGATGACACACACACCTTGAAGCATTTGAATCACGGCTACGTAAGGACACACGGAGCAAACAGTAGCGCTGCCACTGGATGTCTTTGGTGTACTTGATTTTCCCTCATAACTTTCAAACTTATGCACGGTTAGGGATTCACAAACCACTGGCCAAATCCAGTATTCAATATCTGATGAAAATGGAAAACAGAAAAATTGTTGAGTGATCACTCAGGAGTTCTTACAAAACTGTCAGAAATGGCATGCAGGAGATGAAAAATGGACATAGAAGTCCTTCAGTGAAGATTCCTACAGATAAAAGAGTAGCAAAAAGAACAAAGCTGCATACTTATCATGCTAATAGCGCGCAAGAATTGAAACCTCCCAATGAACAGAAGAGAATCATTCACTGTTACTTGTTACAGCAGTTTGTAAACGAACATCTGCAAATACTGGAGAACCAGACGAAATACACTTTTATTTATTTTACATGTTAGTTCCCCGAATACCCGTGTTTTTGGCAAATACTGGAGAACCGGACGAAATTTACTTTTACTTATTTTACATGTTAGTTCCCCGAATACCCGTGTTTTGGCAAATGCTGGAGAACCAGAGAAAATATAGTTTTACCTAATTGGACATGTTAGACCCCCGAATATCCGTGTTTCGGCAAATATTGTAGAACCAAAGAAAATATAGTTTTACCTAATTGGACATGTTAGATCCTCGAATACCCGTGTTTCAGCTACCGAGAATCCCACTGCGTGCACAACATTTTCTTCATAATAAAAATTGGGTTGTGCTGTGCACTGTCGCGGCGCATTACCCCGTTTTCTTTCACACAACTGTAGGTAGTACAGTTCAAATGGAAATATTGTATGATAAATCTGTTATACGACGACATATCCTGTACTACTCTTTCTTCAGTTGTATGGTGCCAGCTGAAATCATTCTTCTGAAGTTGGTGTCATTTCTAATGGACATTAGCCTATAATGTCATCTGACCTTACTTCACTAATGTTAACATTTGCTATGAAATGATCATGCTTTTCATATATCAAGATACTTTATGGACAAATGTCACTAAATTATGTCCATTAGTTTGAAAGTTACCAAAGAAAATCAAGAACCTCCAGTTATGGAAACACACCGTACAATCGAAAGTGGAGTAGAAACATAATAACAGCAATATAGGTGTTAGAGTATGATAGTAGTGCTAATGATGGTGATATTGCAGGTAGAGATGGTAGTAATCATAATGGCAATGACTAATAATAATAATAATAATAGTTATAGTAGTAATAATAATAATAATAATAATAATAATAATAGATATTTTATAGTTTAAGTAGCGTATTAACTGCCCAATTCTTTTAGATCATGAATTAATTGAAGAACAAATTCAAAATAATGCAAAATAAATCCAGAGATATTTTTTGTCTCTTATTCTCTTATTTTCAAATGGGGAAAAACCTAAAAAAAAAAAAAAAAAAATAATAATAATAATAATAATAATAATAATAATAATAATAATAATAACGCCTCAAGCAACATAAACTAAGCAAAGTTCGTACCAGCACACTCTGCTTTTGAAGTTGCTTCCTGGTCTAGCGAACTGAGTTGCGGAGAATATTAAAATTGACGATGAGAGTGATATTGGTGATAGACATAGCATTGGTAGTTGTCGTGAAATTTAAATGTTTTTAAATTAGATTATTGATTTACTTACTATTAATGTCATGAACATCAAGTCGTCGTAATACCAGTGTGCTTAACAGTACATTTACACAAAATAAATATATATGAGAAAATTTTAAATTGAACAATTTATAAGTAAACCCATTGAACAGTTATTTCAAGTACCCTAACCACTAACATAAAACCTGACGATTCAATTAACAAAATAAATCTGCAATAAATACTTTACATATAATAGTAAAAATTATAAACGTGCACCGAATCATATAAAATAGAAACTCAATACGGTAAATAAAAATAAAAAATGAAATATTAGATGAAATAAATGTTAAAATAGGCTAAAATAAAGATTCAATTTATATTTGAAACCCAATTTTACTACTGAGAAGGCTGGCACTGATGATTCATGGGATAAAGTATAATTTAGAGAATGCATTTCTTTTTGGGACAATTGCTTCAGGTCTAAGTTTAGAATACATCCCCTGCATTTATCAATGACGAGAAATAAGGAAATTTTTGAAAAACAAAACAAAGTCTGGGAGGGACAATCTGACGTGATTCGAACCATAGTTCACATTTTCATCAATTAATACCTTAACGCCTTCGAACACTGTGTTTGTTAATTATACCTGGTAATGCTAGTGATATTGTTGTTATTCTCAGAGTACCATTTATGAACACGGGCAGTAGCGATACCTAGGCATGCTAGCTATCTGCTTCAGGGGTAGATAGGCGATTCACACTGTCTGCCAGGGATGTCTGGTTCCTCCAGATTTGAATGAATAGTGTTTAACACCCGTTTTTGCTACAGAGGCACCACAGGCGATGGACACTGGTGATACATGAAATGAAATGATATATTGGGAAAGGATGTATTTTTAAGGAAGGAAACGTTCCAGGCCTAAGTTTAGGGTACCTTCCCGGCATTTGCCATTTATGAGGACTGAGGAAAACCTGGAAAAAACCTCAGTCAGGGAGGACGGTCCTGGAGGGATTCGAACCCCAGACCTCCCGCTCACGAGTCCGCAATTTAACGACCTCGGCCACCCGTGGCGGTCCTCCTCCAGATTGGGATGGTTGTCAAGGCCAACATAATGATATCATAAAGGAAATCTCTAGCTAGAGAATCTGTAAAAAAGAATACCAAATGGTTTTGTGGAAAACGAACTAAGATTTTATAATATATATTACAAGTTGTGAGCACACGTATAGGCGGCACAACGGGGAAGGGGAAGAAAAAGAAAAATATTTGTGCTTCGTATGTTCCAATTTTACTTTATTTGGAAACTCAATATATAGCGTGGAAGTGAAATAAGCACTTAGATTGAAGGGGCGATAGGTTACAGTATTAGAAACAAAATACTTATGCATCGCTTTTAATCTAATGCGTAGTTAATCAGGTGTTAATTAAATTTGTGGAGTTAAAAAGAAGTAATGACTCAAAAATAAAACAACTAACGCATAATTAAGATACTAAGAACTGTTTCATTAAACTGAAAAGCTTTAATCAAAATGTTTTATACCCGTCACATGTAAAGGGAAAGGTTGTATCATCCCACAATACAAATTTTGAAAAAACCGTGTACTTTAGAAAAATACTTAAAATAATTGACATGAAGAATAACTGGCCTGAATAAGATATGAAGATAATAATAAAGAACTTCAACTGTAAAAGCTTAAGTTAAATCACATATATAATAGATATATATGTAGCTGTGAATTATGGCAACATACCATGTAAATTGATTCAAGATGGAGGCCTAAACCTGAAAAAGAAGTTATACAATTTGCTAATAAAAACTTGAAATAACGAACAAGTACCAAATAAGTGGAATGAGAGAGTTGTTTTCCCAAAATTTAGAAGAGACGACAAACTGGAATGTACCAATTAAAGCCAAATCTATTTCACGAATGAAGGATATAAACTATTTTCTATTTGCTGAGCAGTTGAGCAATAATTTAATAGCATTATTTGTAAAATTACATTTGATTAAATAAAGAAATAAATAATGTCATGAATGTAACTAAAAATAATATTCGTATGCAAGAGATCGAAACAAAGAATTCCAGATTTTAGTTAGTGGTTTTCAAAGGGCAGTAGTAATGTAACAGGAATATCTGATATTGTTAAATTGTCATGGATTGTACACCATATATGCCTAATCGATAGAGGTATCGAGTCGACATACTCCCGGGTGAAATACTTACGTATTTTGTTCCGAATTCGAAGAATATCAGCATGGTTATAAATATATTTTATTGGTAGCATTGAAAAAGTTAGTAACAATTAAAAATGCATAAAATGGTGATAACATAATAAATTATTATCCAACAACATCATTTTTGAAATTTCTTCACATACACCATTTATACGAGAAAAAAACATGTTACGGAACAATTTATATGTGTGTTTACCACTATCTGTCTTAGTCTGCATTATCCCACTATTTATGATTGCTGTGTAAGGCAAAATAATGCATTTTTATCCCTCCCATCCCCTACTTTAATTACCGTGGACTATTTAGGAGTCACTCATGCACAGTTGATCCATTTACTCTTTCTTGCCACATTTAGAAAGCAAACACATGATTTGTGTTAAATATAATACATAATTAATTTATTTGCATTACATCAAAATCAATATGAATTTTTTTGTACAATTGACTGGAAATTAATAATCCATTCAAAATATGTTTGAAATAGAAATTAATATTTCTAAGTCATTCATTAATTCAGAAATATTACATTATGTCCCAGTAAACGAATTTACATTGTACATAAAATATTTTGTTCCGAATTAAATTTTCTTCTCTATAGGTATCGAATTGATACTTTATAGAGTAAAATGCTTTCTTATTAATTGCAAAATCCTGAAAATTTTCTCTAATTAATTTTGAGGATATACGGGAAATGAGGTAGGTTTTTAAAACTTATACCTACGACTTGTGGAGGAAGACGATGAAGAAAAAGAAAATGAAACAGAATTATATATGTAATATGGCAAAATAAAAGGCTATTAACATATATATGTATCACTTACGAGGATAGATCCATAAGTTTCCGGCCTCGCCGATAAGGAGTATCACCTTCACAAAAGCCTTATCTGGCGCCATACCTTATCTGTTAAGTAAATAATTGCATCTTCCACTCCGTTGTGTTCAATTCCTGTGATATAGTTGCATAAAGAAGGCTATGTTTAGAATATTGTGCCATGTTCAAAATGAAGTATGAACTGCTATTAAGTACTTCACAAAAGAAGAAGTTACTCCAAATGAAGTTAAAATAGCGATTGGGCGGTATATATGATGAAACACACCCCTTATATTCTACCGTAAAAGAATAGGCCAAACTTTTTGGAATGTGTCGAGAAAGCATTAAAGACGAAGAGCGTGCAGGTCAATCCTGAATGCATCTCTCTTGTGGAAGGAGAAATTATGGAAGACCGGCGGCTCAAAGTTACAGAAATACCTGCAATGTTGGCCCTTTCTAAAACAATAGCCATTCGAATTATTCATGAACACTTAAACATGAATAAGGTTAGTGCAGATGGGTGCCTAAACTTCTTTCTTCAGTACAAAAGCAGCAATGAGCCATCTGTTGTCAGGCATTTTGGAGCCCTGCCTTAGCAACGAGGGAGAATTTCTGCAAATCATTGTTATAGCAGATAAAACTATGATCCTGTACTATGATCTCTTTTCCAAAAGAGAATCAATGGAGTGGAGCAAACTTGGCGAAGTACCGCATCTAAAGACCAAGGTCACTCAGTCAACTAAGAATATCGTGGCCACAATCTTTTGGGACTGTGAAGGAATACTCTTCATTGACTTCAAGGAGAGGAACACCACAGTAAATGGGAAGTACTTTGCTGGCCTACTGCACAGACTATGTGCTTCCATCAAAGAGAAAATGCGAGCAAAACTGGCTGGTGGTGCACGATTTCTTCACGACAACGCGCTTGTGCACACAACTTTGTTGCAAAAGAAGCTGTGAAGAAACGGGGCTTCAAATGTAAAATCAAAGAATGTTTTATTTGAGTAGGGTTAAATATCATTAATATTTTTGGATATAAAGTTGATAGTTCTGCAAAATGCAAACTGATTTGCAAATAGTTATTTTTATTTCTAACATCAATGTTTGTTTGTAAAAATAAATCAAAGAGTGAACATATTTTATTGTAAGGAAATATCCTTTTTCACAACATAAAATCTCGTCTACACAGTCAAATATTGTAACACATTAGTTTTCATTTTATAAGATAGAGGTACGTTTTATTTCTTATATTTTCTAATCTGTACTAGCCATCATTTACATACTAATACAGATTTTTGTCCCTAACAATTATTTAGATTTCATGATTATTATTTTATGTTTATAAGTATAATTAATCAAAAAGTGAAATTAATTTTGATTTTGTTGTAAACATTTGTTTGACGCAGTTAAATATACCCCAGTAGACTTATATACCCATATGACGTCATTTTACATCGCGACTGTTTACATATATCTTCCTCTCAGTGTGATTTAACTTTTCTCTACAGGATTGAACACGTCATGTCGCTGTGGAATTGTTTTATGCTTTCCCATAATTTACTTCTATCAGTCATGTGAATTTCCGCGTTGTCGGCACTGTTTGTACATTATTTTTTCAGTGACTGGTAAGCATGCGAAAACAACGTACCTCCGCGTCACCTCATTTAAAGTACTTGACAATATTATTTGTAAATGTTAATTTGTATTCACAAGTATTTTTAAGCGTAACAAGTAATTTTGTACAGTTAAAACATATTTTCCACCCCATTACAGTTTTGCGTTTATACATTTTAGACAAAATTAATTTTATAAAGTAAGGTAACAAATATTTGCATGGTTTACCATTTGGGTTGCAGCGTAATTACCACTTTTACCAATACATATTGTTATTTCAATGATAATTATGGCAAATATCTCAATGAGATTTAGTTTTACATTTTTAACCACCATCTTGATAACATATTAGTTCCAAAACCATCACACTTACCGCAAATGTTTTACCAACATGTCTACCTCTACTCCATATTCATCTTATATTTTTAATTCATAGTTTTACCATACTGTTGCAATTTAAATTTCTACCATTTTGTAATTAGTATTCAATCCCTATAAAATATTCGTATATATATATATATATATATATATATATATATATATATATATAAATTTGTAGTTCAAATGTCTACCACTGCCATTTTGTATTTAAATTTTTAATCCCGTGTATGCATCAAAACGTTACTACCACCATACATTTTTAGTTCGCAGTTTGCCTTGGGCCCCATACTCACAGCACATATTAATTCATTACTACTGTGGTTTAAAATTCACATCATTGTCGATATTTTGTATTTCAACTCACGTTTAGTGCGCAGTTTTACTATCAAATGCTTTCCCTCTCCATTTGCCTTAATTCAGCTCATTTTTAGTTCACGTTTTTGCCATCAAACTCTTCCCCTACCATTCATAATCCAATTCATGCGTAGTTCATAGATTTTCTACAAGACTTTCAAACATAACCTTAATCCTCAACCGTCCTGCATTTTAGTCATAATTTTTACCCCCCCCCATACTCACTGAAAATTTATTCCACGTTGTTTTTATATATATATATATATATATATATATATATATATATTCAATCATTTAATATGCATTTTCTCGTATTAATCCATTGTTTTAACGATATTCGCAATATAATCCCTGATTAATCGGATGGATTAACGATAAATCTTCCACCAAATTGCAATTGTCAAATGTCATCCTGTTTAGGCTAGTAGTGACACTAGCGCTATCTGTTTCAGTATTATCGTTAATCAAACCGCTTTATCTGGGGCAATAACTACTTACATAGAAGACATTTTCTATGTGTTGACTATCTTTTAACCTTATAACATAATTTCATTTGGCAATTTGGCATTTAATCATATAATTATGCTAACTACAAAAGAATTTACATGTACAATCGTATTTATACTCTTTCTTAATTTTTTTTTAAATGGGCATTGTCTAATCGGGAAGGATTTGCACTTTCGAATAATTGGTGTTGGGAAAAATTATACTGGAAAACTACACTAGTAACCTCCATATTCGCTATTTCGTGCATTCGGGAAAGTAATTTGAATGGAAAACCCTATTTTTGTGCCACAATGAAACAGCGAAGCATCCAATTTGCTTATTTACTAGCAAAGAACCTGTAACATCGACCTTTTTCTATGCTCCTTTGTATTATTGCTCATGTGTTTAAAATTATTGAAGCTGTTTCCACTGTGGCATAGCTCAAAAACAGATAATAAAGGTTCCTCTTAAAGAAACTCCTGAACAATTATGTTATAAAGAAGCGAATTATAATAATTACCACGAGTTAGTGATTCTCGAAATCAAGAGCAATTTAGGAATGCCAAATATATTAAACGCAATTCGCATATACTGAAGAGGCAGAAAGTGGATTGTACAATATAATTTTTTATGCATGCAACTTTGAAGTTTTTACTTAAAAGCTTTCACACATAACCCAAAAGGAAATAAAAAGTAATATGCGTGTAGTATAATTTGCCATCATCGAACTGCGGAACTTGCTACGGCCCAGGCATTTAAGTTCAGAGATGCATTATGACAGTTGTGAACTTGTTCAATTTTGTCAAATATTGTTCTACAAACAGAAATTATGCGGAAATCAGGGAAAAAAAAACTTTTTTGAAGTATAATGGTAAAGATTTTTAGATAATACAAATACATAAATACCTTTATGTGATCTGGAAGTACCACTATGACTATCGGTACAGACCCAGCCCAAACTCTGCACAAAGGTCCATACCGCTCTGCTTCCTTTAGAAATATCTGAAATACATCTAAAAAGAAAACGGTTAATTTATTATATGGAGCATTAAAAGGGGTTTCTGAGGACGCTCATAATGTGGTATAACAAAAATTGAAATACTTCATTAAATAAGTATACGTTTCTATTTACCGTCTCACCTTTCCTTTTTGCCATAATGATAGGGAGTAGAGTTCCAATAACAGGATAGGAAGGGGGACCTGGCAGTTTGTTCACATGCGTTATCATTTTGGCTCTCTTTGAACTTTTGTACAAAAGATACCACAGGGCTCCTATAATGCAAAAGCCCAGTGCATTTAACACCAGTGAATCAATGCTATCCTTGATAGCACAGCGAATAAGGAGCATATTCCTGGTTTCTCTGTAACAACAGAATAATAGGGAGTGTAATATGTGTCTCGGATCTGTGTATTTTTCCACAAGTTATTTGAAGAATTATATAAGTATAATTTAATCTATGTAACTCGTCAAACATTTAGATTCACGATTTGAAATATTCAACTGCAACAATTATAGAAGATTAAGTACTATACATGTTATAAAATGTAGTGAATAATTTTAATCTTTGGATTAAAATATCAACAACGTTTAATGAAAAACAAAATGCATTCCGTGCAGAAAAATCATGTGTAAATGTGTGTTTGCATTAAAGGAATTAATAAAAGTGATAATCTAATAAAAACACACGTAGTATTTATCACTTAATTAAACCTTTGTACAGAGTTTATGAAATAAAACTTTGGACAATTTTAAGAGAGAATGAAGTCCCGAAACATCTCACAGAAGTTTTTAAAATTTTATACAAAATATTACATTTATATTAAAATTGAGAATTAATTCAGCAATAATCATATAGAAACTAATCAAAGAGTAAAATAATTGCATTAAATCATTAGTTTTATTCCATACCTTTAGCTACATAAATGAGACAAGAATAAATATAGTTAAATCATTGTTTGTGTTAATGATCAAACTATAACTATCAGTCCCGAAAGGTCGGTCCTGGTGGTGTAGTGGTTACCATACTTGCCTCCTAAACCCAAGATCGCGGGTTCGAACCCGGCCAGGACCGATGGATGTTTTCGGGGCGTAAAAATCCTAAGTATGGCTTCCTTCGGAAGGGAAGTAAAGCCGTGGGTCCCGTGTCGTACATTTACGGCACGAAAAAGAACCTCAAGCCTGAAAGAGAGGCCTCTGAGCAAAATTTGTCGGCCGTTTCACGCCCTGAGTTGAATGGGACGCTGATGACCTGAGCTGTTAAAGAGCGTCCATAAATAAATCATTCAAAAAAAAAAAAAGTCCCGAAAGGAAATATTAAAATTACGAAAACCGTGTAAAGAGCGCAATTTGGAAATTTCAACAGTAAAGTCAAAATTTTCGACATTTAAAACAATCTATTAGAACAAAATATATGGAGAATATTTTGGAACACGTGAAACATTGTAATTGTATCTACTTTGATAATTATAATCAATATATAACAAAGAAATCTAAGAAAATTAGTGACATTTGTGCAAAAATATCAAACATTGGTATTAAACATTAGAAACAGATTCATTAAAATAACTTAAAAAGCAGTGGTTATTCCGTGTTTGTTATCGGTTCAAATGCTTGAATACGTAAAAAAAATGGTGACATCAGAAATAAAATTCCTAAGTATAGTGAAAGGTTGTCAGAGAAAAATACACAAATCATAAAATCCTATAGCATAGACACGAATAGAATATCTAAATAAAAGAAATTCCAAAACAAACCCTAAAATATAAAACAAGGGAGGACTCTTATAGGCAGACCAAAAATAAGTAGGCTGTGGTCGGAGCAGGTCATGGATTAATAAGAAAAATGACATACACATTTGAAGTAAAAGCTTTGCAGGAATACGAAGCGCAATTTACATTTTGTCTGTAGTAAACTTTGCAGAATTGTAGTTTCAGTACAGCATGACTGAAACTTAGAATTTAATAAAATCATTGGGTTTCATTTTTTCTTTGTAATCTCCTATAGTTTTTTTGGGGGGGGCGTAAAAATCGTAAGTATGACTTCCTTCGGAAGGGAAGTAAAGCCGTCGGTCCCGTGTCGTACATTTACGGCACGAAAAAGAACCTCAAACCTGAAAGAGAGGCCTCTGAGCAAAATTTGTCGGCCGTTTCACGCCCTGATTTGAATGGGGCGCTGATGACCTGAGATGTTAAAGAGCGTCCGTAAAACAAAATCAAATCAAAACCTTTGTTCTCTTCTAGTTTGCAAGCCCGGAGTAGCTAAACGATATTACAAAGGATGATGCAAAAGAATTGTGATAAGTGGGTTGGAAAAAAAAAAAAAAAAACGTTTTCCTAATCCGTCACCTTTATCTATCGTTGTTATGTTTTCAGATACGAAAATAAATAGATAACTGTGTACAAGAAGCACAGCTATAATAGCTCATTAAAATAATGAAATAAAGGTAAACACAATATAAAGTGGGATTTTTGAGTTCTGTTGTTCCGTCTGTAAATACCTATAATGGCTGATGTACAGCAATATTTTACATATATTAATGCGTGATGTGATGATAAGTGTCAGGCATTCCCATTTGCCATTCCTTGCCCTCCTCCTCATTTGCCATTCCTTGCCCTCCTCCTCTTCCTCAGTTATGTTCACTAACCGCTATTTGATAAAGCCATGGTCTCTGGCTCTAGCAATGTGGTAATGATATTATCGCTGTGACGTCATCCCTCCCATGTTATAAATGTTTCTTTCTTTTATTTTAATAAATTTCTAGTTATTTTGTGAAAGTGGTTTCGTCAGATGGGAGCCGGTCATTATCAGGTTAGTGTTAAACAAATATTCTTTGTCCAAAATTTCTCCTCCCAGTAGTTACCTCAAAATTTGTTATTCTGGGGCAAACTTCAATTTTTATTAAGTGATTCAGGTAAATTACGTATTGCATTTACTACAGGTTTTGTATATTTGCAAGCGTTTTGGCTGTCACAGGGGTAATAATTACCAAGGTATGAATTGAAAATTACATTGTTCCTTACGACGTTCTGTGCTGGAAATTCTTTCTTAAATAAAAATATTCATTAGAATTTGCATTCACATACAGTACCAGACACTTGTTGCTATTTATTGAAATTGCTGTAATGTGTTAGCTCTTAATTCAGGAATTTTGATTTATGCTCTTTCAGTGTGTTTAACCTTCAGTGTATACAGACTTGAAATTTTGCAGTTTTCAATTTCCCTTATTACTATTTAAAGGGAGAATCTTGTTGAATATATAAATGATATCTGTTAAACTGTTAAGGTTAATCAAAACTTTTGCTTTTTCTCGTCCAAAAAGTAAGTTAACTTTTTCTACCAATTCGTGGGAGCTACGTTTCAGCACATTTTCAAATACAAATTATTTGCTGTAGTTTAAGCTATAGAGTGTCAATTGTTAAATGGCTACAACTCAAGTTTCAAGCTAAACGGAATTGTGTATAATTAGCTAAAAATAGATACTATTGCCAATCCAAGTTTTATCAATGCAAAAATCGAAGTCAAACCACCAAGTTACAATAACGCGAGGATGTTTTGTTAAGGGCTTTTCATTTATTCTGAAAGTTCTTTCATTTGAATACTAGCCCTAAAATAATCCTAATTGTAAAATTTCTCTTAGAAGTAAAAATTCTCAATGAAATTTACCGCACACAGACATTAAGTTATCAATAGCAGAAACATGGTTTTCAAATAAGTATTTTTAATATACATTTCTTAACATGTACAATAGATGAATGGTTCTTGTTTGATCTTTTCCTCCGTAGTTAGAACAATAATGTCAATCTTTTTTTTGAGTATTCATTTTACTGTAACTGTTGAAGATATATATATATATATATATATATATATATATATATATAACAGATGTTACTTGACTTAGAGGAAAAGTATGAAACATTTATCCTTAACTACCTCATTGCACAATTCAATCAATTGCTGGACTCTGTTTTAATCTTCCGTTCAGATATGTGTGCGGTAACTCCGAAATTAAGAGCAAAACTACTTGTGGGTGAATGTATTCCGCTTGCAGTTTCGCAAGAGCGACAAGCCATATACATGCCTTTGTAAGATACTGTACCTAGAGTAAAAAGAATAAACCTGCGACTTTTAATAACATTCATAAAACTTTCATATTCCTAACCAACGAACACCAGGCATGCTATTAGCAGCCGTTTCCTTGGTTTGTTTGTGCATAGGTGTTTGGAGTTCATCTACTTCACAATGTTCGTTATTTATTGATATTAATTTGTTATATTGCCACTGGCAATGTTTCCACTTCCTCTAATATTTAAGGTTAAAGAGTGTCACTGTGCATAGCGGTGAGAGAGAGAATGGAACAATCAACTGCGGTAATGAAGAAATCGCTGATAATGTTCTTCTAATACTACTAAAGAAAGCGATAGATTAAACATAAAACACTGCTAAGTTTCACCGTGCACAGTAACAAAATATGAGAAGTATAATCAGCAACAGAAACATGTTAGATATAAATCTACAGATTAATTTTATTTCACATAAATTTATTTTCATATAAACATTACCTAAACTTATCACCTTCACAGTACAAGTACCTCAGCTCGTGTAGTGCTGTAAAACCCTCTTTCCCTCCATACCCGCTGAGTCAGGTATATAATTTCCATTCGTATTATAGTATATTTCGTTCTTTGCGTATCTCACCCCCGCGGATTTGTTCTCTAAGAAAATGTTCTGAAGGACGTTCTATGAAGTGGTTCTTGATTTCCGTTTTCACGTATATGTTGGCAAAGTTATTGAAAGGAAGGTACTATTCGTTTTTGGAAAGTGGTTATTTATGGCAACGCAACTTTAGTTCTGGTTATCTTCTAGCAGCTCAATGTTCTGTATACAGATCGTTGGAAGGATAATAAATTATTTCATAATCATCGAGTACTTATAAACGCTCAAATCAGAGTACGTGGAACGAAAATTGGACAATTCTTAGTGGAGTACAAAAATGCACATTAAGGCAACGACTTAACAGTTAATTAACTGACTTTTTATAGTATTAATCTGTTTCAATAAGATCAATTTGTTTGTTTTTGATGGACTTTGCTTATCCATTAGATCATTTAAGAAGTGTCTGCCATGATAGTGACATCGAACTGACATCAACTATGTCGAATTTCGGTAAACGCTTAATTCATTTGGCGCTTTAGCGGAAAATCACCATTTTTATTTTTATTTTAGCAATAATGTTTATTTTTTTATTCCCCCTTTAAAGTTTGAGGTAAAGAACTACATTTTATCAAACTCGAAATGTGGACATATCATATATCAAATAACAGAGCGCCAACAAATTTCACTTACTCAATCCTCCAGGTAAGGAAATACAATTTTATTATGACATGTGTCATGCTTTGTTCAGTACTAATATTCTTTAGAACACCGTGAAACAGCAATTGCGGGCTTTCATTCCCAATCCCTAGATTACCAATACTATTATAATCCATCATCACTACTATATAATATAAATTTATAAATAATTTGTGTAACTTGTATTGAACCCTGTATGTAGGTCATTGTACTTCCTGTATATGGAAAAGAGAATCTTGTTGCTTGAACCACATGGTAAACGAACAGTGTTATATTTTGCTTGGAATTGTATATTTTGTGTATGTTATGTTTTATGTCAAGGGTCGGTCTGATAGGTCTTCAAGTGAGAAAAATAGGAATAGAACGGTCTGAGGATTTCTTTCACGAGAACGGTCAAGCAGGTAGCCTTTCGTTGGGTGAGAAAATAAAAAGCCCCTGCTACAACTCCGTCTGAATTGAATAACATATATAGGCCTAGTGGGAAATAACAAGTAAAGGGAGTAATTAAAGACTCAAGAAGATCACAAGCAATCAGAAAGATTCGAGCGAATCAAGGTCTAAGATCATGGTCAATAGGAAAAAGCCAGAAGATCATTTGTATGAATAGTAACCGATACGAAAGGTCAATAAGAAGGAGAAGTCAAAAACTTTTCAAAAAGTCATATTATAACAGCTGCTATATTGAACCGAGGACAGTATTATTAATAAAGGTTAAAGATTTCGAGGTCCTGGAATGGTTATTAGTACAGATGAGTATAAGTAGAGATGATTACT
Organism: Metallyticus violacea; assembly: GCA_030762175.1. Taxonomy (NCBI): domain Eukaryota; kingdom Metazoa; phylum Arthropoda; class Insecta; order Mantodea; family Metallyticidae; genus Metallyticus; species Metallyticus violacea. The sequence continues at coordinate 73,149,746 of CM060838.1, forward strand.
AAGAGGCGAATGAATATAAGTGTAGTAACACAACTGATAATACGCCAGGTAGTATCATTGAGAGGGTAGCACGGTGATATATAGAAGAGTGACATTAATAACCTCCCGAAACTCTTCAAGACTTGAAGGTAACAATGTCCAGTGGCAATATATACCAGAGTTTAAATAAATAATTTACTATAATTATTCATATTTATTCATGTACTGCTTGATTCTCCAGTCCTTTCCCTCTTACATTGTGTCACAAAACTTCAGCAATTATACTGAGCTAAGAAGTCGAGGCAAAGGCGATACGACAAGGTGTAACATTGGGGTAAGAAGAGATTAACTTCACATCAACAACGTAATCAACAAGTCAATCAGCGCCCACGATCTTTCTTCCATTACACGCCTTTCTCATTTCTATAGAAAATGGCGCGCTAACGTGATGGCTTATGACGAGCTGGAGATAAGGGATCGGGGATCAACGCAGTACAAGCAAAAACGCTTGGACCGGAAGAAGAAAACGCCTCAAGGCAGAAACTTCATGAAGGGAGCGGACGACAACGAGCAAAGAAGACACTACGGCAGAAGGAGAACCAGGTAACATTTCAAACATTACGTACCACGCAGACGATGCCGAAGTACAGTCAACAGTAAACTTAGAGCTTACAAAATTGTCACTACAAGAGTAAAACAAAGCTCTCAACAACCTGGAAGAAGAGAAAATTAACCACAACATACAGACAACTGAATTATTTCTGTAGGAACTGTATAGTGTACCAAGTGATAGCAAAATAATACACGCTGTTAAGGATAAAATATCAGCATGGCAGACCAGGGTACAGCCATAAGTGAAGTAGTAATAGAAAAAGCGAACATGATAGAAATAGAAAGAGATAATAATGTAGGCACAGAATTAGAGAAGCATTATAAAATCTGACAAAACTGAAAGTGAGGGTAGAATATTAAGATTAATTAGTCAAATGATGAAAATGCTAAAATAGGTAGAAAATAAGTTAGGAAATAAATTGGAACAAATGGAGTATGCCCAAGAAAAATCAGTAACTAGATAGAAAACTCATTAGATAATAGATTTGCACAAATAGAAAATTCTCAAAGAGAATTTAGTAATAAGATAGAGAATTCGCTAGAGGCTAGATTTGAACATGGACAATTTTCAGAGAGAGTTTAGCAGAAAGGTTGAAAACTTGCAAAGAAAGTTTCAGAATAGCAGAAAAACGACTAGCCAAAATTAAAAGGTGGAAGCATAAGTGGAAGATTGTTATAAAGAACTAAAGAACAAACTTTATTTGTAAAGGACAAAAAGGTATCTAATCTAATTCGTCATCGATATCATCACATGGAATTTATTTATAAAAAACAGTATGAAATAGAATAATAATTTGGAAAGCACACCTTTTAGTGATGGACCGAAAAATAAGCAAGGTTCTGGGTCTATTTCATAAGCAGTTGCTACGTTTTTTAAGATGCTGTAAGAAATTGAAGTGAATTAATCCGTAAAATTAACATTTTCAATGATTTTATTTTAAATTAATGATTTGATAACTGTATCCTAAATTTTATGCACACAGGTATAAGTAATAACAATTGTATATACGAATACGAGCACTTGCATGATAGTCCGTAAGAATAAAACCTTTGTATACATCTCTTGAGCATATGACTGAAAGCCGCCATTGTTTTTAAAACAAGTAATAAATTATAGTGTTGTGTATGTAAAAATGGCAGTGCTAAAGAATCAAGATAACAAAATGCACACATATATGGGTTTGTGTATCTGTGTGTGTGGAATAGTAGAGAACAGAATCAATAATATTCTTAATTCCTTTATCTCAAGATAAAATGTGCAATAGGCTGTAAATACATAATTATGAGGATTTACAAATATTAACAAAATTTGAAGAGCAATACACCACACACACTACACACACGCGCGCGCGCGCGCGCGCGCACGCACACACACATACATATAAGTTTATGTATATTGTAGAATAAGCATACCCATGTGAAATGTAATTTTAAATTGTTCTCGGGACTATATATTACATTTTTTGTCCCCCATATTAAAATCAATGATTTGTTCGTATTTTAAATCCTGTAAAATAAAAGTTTGTTAGAATGCCTAATCTAATTTTACACAATTATTCAATTTATAATTCCAACTGTCAAAAATTGAATTATATCAATATTTATTTAAACTTTAATTTAAACATATGTTACTGTAACTGTTTTGAGCAGTGTATTTTTCTTGAGCAAAAATAAGAACTTTTATATTTTATGTATGTTATGTTTTATGAGAAGCGTCGGTCCGTTAGAACTTGAGGTGAGAGGAATAGGAACAAAACAGTCGGAGGTATTCTTTCATGAGAAGTTAATTTTACCCCATACGGACATTCTTTTAGTATATTCTTATTATCTCATTTTAAACATCTGTGTCAATATTCTCTCCACTATTATATCTTTCCTTACCACTCTTCCTAATTCTCTCAAATTCACCCCTCACCAAACTTTTCGGTAGCTCCATAGCCACCCTATAAAAACTCTATAATACATCAATTTTGTTCGCCCCTTTGACGCTCCCCATACATCATCTTTGACTCAACCACAGCCGTAGTCTTTCTAGCCACTTCATTGGCAATGTGGGAACTTTACACAAACGTGGTCTTACAGTTTTCATACTTTAGCACGCGCACATTTAGACTGGATCACCCACCTTCTGTTACTCATGAATCTCACCCGCAATTAATCAAATCCTTGCACTACCTCTAATTATAATTTATCTTTCATCTTTCCTCAATTTTGAGAATTATGTGAACTGAATCATTTACTACAAATTTTTGATAAGAAAAAGTTTACAGCTGTGTTAAATTTGAGAAATGCTGCAGTTTTCCTTTTATGTTATTGTTGAGTAGACTGATTTGGTCAGACAAATGAGAAACATACTGCACTTCTCCACAGCGTATGGTGTGTTGGTTGGTTAGCACTAGCTCTACAACTTCTTAACCTTGTCCGAAATCATTCCTCTCTCTGATTTTCCATTACGCTTATCAATGTCTCCGACCCAATATCGTTAAAATTCGCAAACATTAAACAAATTCCAAGCTCATAGAAATAGGAAAAGGCGTCCATTGTTTGGTTAGCAGAGTAGCAATTGTTAATCAAAATGTGTTTAAACGTTACAGCGCCTGGCTCGCAGCAAGCAGTAAACTTTTAACATCTATATAAGGTATCCACCAATAAATATAAATGACGTACCTGTTTATAGTTTTATGAAACATTAGAAAGATTAACTAAAATGTTTTAGTTCTTATTTCATACACACTGATAAGAACTCCTAGCGTTGCACTGCAGATCAAGATGATGTTCACACTCTCTTCAAACATCTTCAGCATATTCATCTTCATGGTATCTATTGCGGATCCTGAGTTAATGCTAAGTCACCCCCTCCACAGAAAATAGAATGCTATCTAACAATCTTCTTCTTACATTGTGAAAATGTTACTGAAATTCACTATCATCAAAATATTTCAGCATACAACCAGTGTTGTTATTGTATCGCCACATTATTTGGCTGCATTGCTAAGGAAACAAAGTCTTCTGTTCTGATTATAGGACATTCACTTTTGCTATATTGAAAATAGAAATTTTGCGTTTTGCTTTTTCCAGTAATATCAATATGTGTATTATGAAATCGTGCTTGTTTAATATCCACGTAGGTTTTTGTGGACAGACTATATAGTTTATCTGCTGATTCGTTACTGATACGATTTATCTCATGTGTTCTTCGTAATACGAATCCTGTTTTGGCGATTGCCGATTGACTTACTAGTCAGGAGCTCATCGGTATAGCGTGAGCTTGCTTGCCTTAGAAAGCGATACCTAAACAAACGAATGGTCAAAATATCCCCCTGTTCTATCCTCTCCTAAGTAGATTATTATCATTATTATTATTATTATTATTATTATTATTATTATTATTATTATTATTAACCGTTATTCTAAAAAAATCAGCAAATTTCTATCTCTTTGTTGAATGCTTTGTAGTTGTTCATTTACTGACTACTTATTAAAATAGAAATCATGCAACTGATGCCTTAATTATTATAGTTCTATGTATACAAATCCAGTGAAAATTTTGTAGTATAAAAGCAAAACAATATTAATTCAAATATATAATTTTGATGACTTCTTATAAAGGATTTTAAGGTGAGGCGCAGTCAAACGCAACGCTTCAACACGTCTTAACTAAAGGGGCTTGTTAACTGCTTTATAAGGTGTGCTAATTAAAATTTGAAAATTTTCCCCGCTGTTTTGCTTTAAGCGCTGGATGCTGAGGCTAGACATGGTAGAATGGGTCTAAAGGCGCTGTTTTTATATTTTTGCTTGCTTTAGGAATTTAATCGAGGTAAAGAGTTTTATATATTGCTTTTACATTCGTACTATTTACAGAATAATTTTTTTCAAATTAATTTTGAAAATTTGCTTATGATCTGCAAGTTTATTATTATTTTGTTGTTGTTGTTGTTGTAATGGATATCTAGAGGGTTTGTTTATAAGATTTGAATTTGAAGAATATGTTAATCAAGTTTTTTAAAAAAAAAAATTTTAGAAATTGGGGTATATGTGAAATGTTAAATACATATATTTTATACGTTGTATAAAACAGAAGAAATAAATAATTTGTCCATTGAAGTTCATTCTACATCGTCTAAAGCAAATCAAACATTATTTAAAAGTAATTTAACATTAGGTGATGATTAGAAATGTTGTTAAAAGACTTACGTAGTCGATAGATGCGGTGATGCTTATCTAGAACTGCTTTGAAGCATTACTACTTCTTGTTTTCCACACCGTTCGTCGGAGTTTCAGAAGCTGAGCTCACCAGGTTACACCTGTCAACTTAAATGTCTCATAAGAATGCCAAGTATATGTAGCCGCTTTTACTCTTATAAATTCTCTCTGTCCTTCTCGGTTATGTAAGGCTGTGTGCACGTTTAAATACGGATAACCTCTCCATGAAGTTCCGGCCCATCAAATTATACATTCTGAATTCAACAACATAATTAAGTTCGACTGCAGCTACGGGGCACCTAATTATATTTCTTGTTATCATTTTCCCTTTCCCCGCTTATTTAATCTTCTTCTTTTATTTTCACATTTAACATGAATTATTTCTACTTATTTCCCTTCTTAATTCCAGTTCTGAGTTAAGAATAAAAAGTGTTGGATGTCTCCCACTCCAAGAAGGTTTCCTAGTTTAAAAAGTTGATCATTTAATCGCTTTACCTGGTGATTGCGGGTTGATATATTTGTTCCATTTATCGCCCAACAAATTTAACATTCTAAACGGATCGTTAAGCGCTTAAATAATTATAACATAATCTGCTAATCGATCGTTCAATCATATTTCCGAAGGTTATTAAGTTCGTTTTTGTTTATTTACTAAATATATTTTTCTTGGAATACCCTTATTTCACCAGAAAGATTATGGTATTTGCATTTGCTTTCCTAGGACAAAAAAAAAAAAGTTTCCGTGATCAAATCCGCAAGGTCTGCATGAATTGGGCGTGACACTTGTTATACTATGCAAGAGAAAAAAGGATGAAAGTTAAAATAAGATAATTATTAAAACATTATTGTAATCACCTACAGCTTGATAATCAACATCACCGTAATTATCTGGTTCGTTTTTACATATCTACAGTTAAAATGTATAATTTATGGTACACAGTCTCTAAAGATTTGCCATGACACTGCAGAACGTTTTCTTAGCTACTTCAGATGGACCTTGATGACAAAAATGCCCTTCTTCTTTTCGTAAATCTTCTTCAAAAGTTGAGATGAATTCTCAGTAAATCAAAGCTCAATCATCGGACAATATGAAAAGACATTGCAGACGTTGACACTTCACTTCATCATGTAATAAACATCCGATGAAGACGACATTCAGGAGCAATTTAGTTAGGGATTCGTCTCCATCTGGATCTTCTTACTGTCAAACATGTCATTACAGCCCGCATCCTTCGATTAGAACCATCATCATCAAAAACAAATAACTGCGACGAACACATGCTTTCATTTTATACTTTATCATCAAAATAAATATTAGTGTGAGAGTGGACATTTAAAGATTATAACATTTTTCGTTATATGTAGGCAAAGTTTGATAAGTGAATCTACCAGTGTTAGAAACAACACCAGCTACATTATTAAATATGCAGTCAAATTTTCTGTTCCATCAGCACTCTTGTCTTCATTTAACTCGTTTTTTTTTCCCAACTTATGTACTAAAAAACACTCTGGAGAAAGTTAAACTAATACTTAAATTTTGAAATTAAATCCAAATAAATTACTATTGTGTAACTACTGCTGGTACTATGAGATGTACACAGCAACAGTATTCTCAGTTTTAAAAAATTGTATGTGAATTGTTTTAAACATATGAAATTAGGGTTCAAAACGTACTATAATTAAAGTAGTTTTAATATTATTAATATATGAAAGAAAACTAGTTTTTACCCAGATGTAAAAACATCTTTTCTACGCCATGTAAATTACAACTAAATTATATTCTACCATGGTTAAATGAATGTAACTGTTGCAGGCATATACTATATAAGTGGCACATTAACCGCAAATGTACACAAATGCCAAATGTAAACAGGTTTCCATGACAACACATCGCCATTTAGGATACAATGAGTTCATTAGCAGATTGACCTTTATTGAACCATTACTCGATTATCTGACAAAATGAATTTTATAACAAACTTAAGCTGCTGGGTTGTACCTGGAATCGCGTTGAACATAAAATTTCAATAATACTTTAAAAACATTTTTGTTAATATATTCTTTATACTATAATGTTTGCAATATTTGACTGAAACTGAAAATGAAACTCCTGCAATAATATGTAGATTGGTTTTACAATTTTTCATAATTGTTTTTATTTAAAATATTTTGAATGATATAGGAATTCAGTCGCTTAGTGCCCTATATATGTGCCGCTGCTGCTACAAATATGACATATCAAACAAACTGTATGAACATAACAGACTGAACAAAAACATGCTCTTCAGAAGTAGCAATAGCGGCTTGGAATTAAAGCTGGATAAAAACAAAAGAAAGTGTAGTCTGGGATTAGTAATGGCTGTCAAGGACAGGTTCGTTCTCATAAATGCTAAGGGAAACAATTTATTGGAGATCAAGAAAATTGCAGCATTCTACAAAAAATGAAAACCTGAAACGTTAGGTTTGAATAATAAAACAGTTCCAGTGAAAATGGCAAACACATGTACAGCCACGTTTCTTTCCCAATGTTATAACCTTTTACCTCACGTTCTACTGAGTCAGTAAATCAATTTAAGAAAAATAAATTTACAAAACTTTACTTAAAGTATACAACATATACATTTGTATTGTTATTTATTTTTTAAAAATTCAGAGACAAAAGTGCATTTTCGTGCATGAACTAATCTTGAGTAGGATAATGAAACTGACAATAAATGTAGGATTTCGTCTGTAAGGGGATTCTAGACTAAATTTGCTCTTACACGTATTAGTTTTTCGATTCTTAATTTACTTACACGCTCACCCCTTATGGGGATCTCCCACCTCCATTCTGGGACTGCAATATAAATGTAAAATTCTAGTAGAATAACTTTTTATGAATTATGTTTCAATTTCCTCTGATTAAGTACTTCTGGAACGGAATATACACTTCCCTCTTTTTCTTTTGTTTCTATAGATTCGAATACAGAATTCTGTATTTTGAGATCAATTCCCCTGATATTTCAGGAGAATATTGGAAGTGTTTCTTAACTTTTAAGATTTTAGTTAGATAGCTATTGGACACAATTTAGTTCTTCCCTCTAGTCTCAAAAGAATATGAATTTTATACACTCTTGAATGTAGTGCAACACATTCTTTAACCTATGCAATTTAAAGTTACATTAAGAAGTAATATATTAGTTCAAATTTACACAACTTTTAATGACGAGTGTTTGACGTTTTCTTTTCTTTATTTTTCTTTTTCTTTTTCTTCTTCTTTTTCTTCTTCTTCTTCTTCTTCTTCTTCTTCTTCTTCTTCTTCTCTCTGTTTATTTACTTCTTCCTTGCTCTCAGTTAATTTTTATTTCTTTGTCTCAATTGTTTATTTTCTTGATATCCCTTATTAGCACTTCGGTGCTGATATGCATCTATTGTAAGGTACCGGACATCAAAATAAAACCATGACTCAGGTGCTAAAATACCAACCACTCTCCATGAATGCAGCAGATGTAATAACCTTCACGCAGTTCAGGTAAAATGATATAAAGAATGGAGTTTTAATGTGCGTATAAATAAATGTTTCAAAACCTCTAATATATTCGTAATGCCACATTTGCGTTTACTTAACTGTAATCGTTTTAAGGAAAGGAGCATACAGAAAACTTCCAAAAATATCCGATTAGAATTTTAAAGCTATAAAGTATTATAAGTTTTAGCTATGGCTATTAAAAAGCCTGAAACATATGTTTTTTTTTTCAACTAAAGTATTTAATGCTAATACTCTTGTGTTACCAATATAAAATCATTTTCTATGCTGTTTTCCATGCCATATTAAGTTAGATAAGCTTATAGCACCATAGAGTTTTTCTCCATATTGCAAGTATAACGCATTGCTTGGAAAATAACAATTACCCCACCTGGTTGTAGATTTCCAATTATATATCGTCCTTCGGTTACTTTTTCTTTTTCTTTTTATCCCGCTAAAATTGTTATGGAATGTCGCTGTTTTTATGAAATTGATTTAGGCCCCCGGCCTTTTCCTACATCACAGCAATTCTTGCCGGTCGCACATGGTCCGTAAACCTTGCTATTATTTAACCTACAAAAATATATAATTGCTTATTTCTCCCTTATTGCTGACTCGTAGATGAACTGAGAATGCGCGGACTCGTGAGCGGGAGGTCTGGAATTGGAATCCCACCAGGACCGTCCTCCTGACTGGTGTTTTTTCCAAGTTTTCTTCAGTCCTCATAAACGACAAATGCCGGGAAACTACCCTAAGCTTACGCCTGGAACGCTTCCTTCCTTAAAAAATATCCTTTCCCAATTAATATTTCATCTCATGTGCCATTAGTGTGAACCCCACGAGGTGCCTCAACAGTAAAAACGGACGTTAAGCACAATTTAAAAAACTCAGCTTTTGGCCTTTCACTTACCTGCCGGAGGCTGGTCTTTAGCCTGTGTTTGAGACTACCTCATTTTATGTTAATTGCATAAGAATTCCTATGTTTAGTCATTATTGTTACATAATAACGCCATTGCACTTGGAGAATAAGTTAGTAAAGGTGTTGGGTTTTGTTCTATCTTCTGAAAGGGAGGGAAAAAAAAGGAAAGAAACGCTTAAACAGGTGAAATTACGGGATTTTCCTTTATATCATCGATATGCCACAACAACAACAACAACAACAACAATAATAATAATAATAATAATAATAATAATAATAATAATAGTGGTGTGGTAGGTTCATTACTTGACTTAGTGCTGCAATTATATTTTTAACACATTCTTTATTTTTGGTATTTTTAATTTTCGTTGATACTCTCTTGGTATGTCCTGCGTTTCTGAAAAATGATTATGAACCTCCCCCGACTGTTTACTAGCATAAAAATAGAATGCTCATTTTCACAGTGTATTAAAAAATCTACAAATGTTTTATCACAGAAAAAGCTTCCCACAAAACTGTCAACGGTTCTTGAGTCAAACCGCAGCTTTGCACAAGGAAAACACGTTTTCCTTGTCCATCGCATTCACTATTCGATGCGGACCACCTTGTTGGTTTGTTTGTTTGTTTTTCTTCTTTTACTTTTTGTTGCTCACTGCTCCAATCTCCAGGAGTCTTGAAGCATCGCCACATCGAGATGAACTCGAACATAATTCCGGATAAATGCACTGGTATGCATTTCTAGTAACGTCAGAAGAACATGAAGGTGGTTGCAACTATACGCTTGTTAAATACCATGCAGATAATTAGAAAACTGGATTTGTGAATTTTATTAATATTTCTGTTCTCTTTAAGTTATTATTATTATTATTATTATTATTATTATTATTAAAAGAGCTACAATGTTTATGTTTAAACTAGGCGCTGTTATAAACATTTTACGAATCTCTATTCCCATGCCCCATTGTCAACTTACAAATTAAAAACAGGAAAATAACATTCTTATCTTGTTCACAGCTGACATATTTGAATGAGGCACC
>CM060838.1:76387500-76542500 GCA_030762175.1 Metallyticus violacea
CAAATAGCTGCATAAGCTATGACAAGTCACGTTTGATTGCCTAAAATGAGAATAACATGGCTGATGCCATAAGCTGGGGAGGGAGTGGAATGAGCAAATTTATGAAAAAAATTTATATTTTGCAAAAATGTAAAAATATGCCAGTTTAATTATCTTGCACTTTAGATGATCACATTTCATGGCATAAAACACAACATGCAGAAATAGGTACCATAAAGTACAGGATACGTCTTTATTAATAGCAGAAAACTCCTCTAATGAATGGTCAATATAAAATGGATTTTAGCAATCATTTGCCTGTCTCTAAGCACATACACACACAGCAAAAAAAAAATTAAATTAAAAAAACAAACAAAAAAAAAAAACACACACACCTCGTATATGAAAACTGGCTTTTTTCCAAACAGGTTTTTCCCTTTTCTTTTTCCACCCCCTCCAGTTCTGGAAAGTAGCAGAAATTTTAACTCTAGTCACTAAGCTTGAAAGCAGGTTTTTGCATATGTCATAGCAATGAGCAAAATTTAATATTCTCACTCTTATCATTATGGGTAACTTATCTTTTAGTTTTCCAGAATACATTCTGCTGTTTGCGACTGACATGATACTATCTATTTGTTAAACAATAACAATTTCTTTTTTTAAAACAATTAAGTGCTTTAATGGCATAGGTAATCCAAATGCACACATGGTACCCACCTCCATTGCACCCTTATTGGAATGTACTTCAGCCATTTTTGCATTTGCCAAGCTGGAGAATTGTTGGATATTTTTCCCAGCAACAACCCATGCATCTCTTACTTTCTCATTCATTCTGCACCATTGTTGATATAGTTTCCACGAATTGATGGGCTCCTTACTGCCACTTGTTTTATGTTTATTAACCATGGAACTTTTCCATAAAAGAAATGCCCATACTTGTGGCTTAGATTCCTGTAATCCATCAAGAGCACTTAGTAAGTTGCAACTCTCAAAAAATGTAAATTTTCATACTGCTTATCTATAACAGTGATTAATTACATGGTAACACTAATTACTACAATGAGGGTAAATTTCTTACACAATTCGTTTACTGTTTTGGTTAGGACATGTTTTGGGAACCATTACTGGAGTCAAAACCAGAGATAAAACGTCTTAAAGAACTAAACAATCCATATGAATTGGCCACCTAGGAGAATATATTTATACTAAAAAACCGGAAAATAGCAATGAATTTCGAACCTTCCATTGTGGGATTGCCTTTCCAAATTCATTTCTCATCCACCAGAGGTCACCACATACAACACAACAGCTTCCATGGAACCAACACGAGCATCAGGAAACAGTAGGTCAACAGCTGATGATGGGAACATTGGTTCCCAAAACATGTCCTAATCCAAAACAGTAAGTGAATTGTGTGAGAAATTAACTCTCATTGTAGTAATTAATATATGACACCTTCACTTTAAACACCTTCAAAATAAACAGTTATGTTAAATGGTAATGTTTACTTTAGTTATTACTATTTTAACAGTGAATTTTGAAATAACTGTTCTCTCTCTCTCACGCACACACACACTAAGCATTATAACAGATGTTTCCATAAGAAATCTTGATGAATCAACATATCTTGAGTACCAAAAATGGACAATAACTTCTTAAAAAATACTGTGAAAAGAATATATTTCAAGTACCATCAGTCACCTTAGACTTTGGATTTTAGGCAACTAGAAATTATATGGAGATCAGCAAGAACTAAAATATACATATAGCTTCTACAATAGCTATTTCTCACACTAGATTCTTTTATTTTTACCTTTATGAAATTATTCAAAAGATATTACAACCAAAACCAATACAGTGTAAAAAATTTATTCAAATTAAACAAAACAGATAATAGGCCCAAAGCGAAAAAATCTGGTATTTACCAGATTAATTGTAAGGAATGTGAAAAAATCTACATAAGGAAGACAAAGAGAAATATAGGCATTAGATTGAAAGAACATTGGAGAAACATTCAGTACAAACAAATAGATAAATTAGCTGTGGCAGCACATTTTTGGAATGAAAACCATGAAATAGAAAAGGGCATCAAGTTATTAAAAACTATTCAGGCAACTAAACATATGGGAAAGGAATTATTTAAAAAAACATGAGTATAACCTTATGAATTTTGATATCCCGTAAGCAGACTTGATGCAACTGACTTTATTTAAGTTTATCACTAGAGCACCAGAGTCAACCCGGATACCTACCTACCCAGCTCCTACAGTCGTTGGATCATTCGTAGTCAAACAGCTCATGATGTGGATGATAGTTCCACGAAACATATGTCCTGAGTAAATCTCATTTAAGTGAAAACATAAAGAGTGTTTTAAACATCTGACTCAGAAGAGATTATTACAACCAAATTACGACAAATTTCATAAACATTTACATTAAAATCATATTTAACACTGAATTTACTGCAGTTTGATTGAATCTGTACTTTTCTATTTTATGATTTGGAATATGTATGCCTCATGGATTATTCCTAATAGAGGATAGGAATAGATAGTCAAACATTATTTACACCAAAGTTGCCAACAAAAGTCTCTCATTTTAAAGTATCCATAATTAATTTTGTAGCAATTATTTTCTCATGTATATGTTATGGTCACTGTGGAAAATGCAGTGTATGTCTACTATTACTAGTTATTATAAACAAGTTGCTTAGTTTATGTAGGTAAAAGAAAGAAAGCATTGTATATTTTTCCCCCTTTTGTTGTAATTTGTTCACATTTACTGCCTAGTGTGCACACCTACAAAGCTAGTGTGGAAAATGTTGTAAGACCTAATGGAATCAGTCTTTCCTCTAAATGTTGATTGTTTCATTGCTCCTGTATTTGTGCAAAGTGATTTGGTATTGCTGAAATGCCAATGCATAAGCATACTCATTTTGTGGGCAGTGGTACCATAATTTATTAGCATGTTTGGCTTATCTCTTTTAGGTTATGGTGACATGGTTATCATATATTACTAAAAAAATTGAAGTTAATTTTTTTCAAATCAAGGAGACTATTGGGTAAATGTTCCTGATTACACAAAATTAAAATAAAAATTAACTTGAGGATATCTGAAAGTTTTTTCTAGCTTTAACCAAGAACCATATTTATTATGTCATTCAAATAAATTTCTCAAGGAAACATGATGATTTAATAAATAAGACAGCAAATTCTTCAATACTATTATCAGTGACAAGAAATTATTACTGTGATTAAAATAATCAATTGCACAAATTTGCATCTAAAAAAGGCAAATAAATTATTAGTCAGCTGCTTTGATTATGCACATACCACTGCAATAGTCACTCAATCAAAACTAAAATAATTCATAATGCAAATTTATTTATTATACTAACAAGTGCGACAATACACTTCCACTTTTACCAAAGGTAAATGGTATACTGTTAACAATTCCCTCAAAAATTGGTAAATTAAAAATATTTCCATTTATCTGTTTCATGCACCTTTGACTTAACAGTGGTCTGTTATTGTTCCAAACAGAGCAGGTACAAATTAATTAAAATTTATCTGAAGATGGATGACAAAAAAGAAAGGATGTCATATGAAGCAAGATATAAACGAAATGAAATTCTTCATGGAAACAGGCATGCTGTGAGGATATGCGGTATAGCAAAGAGTAATGTTTACTTGTAGTGCCCACATAAACTGGTAATATTTGCTTCTAAGGCGGCAAGGAGAAAATTTACTGGGCCTAACAGATGTAGACAAAGAATCTCTGGAATTCATGCAGGAAAGGAGGGGGGAATAGTTTACCTGACTAGTGGCGCGCGCGGATATGTGTGTGTGTGTGTGTATATAAAACAGATGGCTAGATTCCATTGCATACCTAAGAAAATGTTCAGTTCTGCTATGAATTATTTATGAAGCATATAGACCTATTCCTAAGACACCACACATCAATAAGTCAGAGGCTTCATGCAGATTTGAAGAAAAGCTTAAAATATTTCAGCATTATGTTATGAAGTTTCAGAAGACTGGCAGCAATATCCTGTTGGGGCAAACAGGCAACACAGAAAGAAACAACCTGGTTGGATAGGACACAGTTGCAGATAAAGGTGCAAAAGAAGTTACCATAAAAACTTCAGATTGTGAAAAAGCAGCAGGTGGCAGCAATATTTCATTTGCTTAAAAAAAAAATACCCTTTGGTAATCAAACATAAGTCATTTATGTATGAAGTAGTAGTATATTGAATTAAACACAAAACTATTTCATTCCTATGAAGTGTTACTGGAATAAAGAATAAACCTAGCTTTCTATAAAAGTGTTATGTTATAGTGTAATAAATTAAATTAATGACAACAGCCTGTTTCAAGTATCAACTGATTTTTTTTTCCCTCGGACATGCATTACATTTGCCAGAAAACTTTTTTTTAAAAGTCAGAGTTTAAAATTTGGCATGTGCATTGGATATGCTAAATATGGTGTAATATTGCACTCCAAAGCAAAGAGCATCCCTCACACTATAAGCCCGAGCCTTAGCCACATTGCAAAATAAACTATCCAATTAAATGTACATTATACTTGTCAATGGCCATAAGAACCAGCACACACATATGCAAGTGGTCCCTCACTATAAAATTTCCTGTTTAGGCATCCGTATGTAGTCACTAGCAAGTAAATGCTAAACTTATTCATACTCATTTTCCAAGCATTTGGGCTACTTGATGAAATCAAGCATCACCCATTTCTTTCAAGATATGGATGTTATTTTGTGTTATGATAGATATCTATTTTCAATGTCTCTAGAATAAAGAGATACCATTTATGATGTTCACCCTTAAATATTCTTATCTTTTATAGATTTTAACAGTGGGCATTTTCACTGTATAATATAATAAATTATCATAAATTATTTATGAGGAAATCACTCAAATTTCACTAGTTTTGTTCCACTTACTTAATGATGATGGCAACAGCCTCCATAACATGTCCAAGTAAGTGGAACAAAACTAGTGAAATTTGGCAAATAATTTGTATTATTCTTTTCTTTATTTTATGCTAACATTTTCTATCTCTAAAAATTTATTCATCTGCTATATATTACAAAACAATATCAAATTCTTACTCACCCTTTACTTTAAAATTTTTCGAAACTTCATGTGTGAGCTCTAACACACATACTAAATATACATCAAAATTCATTCAACTAGGCCACCACCTTGCTTACCTTACAACATAATGCAGCATGCATGTTAAATATCAATGTTATTACAAGTAAACATGCTCTCTATGTCCTTATGCCAAATCCAGATTTAAACACAAAAAATTAAAGCAGATGCTTCTGCTACGAAGAAATTGTTTTATATACATATATTTTTGGATACTGGAGAGGGAAATCAACAATATTGGCTGTTGATGCGTTTGTACAAAAAATCTATCAAGCCTTTGAGGAAGGTAATTGGGCACAGGAAACTATTTGTGATCTAAGCAAAGCTTTTGATTGTGTGCAACATGGTATTTTATTCAAGAAACTAGAATTCTATGGGATAAAGGAACAAAGTTTAAATATATTTAAATCTTATTTAGAGGATTGCAAACAGCTAGTATGGAAAGAAGTACTCTCATATTGCTGATGTGAAAACTGGTGTTCCACAGGGCTTGGTGCTGGGGCCACTACTTTTTTGATAATGATAAATGATGTATCAAAATGCTATTCCTTGATATACAGTTGTTTATGCAAATGACACATCTTTCCTTAATGTAAATAAAGATTTCAAATTACTGTAGCAATCTGTAAATGAAACCGTACAAAAAGCTCAGTTTTGGTTTAGAAGCAATGTTTTTTTTATGAATGCAAACAAATCACAAAATAAAATTTTCAGCCTAAAAAATATAGATACTTTCTGTGACAATGTGAAACTACTTGGCATGATAATTGACAAGCATCTATCCTGGAATCCTCACATAGATTTTTATATGTAATAAGTTATCGTGCACTGTATTCTTACTAGCAAACCTAAAAAAGGCTGTCCCTAAAGATTTTGTTCGTATGGCTTACTTTTCATTCTTTCAAAGCATTTTTAGGTATGGCTTAGTGTATGGGGTACTAATCCAAGGATAGCAGAAGTGCTAAAAACACATAACAGGAAAGAATAGATGTGCCATTACATAGGTTGCAGCAGACCTGTGGATATTAAAAAATAATAGGAATAAAACTTTTCAATTCACTTCCTTTAGAAATAAGTGCTGTAAATATTCAACAATTCAAAGAGAGAGTATATAAATGGTTAATTAAACATCCTTTCTACAGCATACAAGAATTTGAAGTAGAAAATAAGAGTAATATGAAATAACAAAAGTTACAATGTATATAATGTAAATAAGCTGTTACTCTTCATCCATAGACTTTAAGACTTTTTCTCCTTTTTTTCTTTTGACAAAGCCTATTGTAATTACCAAATGGTGAATAAACTATTATTATTTTATTATTATCATTACATATCTTGAAATATTAAGAATGATGTCAACCAGTTTTGATTGTACACTGCTAAAGTTTACACATTTTCCCAACATATCAGGTATAGGCCTGCCACATTTCTATGTGGGCTATCTGTAACCCATAGCAAGCAACCCTTTCAACAATGTCAGTTCTTAAGAATTACCTGTCAATTTTTCTGAGGGACAAAAACAAATGCTTTGTGGCATGTTTTGCATATCAGCTACTTTTGAAGCATACTTCTTTTGATATTATATTGATCTGCTGGATAGCAAAGTGATTTTAGAGTTGATGCGGTTGAAGACAAATTCTATGTGGTTTTTCTCACAACACTAAAAACGTTTTCTGTAGGAGAATTACTATGATGTGCACTTAACACCGCAAAACACTTTAAGTATTCTATAATTAAATTAAAATTTTATTTTATGCAGTAATAATAATTAATCTAGAAATAGCAATACTAATAGAAGTATATCAATTAGATAAAGTGATTTCAGCAAAAGATAAACCAAATTTATAACATGTATATGTAAAACAAAAATAAATTAACATGTAAAGTAAAAAACAAAATTACAGTTCTATATCAATGAAATAAGATTTTAATTTATTCCTAAAAGCTGTACCCTCCAAATGTTTTTTAAATAAAGGCAATTTGTTATAATACATACATTCTCCAATGTAAAAGTCTGTATCTGTATTTTTCTTACTAAATGTTCTGTGAGATAGTTTAGGTTCCTTCTTGTCATATGGTTATGTACATGCTTATTTTGAATATGGTTCAATTTACCAACTCAAACAGTATAGCTCTATAAACATATAAAGAAAAAAGAGTAAAAATATTATTATTTGAGACAATATAAAAGAGTAAAACTATTATTTGAGATGACATATTTACAGGTATATAAACAACTTTATTTAAAGATGATTCTGATGCATTTCTTTGTAGAATGAATAAGTGATTCATGTGTGACTGCAGCATAGTCCCAAACTTCAATTTCATAATTCAGATGGGGGAAAATAATGCTACAGTATATTTTAAGTGAGGAGAACCTAATATTTGTGATAAATACCTTTACTTAGTTTGTTACATAATTGAGCTATATGTTCATGCCAAATCAGTTATCAATTGTAATATGTTTACGGAATGTCGGAATCCACACAGTGAAACTTTTGTTAATCTTATTTTGATTTTTAGTGTTTTACTTTAAATCAAAATAAGATCAATTGTAATACCTAGAAATTTGTTTTGTGACATTTTCAATGGGTTTAGGTTGAAGGGAAACATTTAAATCTGTGGCTCCTGTTGAATATAAGCCAAACAGCATTATTTTGGTTTTATTTATATTACTGTTTAAAGTGTTATCAATAAAATAATTATGTAGTATCTCAGCTGTATGTCTTAGTGTTAAGGTTAATTTTTCTAGCAAGTTTGAAGAGCATGGAACATCATTAGCAGCAGTAGAGTTTACAGAAATTTCTAAGCCATTTGTAAACTATAAATAAAAAAGGATCCAAGACCAAACCTTGCAGAATGTATATTTGACTGTCAGGAACTCTGAATTAATTTTGATGATTTTGACCCTACAGTGTGGCAGATAGCAGTACACTGTCTTCTATTACTTAGAAAAGACACAATAAAATTACATGCTAGGCCTCTTATGGCATAATATTCCAATTTATTTAAAAGTGAAGTACGAGGTTGCAGTCAAATAATATAATACCAACATCTTTTTTATTAACCAAATTCAAATGAACTTTATGAATAAATTCTGCAAGAGCATTACAGGTTGAAAATCCCTTTCTTAATCCCATCTTAATCTTAGTTGGAATCAAGTCTTTTATTTTAGCATTCGAATCCTTGTACAGAACTCCCTTTAGCATTTTTTATATTTCTGTAGATAGTAGTTATATTTCATAGATCTGTACATTTCATAATAGTGTTTCATTTTGTTTCTAACATACATCATTTCAACAGAAAATTATTTTTTTTTTATTTTTAGTGATGTCCAGTAGTTTTAGTTACAACAGGACAGAAAGCGTTACAATATTTATAAAATATGTAAATAATAAAAAGGTTCCCATTTTTTTCTAAGTCATTACATTTCATCAGACTATTCCAAGTTACCAGGACAGCCTTCAACTAGATGCTTTATATTACTATTATGCACAGACCAAGGTATTTGGAGTAGACTTACCACTAATGGTTCAAATAACAACTATAAACTGGGCACAGCAATCTGAAAGATGTGTTTTAAGTACTTAAGCATTAAAAGGTCTCTTCCAATTTCTTCAAACATGATCAACAGCAAAAGAGTTAGTGGTCATAATTCTTGCTGGCTCTAGAATGGCATCTTTTAAGTTATAAGAATTCATTGTGTCACATAACTTCTTATAATTAAGATTGGCTGAGTCCAAATTTATAGAGGTCACTTAGTATGACTACTTTTTGATTGGGAGAAAGCTATTTACTAGAAATGCTAATTGGTAGTTGTACAGTGAAGCTAATCATACAATTAAGACAACTGTATGACTGAGTTTAAATACACACTCTTGAATCATTGTTTGCATCGTCAGCTACCCATTGAATGACATGTATTACACATAAATAAATGTGTATTTATATAATCATAGTTCATTGAGCTACTTGAGGATCTGTATATACCTATGACCAATATAATATGTCTTGTTTTTTCAGCGGGTACTTTGATGGCAGTGACTTCAAAATTCTTTTCAATGCAAAATGCTTTGATATTCTTAATATTATTATATGAAGTTTAATCATTAACCAATATTAATATACTTCCTCCCTTAAAATTATACCTACAATATGAGCTTGCTAAGTGGAAATTTGTGATTTTACAATAATTTATTTGTTCTTTTTTTAGAACAATCTTGGTAATAACAGTCACTTTAGGTGCAGTTTCATCCAGAATTACTTCTAATGCTTCATACTTTAAACTGATATATTGAATTAAATTAAATGCTCTTAGAAAGCTATTAGTGGGATTGATGTTACTGCACCGAGATCTTTTGCTCAAGTCAGTGCTTTTAATCAGTTTCCAATATCACTCATTCCTTTTTTCTTAATTTGCAATATCATGTCATATCATTTAACTTCAAACTGTGATTCTTCTAAAATATATAATGTTTAAGATCATACCTTTGTACCTCTATTTACTTTGTAATGAAAGTCTACATATTACAATGTAAAATGGAACTTGCACAGTGAAGTCAATCATATAATTGATATTATTGTATGATTTAGTTGAGCTACACACTCAGTTGAATTTTAGCCTGGCTGATGATGAGAACCACATGTTCTGGAAACCAGTTTTATGTATTTTGACAAGTGAAGCATTAAGAGTATGTAGTTAAACTAAATCATACAATAATATCAAAGCCGATATGTTTTCTTTTAAGTAATTTATCGCCATGGGTGGCCGAGGTCATTAAGGCACAGACTTGTGAGCAGGAACTCTGGGTTCGAATACCGCCAGGACCGTCCTCCCTGACTGAGGTTTTTACCAGGTTTTCCTCTGTACTCATAAATGGTATATGCCGGGGAGGTACCCTAACTTAGGCCTGGAACGATTCCTTCCTTAAAAATACATCCTTTCCCAATTTATCATTTCATCTCATGTATCATCAGTTTCCATCACCTGTGGTGCCCCTGTAGCAAAAACGGGCATTAAACACTATTCATTCATTTTAAGTATATTGCTTGTCAATGTAGACTATTGGTATTTCAAAGTGAAAAGGATGAATTATAATGCAAATAATATGACTGCTATATAATACAAGAAAGTTCGGAGATGTAAAAGGAGTGCCTAATACTAATCCCCACTTGGAACAAATAATTTGAAGTTTAAATCTGAAATTCTTCTTAATCTAAAAAAATAAAAGGAAAGTATTTTCATATTTTTGTATCCCTTAGTTCACACAACACTTTCTTATTATAATCATCAATCTAATATATTTATTACACATATTTCTAAGATGTGTGTAATTATATAGGTCAAGTGAAAAATTAAATAAAAATTAAACAGTTCTTCCAAGATATTGCTACAATCTTAGCTATGTAATACGTATTTTTATATAATTATTCCTGATTATATATGAAAAACAGGTATTTTATTGAGTAGTAAATTAGCATCAGCAAAATTTTGAACCGAAGCCATCCAATGGTAGAAAAAAGTTTGAAGAATATGGCAGAACTTTTTAGCAGCAGAAAGTAAAAATAGAGATGAAGATGATGACATAACTGACATTGCCAACAGCAAGAAACACACTAGATTGCATGTCAGATATCTCTCAAGTATACATTTAAGGCAGTTTTGTTACACTAAACTTAGTGAATATCTAACTTAACCTAACATAAGCAGATACCCATTATTACACCAATCCTCATAACATTAATCTGGGGGTTAAATTTTAAGATTGCAACAACAATATCAAAATATAACTACTAGGTTAGGTTTAAGTTAACAAGATGCACTATGCAAGTTTTATTTGCAATCCGAACTTGAACAGGCTGGCAACTGATAAATAGTGCATGAATATAAGAAAATGATGTACTGAGCCACCTATGGCAAATAATTGAATAGGTAGATACAATGCCACATATTGCAGGAAAAAAAGAAGAACAAAAAATAGAAATGGAAATAAGCAGAGAAGAAATAAACATTTGTAACGTATGCAGATATAGAAGATGAGTACAGTGTCAGTTAAAGAGAGAATATTTTCATTTTTTATTATTTTTAATCCATTTATTTATTTTTTTAAGGACACTCTTTGCCATTTAAGGTCATCAGCATCCCATTCATTTCAGGACTTGAAATGGCTGACAAATTTTACTCAAGAGGCCTCTTCCTTTTTACTTCCCTGCTGAAGGAAGGCATATTTATAATTTTTATGCCCAAAAAAATTTATTCAGGCCGTGATCTCAGGTTTAGGAGGCATATGTTACCACTACATCACCAGGACCGACAGTACAGTTAAGAGAAAAGTGTCATAGACTCAACGGAAATTAGAAATAAATATAAAATTTGTTATAGGTGTGTACTTATGCGCACCAATTATGCTTACCGATAAGTTTGCCTTGAATGTAGGTTTGCCACATGCTTTAGCATTCTTATGCTCTTGAAATTCTTCAATAAAATGGTATACATAATGGCAGGTACCACAAACCAATATATCCAAAGTAGCTACTTCCTCTTGTGCAGCTAGGGCAAAAATGAATATTAAACATTTAATAAAAGTATGTACCAGAATAAAATATTTGGTATCCTGCACTCAAAGATGGTAAAATTATGCATCTTTCAAGACTATTATCAAGTAAAATAAACACTTTAATTGAAATGAATTCTCATTTTCTTCAAATATTAAAGAAAACCCCTCATTAGTTTTAACAATGACTACAATAGTTTTTCTATCCTTACACTGTTAATTAAAATGTGCTGAACTTTTATGATTGTATTAAGAGCAGATTTATTTGCTGTTCAAAAATTAATAAAATAGGCATTATAGTACAAGCATGACATTCTATTTACCTTTAATTAGCCTTGGGTTCTTATTCACAGATGATGGGTCACCACCATCTACCTCCATCCTAGGCAGTAATCTCACACTTATGGGAGGATGAACAGCGTTCTCACCTTTATCTACACCCAAACATATAATATTTGGCCACAGCAATCATTTTCACCTTCACATGTTATCATTTTTCACATCCTTTACTTCAAATTTACTGCACTTGTGAGGTGATTATTTTGATCTCGATTGCCTGTTCAGAAATGTTGTATTTCCACGTTCCACCTAAACAAATTTAACTTGTGTATATATACCGCCTGTTGCTTTCCAAAATCCACAGTAATACCAATATTGCTGCATACAAGTCAATCATTGTGCTTAAATAGATTTCACTAAACCTAGAAAACTACAAATATGTTCAATATATCGAATATGCATCACCCTTGTTTCTCTACACCTTGAAGCAACTATGCAAAATGGCTATATGTAGACATACGCTCCACTACTCGATGATTTCGCGCGTATACTTTAAGATCCTTCAATAACTAAGAAAGAGAGTTTAAAACAAATTGTACGTGAAAGATTATGCTAGAAACTTACATGTTACAAAATAACAAAAGTACACTTTCTTCTTTACGTACGAAAGCCATACCCTAATTCATCACAGCGTCGCATCGATAGTGGTGCCATCATGTATGTGTTTGCTGGAAGTGTATTGGTGGCTGCCACAGTTCAAATTTATAAACTTTTTCACACAATACTGAAAGTACTTCATCTTGTTTCTTTATAGGATACTCCTAACTGATGTTTTATTTAATAGTATACATATAAACTCTAAAAATACCAACTAAACATTATTATTGCCATATTTTTGAAAGCGCCCTATTTTTTTAAATGATGATAAATTAAGGCATTATATAGTGTTAATAACAGTTTAAATGATCATTAAATAATCTATTTTTAAAATCTATTGAATGCTAATTTAAAAAATACCTTTCGTTTTAATATGTATTGTTGATAATGCAAATTAAGGTATTCATCCAGAAAAAATATACATTTTAATATATAATATTTAATCCCCGTTTTAAAAAATACACCTTATCACTGTTATCTTTGGGCATTTAATATCTGCGCAGTATACTGTGCTCAGCCGCAAACCAATATTTCTGCTCGTTTTTAGTCGTGTATGCAATAGATTTTTAAGCACAGAAAAATTGCCACCTTGCTTAATTTACCCTTTCTTTTACAAAAGTTTACAAAAACTAAAAACATTACTCTGAAAAACTCATGTACCAGATTGCACCCTATTTTAAAAAGTTGGTGCTCCTGACAATACACTCAAGAATGGATTTGTTCCTGAAAAATCAAGTCTACGAAGAATTAAAACGCCTTACGTTGGTGATATGCATTTTGCTTTTGTAATGGCACAAAAATTTCTTCTTTGTCTAATATAATAGCAAACGGTTTATTTACAAGTCATTAAAATTTCAAGTGCTGTTAATTTTATGACTTTTCGTGTAAAGGAAGTATGTATTCTGTGCCAAGAGCCTATTCCACAAAATAACGAAAGTACTAAGTTACATGAAATAATTCCTACAACTTCAAATTACAATTTATTGTGTTTTACAGCGCATTTGCAATGATTCGTTTAATTTAACAGTGAATTATATTTGAACTCTTCGATTTACTTGGCGAGGCAGTGCCACCAAAGAAACCACAGCTACCTTAGTTACAAGTTATGTCGGTGAATTATGGCAACACTGCCATTGCTCAAGTCCGGTCAGTCCACTCATGCTGTGCGTAATTACACCAGTGCGTTTATCGATTTCACAAATTTGCCGCCAGATGTCAGCTAACTGAGATGATAACGTTAGTGATATAGAAAGCAGAACAATGTTTCGTCTTGTATTAATAACGTTTCGTGAATATGGTGTATTGCTGTATACCACCATGTAAATTAGACAAAAAAAAAAAAAAAAAAAAAGGATGGTGATTACCATTTCGAGAGAGGATGAGACTCAGGTCGCAAATATGTAGCTACTCTTAGGGTTTGCAGTTTATATTTTCAAGAAAATGATTTCAGTATAAGGACCAAAATAAAGCCACTATTCCCAAATAGTGTTTTCAATGTTTAGTAACTTCCGAGTCATAACCAGAAAGGTGAGTTGCAGAAAATGTTCACAATACAACACAGCCTGAAGTAAAATAGTAAAATAGACATTAACTAATGAACTACGAATACATGTCAATTCGCTAGTTGCTTTCAGAAATTCAGAAGTGTAAAATGTTTTTAATAGGAAGTTAAATTGCCCACTGACATATATTGTGCTGTAAATTAAGAAGCAAAACAAAAGTTTGGAGGAATCTAATGGAAAAAGCGTGCCTTTATTTGAAAACAATATTAACGAATTTAAAGAACACAAGGGAATTATGAAACAAAGGCTGTATTCTTATATATATATAACTAATTATTAATACTATTATTCTTTTTCAAAACAAGCAGTAATCCTGGAAAAGTTGGTAAGTAGGAGTAGCTGAGGAGAACACCGATTGTCTTGCGTAGAACAACTGTCCAAAAACTACTAATAGACCCTTTGATATGTCTTATTAAGCTGCGAGACCGAGAAACGTTCCACTATCCGTCGAGAAAATTTGTATTCATCCTGCAAAACATTTTAAAATTCACTTGTGCTTTAAAACATGTGGGAAAAGTCCGCTCGGAGAAAAAATTTAAAATCCTCATTGTTCCCAAGCTTATAGAGAAGTTTAAATGCAGGAATTATGATCAAGAAAGACTAAGGTGCATTCTTGCGAAACATTTTTAAACCCCATTCCGCAAAATCAAGCACGAGAAATTACAGATAAAAAAAACCGGCAGGATGAAGATTTTTAGAATAAAAGCTCTAAATGGAAAGATTCTCAAATTATAAAGAAGGCAGAGAAGCATTTTGCCCATGGAATCTGTACCTTTGTAAATTTATCGTCATTAAATCTGACTAAATTATTGTCGCATTAATGTTAATATTATATAAATATTAAACGTACATTTCTCTATTGTTAACATTTTAAAATAACGCTTATATGCAAGAAAACTATTACATATGAGCCTTTCCCCCCTCCTTCCTCCCCCTTCCGTTCCCAATTAAACTAGATGGAAGCACATCTCAGTTAAGAGCACTCTGACGGATTTGGGAAGAAATACAGTATCCTCTGGTAGAATTTCCAAGACTCAACGTTCCAGAGTAATGCCTGAGTAACAAACTTCGGCGGAGAAAGCCAAATTTCTCAGTGTTAAATTGTAGTTAAAGTTAAGTAAAACAGCTGCATCTGTATTGTCAGTACTGCAAGGTCGAACATTTTCAAGAAACAAGTCTATTACGTAGGCCAGATTACTACAGATATGCAACTCAATGCTAATAACTGGTGCCCGCATTCAGTGCCAATTTTTGTATTATCCTGCTGGATGCGCGAACTAAAGATCACGCTGGGCCAGTTGATACCACACCTATGTAAGGCCCGCATCATTTTTTTATTTATTCCTCCTGTTTTACTTATAGTTCCCTTTCTTTTATACAGAAAGTAATCATTGTTAAACTTTCAAGGAACTCAGACACCTGCTACAGAAACCCAAACAGCCTGAAGAGTCAAATGTAGAAATCTGGATGGCATGTTCTAAGCTGCTGTTACAGATCGGATTTTTGAGTCTTGTATTTCACTCTTCAGGCTATCGGCGGTTTTGTAGCTGGTTTCTAATTTGGGTGAAAGCTTAATAATTTTAGTGACTTAAGTTTCGTCCAAAAAGGATAGGAAACTACAAGTAAAACAAATTATATAAATAGTGAGATAACTTGTAAAGTATCCACAGACACAATTTCATATGCTGCCCATCCATTATATTACGTTGCACCAAAAAGTTCATGTTTATAACCTGACAGTAACTTGTCTTCTTAACCCATTTCTAATCAGATAGGAAACTAGGAAGGGTGTATGAAGTAAAATGTAATGCTATTTTTTTGTACACAGCCTGTACATAACATAAAACTGTAAATTTGGTATATAATGAAGTGTAATAAGCAAGTAAATAAACCTGTCATTGACAACATATTACTATGTACAATAAATAACAGTATATGTCCTTTTACTTAAAGCAAATGGAGATACCATTATAAATGTTACATTGAAGTTTATAGTGTACAAAAATAGCATCCCCTCCTCCAGATAGCATTTGCATTGTAAAGACCTAATGTTGTCTATAGTTTTAAAAGAGACGCACTTTAAATAATGCTTTACTGTTGCATCCCACCATGCCGCATTTCTGTTTTAATAAATAAGTGTACTTTTTCCTTTGCCCATTTTGCCACACAGTAAATTATGCGTTTGTGACTCCCAGGCTTCCCAACAACCACCGAGGTATCAACATATGACGTAACAACGCACATTTCCTTGTTTCAGAACTGCAAATAACAACTTTCAAAAAGATTCCGCATAAAATTATTTGGTCTTCCTTTTTATGTCAAATCTAAAGCGTATATTAATGAAAGTATGTTTCTGTTAGGCTTAATGGGTTTGAAAATAGTTTGAATTTGCAGCTGTGGTGCGCTCATCATTAATGAAAACTATTTGTTGGAATTATCAAACGACCGAGTTGCGAGCGCAGCGCCAATTTTATAAAGTTTCATCCAAGATGATCTTGAAAATGAACGCCTGTGCTGTGTTCCGATTCCGAGGTCACATACTGATTTGAAATAGCCATCTTACGCGGTGGAAGCTTATTGGATCCGCGAGATTAAAATTATAACCACTGTTATATATGGAATATAATTGCATGTTATATTTTATGGTGCTTTCCAAGTGTTTTAATATTTGTACTAAATTAAACAAATGCTGCATTGCATATTTTTCAAGCATTTTATTAAGCATAGCAATTTTACTTCTGTCGAAGATAACCAAAATCATCGTTATTAAATCTGAAAAAACAGAACCCGTACATTATCTCGAGGTTTGGTTGCATATTAAAAGTTATATATTGCAAATAATATAAAATTAATGGAAGTAAATTAAAATTGCAACCACTGTTACAGTAGCATTAAATGCATTTAAAGTTTAATTGCATGTTGTAATATAATGTGCTTTCCAAACGTTTTAATATTTGCACTAAATTAAATAAATGCAGCGTTGAGGTTAGGTTATATCGTTATTAAATCTCAAAATACAGAACAAAACAGTGTGTTATATATTGTAAATATAAAATGGTCGAAATTAAGAATATGTTTCAATCTTTGGACCAGTAAAAAAAAAGTTTTAAATTACAGCAAATTATATAATGGATTAGTTGCCCATTTAAATTACATTGTAGTGTTGAAGATGCCCAGAAATAGCTAATCTTTTAACATGGCATAATTTAATGCCTAATGCAAAGAAAAGGCACATTCATACCTTCACTCAAAATAGCATTAGGGAATTTTATACAAATTAGTGCTTTCTATTGCAGGAAATCAATCTTTAATTGGGAAAGTGTTAATAGATTTGTATTGAAATGGTGTATTATGGTTAGCAAGAAGTCTTTATTAACACTAATTATCCATATTAAATTCCTTTTAATGATGCCTTTTAAATGCAATGTTTAAATGTGTAATGAAGCAGATTGAGAAACTAATATTCAGATTCACCAAGGCAAGTTTTTGTAAACGAAAGACTCTTTCAGTAGCAGCTTCCATCTCTTCTTTGACCATTAATAAGCAAATGTGTTTTGCTTATCCATTTAAAATGAAAGAAGTGTGTGGCAGCCTTTATCCTTGGTATAGCACTCAGCAGTTGCTTTTGCAGTACCCTACTTGAACTACATTTTCTGAATAATGAATATGCAGTGATTGCAAGTGTTTTCATAGTTTTCCTTCAGTTATGGCTGTAATTTGGATCACCCTTTTCCAAAAATGGTGCTTTGGTTAAACTGAAAAAAATATTTCCATTACTTTTCTTCCTGAATATTGCATTATATTAAATGCTATGATATTTCATGTTTATGCATTATTTACATTTGATATAACAGGGTAGTCTACAACCCTGTGTGCTAATCACATGCTTTCAACAAATCTAAACATCAGTATCCTAGTAAAAATATATTATAACTGTTACTCCTCATAAATGGCTTCTGAAATTAAATTTTGCATACAGTAAGGAAATAATCATGCAGCAACAGCCAAATTTGCCTCCCCCAACCCCAAAACTTGCAGATTCTGCCAAAAACTATAAACACAAATTTTTACTAGTGAACTTCCTTCCTTCTGTATAATAGAGAAACCATTTCAATTAATATGTTAGCAGAAAATATAAATATTTAAAAATAATGATTTCCATAATATTATACAAAACTTATCTTATCAAAAAGGGCTACAATGTGGCAAAAATATTCAATAAAAGTGTTTATGCATGTGGACATAAAATAATAAAATAAAATAACACTACACATTCTATAGAAATTTAAAAAGGATCTGAATCTTTCACACCTTCAGTTCAGTATGTAAATTCTTGACATTTCATACAGCTGTGTACTGCCATGGGTAGCTGAGGCTGTTAAGGTGCAGACTCGTAAGCTGGAGGTCTGGGGTTCGAATCCCGCCAGGACTGTTCTTTCTCAGGTTTTTTCCAGGTTTCCCCCAGTCCTCATAAATGGCAAATGCAGCGGAGGTACTCTAAACTTAGGCCTGGAACTTTCTTACCTTATAAAATCCTTTTTAATATATAGCTTCAGTTCATGTATCATCAGTGTCCACTGCCTGTGATGTCTCAGTAGTAAAAACAGGCGTTAAACATCTTTTAAAAAAAATATATATATAGTGTGAAAATAATACTGTATGTTTCTCATCTACAAAAATACTAGCCTTTGAAAGTAATGATTAATTCATTTCTTTGTTGAGTACTAAGCAAAATAAAAGTCCTGGCCCTAGTCACTTTTCCCATTAGACCACTATAATGCTTTGAAAGTAAATGGTTGCATGTAAATCAGACGGCAACCATTCTAAATCTCTCTCTCATCACTTTTTAAAATATTGTGTCATTATGGTAATATTTTACCACATCAGGGATCTGCAGTCTTTGTATAATAAGCCTTCCTGTGGGAATTGTGTTAGTCCTTGTATAGTAACCATACTTGCCTCCTAAACCCAAGATCAGGGGTTCAATCCTGACCAGGATTGATGGATTTTTTTTGGTGTAAAAATCCTAAGTATGCCTTTCTTTCAAAGGGAAGTAAAGCTGTGAGTCCCATATCATAGATTTACGACATGTAAAAGAACCTTAAGCCTGAAAGAAGAGGCTCTGAGCAAAATTATTGGCCATTTCCAGCCCTGAATTGAATGGGATGCTGATGACCTGTGATGTTAAAGAACATCTGTAAAATAAACCAAAACAACTGCAGGAATCTGCAGTTCTTCCATTGCTCCCTGTGTACCACATTCTGAAATTGAAGTACAACTAATGGTATATGGTAGTTAATTATGTTTTTATAACTTAAAGAAAAATTTATCAATTTTGACTTATGTCGAGGTTGAACATTTTGCATCTTTCTGTCAAATTTGTCCCATAAGCAACATTCACTTTTGCTAGTTTTTGTGATTTTTTACAGCAAATTGAGTTTGTGGCTATCACTCTAAATTGAATGCTTTTGTAGCTAATTCTAGTATTTTTTGTGCTTCTTCTGGAACAGTAGAGCTAGAATATTCAGGTATTCTTTATCTGGAATCTAAAAAGTGCATAGTACTAAATTCTGCTGTATTCACCATTTTTTAATTTTATGGCAATTTGTTCATTTAAAACTTCTAATACAGAGAGCACAAAATCATTGAACTTCTATTTAAATGTGGTTTTACATACTTAAACCAACATGTGTTATGTGTATGGACTTGTCCCAGTATATATTTATCTCCATTTAACTGTTCGGTTATTTCTTCAAATGATTTCAATATTATGCACTGAACACAGGTTTCCCATTCCTCCAATGATAGTTTAGGGAATCTACTTTTTATTTTTTCAAGTAATGAATTTATAATTTTTAGTGCCTCTTGAACAATTAAATGAGAGAACAGGTAAAATCCTTCCATTTTAGATCTTTTTCACTAATTTTGTAGTGTTGTTTGTAACAACTTTAAGAAACTTTTTAGATGTTGTTTATAATTAATTTTTATCTCTGCAGCCAAGTTATTATTTGCATGTGACCCAACCAGTGGTAATTAATCCAGCAGTAAGGTATTTAGCTCATAATTTTCAGTTAGAAAATGAATGGTAACAGCCAAATATAAATCTTTGTTTTTAAGTTCGTGAATTTCTTGTGAGTCAAATCCAATGAATAATTTTTGCTACACATTTGTGAAACATTGCTTATATATTGCTGGTAGAAAACTAGAAGGTATTACTTTTCTTTTTGATGAATTCAAATCAATAATAAACTACTTAAATCCACAGACTTCCATAATGGAAAAAGATTGAAAAAATTAACATATTTGAGTTTGGCTGATCTTTCCTTTGGCAGGAAACTTGAAATGTGCACCTATCGAACTGTACTTAGTTTGTGAATGAATATTTATTATTATTACTACTACTACACAATACGATTCAAATCTGGTCAGGATCAATGGATTTTTTCGGGCATAAAATCGTAAGTATGGCTTCCTTCGGAAGGGCATTAAAGCCTAAGGCCCTGTTTTGTACATTTACGGCATGATAAAAAACCTCAAGCCTGAAAGAAGAAGGCCTCTGAGCAAAATTTGTTGGCTGTTTCACGCCCTGAATAGAATGGGATGCTGATGACCTGAGCTGTTAAAGAGCATCCATAAATAAAACAAATACAATTACAGTTTTAATTATTTCCATGATCCTTGAGTGCTTGTTAATTAAGGATCTCATACAAATAACACCCTGGTTGTTGTGTACATGGATTCTACATCACTCTTAACTACACATCACGTGAAATTTACAAATACTTCCCTAAAGATGATCATGTTCCCACATTGATATTGTATCACCTTCTTCCTTTGTCCTGATAACTTTCCTCTACCACTTTTCCCCTCATATTTCCAAACAGATTCAAACATTCTTTTCTGCTAATCCCAAAAATCTTTTAATGTCAGAATTTCTGTCTCAAATTATCCCACTTCTTATTCCATATTCCCTCTCTCCATTCTTCAATTTCTGTACATTCTATTATACAGTGCCAGTTTTTCTCTACCTTACCACACAGTGGGCAATATTCTTTGTCAATTTTACCCCACTTAACACCATTGTTCCTGCTCTTGCCCATGTTATACCCTCCCTATCCATTTTGTCAAAACTTCAACATATTTTTCTCTGGCCAATCTTTCTTAAAACTCGTAAAAATATCAGAGTCCTCTTATCTCTTAGACTACCAAATATTTCCTGTTTATATCATTAATCTTCACTTTCACTTTATTCAACCATGCTATACCCTCCCTATCCATTTTGTCAAAACTTCAATATATTTTTCCCTGCCCCAGTCTTTCTTAAAACTCCTGTAATATATCAGTCCTCTCATCTCATAGGCTACCAAATATTTCCTGTTTCTCTATATCATTAATCCTCGCTTTCACTTTATTCCACCTGCCTTGCTTTGGTGACTGTAAACTAACTAGCTCTCCCAAACCAATTCCTCTTACAACTTCCTTTAATATACCTACCCAACTACCCTGCATTTATCTTTATCTTGCGCTCCAAGCAGTCTGAGAATATTTCCTTCCTCTAATGGTTGTATCCTCTGCCAGTATTTCATTTTATTACTAGACTTTTTCAGCCCACCCTTCATAGTTCCACCAAGGCTAATCCATTGGGTGCTGCTCTGGATAATGCCAATATCATTTTACAGGCTGCTCTATAAATAATAATATAATAATAATAATAAACTTTAGTCACCATTTTGATCATTTACATGATATGAACTTTGTTTAGAGTATAATATAAGTAATATACAAGAATAATTATACTAGATTTTCAATATGCCTTATTAAAAGTTCACATATTCACTTACTCAATAAAAGGTATGTTCAAGTAGAAAGGCTTCGACTTCTTTATTAAATTGTTTTGTATTGGTTACTTCTTTAATAATTTATTGGTAGTTTATTATATATTTTAATGCCTACATTTATGATGATATTTTTTAAAATATTTGTTCTGCATATCTGAACATGGTCATTTTTGATTCTTGCATTATGAGAATGAATATATTTGTTCATAAATAACTCTGATTTCCCTTAACATGATTTACAACCACTATTATAAGGAGACAAGCTAATGATAGTATATTATGTTTCCTAAAATAGGGTCTACAGGACTTCATACTATCTATTCCACTTATTCTTATTGCTCTCTTCTGAATTTTAAATATTCTCCCACATTTTCCTTCTCCAAATTTTATTCCATATTTTGTATACCCAAAAATTTTGTTTCTCTCTTGTATTCAATATTGTTTCCATATATAATTTCAGGTTTGACACTTTTTTACATTGCCATGTACAAATGTCATTGCAATAGTTTTTTCTTTGTTAATGATTAGTTTATTTATTTTAAACCGGTTACTGCGGCTATTCACGATTGTGTTTATCTTATTTTGCAATACAGACTCATTATCACCTTTTACAAGAATGCTTGTGTCATCTGCAACAATACCACCATGGGTGGCTGAGGTTGTTAAGGTGCGAAACCATTAGTTAGTTAGTTCTTGAAACATTCAGTGAACGGGAGGTCTGGGGTTTGAATCTTACCAGGACCAAGGACCATTCTGCCTGAGGTTTATTCCAGGTTTTCCTCAGTCCTCATAAATGGCAAATGCCAGGGAGATACTCTAAACTTAGGCCTAGAATGAGACATGTTTTTTTTCTGACACCAAATTGAGTATCAGAAAGGATGTTATAATTTTCCAACAAAGATATTAATTTTTTATAAATTTTTGAGAATACTTACAGTACACTTATTGATCTATAGTTCTCTTTCTTTGTCGTTTCTCCTTTCTTGTGTAGCTGAATAATTTTTGCAATTTTAAGCTTATCAGGGAAGATCCCAGAGTTAAGCAAAGAGCTATATATGTTAACCAAAGGGGCTTTAACCTGTTCTAAACATTGTTTAATTATTCTGGTATTTCGAATATTTAACTTTCATTTCATGGGCTAATTTTTGTATTTCACTTTCTGTAATTGGATTTATAAAAATAGAATTATTCCTTATATGTTTTATCTCTCTCGTGGTTTTACCGTGAGTATTGTTGGGAGTGATTTACAATATGGAGTTTTGTCTGCTATTTCTGAGAAATATGCATTGAAACACTCTGCTATATGCTGTGGACTTATAATTTTGTTACCACCATTGATTAGTTTAGAGTGTATAGAATCTGATCTATACATTCCCTCCCTTTTTCTGTACCACATATTTCTATCCCATTCATCATTTTCGATTCAACTGTATCAGAAAATACTCTAACTAGCTTACACTGATATTTGGTATATTCAAGCATGTTCTTATACTATTGGTAGCTGATTTTCCTCTTCCTAATGCATTTTTGCTTTCTTCTCCATTACTGCTCACCCTTACTCCCAAATATTGGAATTTCCTTATCACTTCAATTTCACTTCCCTCTAGCAATCGTGTATAATCTCTGCTGAGCTTGTTCCCTTTTTTACATACCAAAATATTTTATTTACTTTTATTTATCTTTAAGCTACTCAATTTGTGCTGCTGTTTTAGTTCTTCATTGGAGCTTGAGATATTAAGCCAAAGGCATATCTGGGTCATGATTATGACAAAGAAAAAAATACACAATTGGGCATATTTTAATAATAATTTATTTACAGTCAATAGATCTATAATACAAGTTTCTGACATTACCAAGTGTTGGGTTATAATACTGTATACAAAATATAACTTACAATTTGTCCAATGAATATAAACATCTCATTTATGAGATATTTCTTTAACTGAGATGTAAATTTTTATTTTTCTACAGATTTGATCTCTGCTGGTAATTTATAAAAAGGGTATGCATTATCATTTACATAAATTAAAAACATTAATGGGCCCGAACCTAGTGGGACTCCACATTTTACTAATTCATATTGAGATATAAGAGAATCTTTTTAGTTTCAGTTATTTGTTTATGCATAAGATAAGATTTACATATTGCGAAATTGCTCTAGTCTCATAAGATTTCAACTTAATATAAAAGATGTGTGCACCAATGAAAAAATAACTGGAATATTCTTGAAACAAAATAACAGTAATGGTGACGTAACACATCAATGTATACTGTGGCAATATTAAGCAATTAAAAAAAAAACATGGGTCATATCTTCCATTATCTTTCCTGGTTCACGACTACAACACCAGTGGGTATGTTCAAGTCACTCCACTGCAACCGACAATTGGTCATAAAACATGTCCCATTATTCTGAGACAAGTATGTCATAATAACAATGTCAAACGTTCATACATACTCAATCTATCAGTGCTTCAGCAAGTACATCACAGCAACTATGCGAACAGAAAAGTAACTATAACTGAATCATTAATGATCCATCAACTCCTCTTCAGGTAGTGACAGCTATATTTAACTTGGTCATTACCATAACAGTTCACAGTATAAACACTCTTAAGATTCCAAAAACTATAAATCATCAAATCTTAAGCGAGCACCCCTCCCCTCCCCAAATAAGAATTTTAAGCATATTCTCAATATTGTGCACATTGGTAGCATAATAGGTTAACATGTTATAAGTACAAATTCAAGAGTTAAAACGTGAATAGTTTCACTACTACAGTGTACATACTCAAATAAAATATCATGAAGTGTGGCACACTATTAATGCCACTATAGGAAAGCTATAACTATGTGGAATAGTAGCTGAGCTGGACACATAAATTAATATTCCTACAAGAAATAAAAATTACTCATAATCTGTAAGAGCTAATTCAGCTCTATTAACATGTATGGTACCAATATAACTAAAAAGAAAATTGCACATTCAAACAAATCATACATACATACCTACATAATCCTTTACCTCGACGATTACCTTTAGCACAATGGCCGTGGGGAAATTCCATTTACCCCAGCATCTGCTTGCTCATGATAGCCACAATGCAGAACTCAAACATGCCAAGACGTACTCCACTAGCCCCATGATCCTGAAAATCTATCTTGATCCCATTACAAAACAAAAAATCACATCCACTCGCTCGCACAAGACACATGCAAGCCATAATTTGGATAGAAAAAAAAATATAGGTTATCGTTAGCCTAAGCGAAGACTACAATGTAACGCTCTCAAAGTCAAAATTGTTAAATATCAAACATGCGTTAAAACCCCTGCTAGAAAAATATTTGGCAACATTAACAGGTAAACCAAAAAGGATCTGTCAGCTCATCTTAGAAATCATAAAAAATAAATTGTACTTGTGAATACCAACTGATAAGTGGATGGATAAATTACAAATTAACTTGTGAAGAAAATTGATATGAGAAATGTTGTTCCATTACTCACAACATATGCACTGCACTTATCACATTTCTTTTAAGTATTATAACCTATAAGCGCTGGTAAATCACATGGAATTGTGAAGAAATGATTTAACATGCCGGTATTAAATGTTAGACGGTATTATTTGAGAATAGGGAACACTGCTCATTTGTTTTATGTTTACCAGCATTAACACTAGGGGATATACAGATCGCACATTGATAACCGTCGGAGTCAAAACACAACTTTTTTTTTTTTTCTATACAAGTGACGTGGATATATGTCTAGCGCAATCGATAATAAATATTAGCACACACAACCACAATAATTAATAACACATACAAGCACACAAGTACTGCAAGTGCGTAAAATTAACTACCAGTATCAGTCAAGTATTGCTCTTTTAGGAAGTATTTGGTGGCTAAAGGGGCCGTTGCCACGATTACGGTGAAAAGGTTAAAGTAAAAGGTGCAGTTGCACATTATTAGTCCAGGGGTGGTAGCTTCAAGGGATGGAATGGTAGCAGTAAATTTTAAATTTCTTTCTAACCAAAAGGGAATTTAGAATATGTTTTATTGAGACAAGAATTTAGTCCATATTGTAGATACTGAAAATGCACGTTATAAACGACGCAAATACATTCGTATTTTTTAATTTCTCCATTGGAAATTCATAGAGATGACGTAGAGTGCATCCGAAGTTCCATATTGCCACCCCAATCTTGCGCGTAGTCCTCATTCACATGTTTTGTGTATGAATTTCTGCATCCGGATCTATATTTTGTTCGTGAACTATTGCATCATATTCATAAATCCCCCATCGATGTCCGAAATGTTAGCGTATATCGCCCATCCATCCGAAGCAATAATAGTTTCGAGCAGTATGAATTGTCGAATTAAGCTCGTCAAAGTAACAGCCTTTCGGTCTAGTACTTCAACAAGAGAGCATCTTTCCTTCCCTCTTTCAATGCTCCCGAAAACCCCATAACCTTTCCCTCATAACCACGATAATACTTCCTGTGGAAAAATTTCCATTCGTCAATTTCTACGACTTTAGGCTTTAACGCAATACGTCCACAACACAGATTAATACACACATCTAAAATATACCTTGCGGCAGAATAGTGACACCACAAACAATTCATTTCGCGGCTATTCCGAACATTTCCCGTTTATTTTCATTTTCGTGTTACAGGTATGTACCTCTCGTTTGACTCCCAGTATCACTCCCACAGACGTAAACAAACCCTAGTGCATGATGGGAGTTCTCTATGCTAAAAGATTATTAATTTTCCGTCACTACCTGTCTCAGATTTTATTGTAATTCATATAGCTTTTGGTCGGATATTTTACTTGCCTATCACTTGAAAAGTGTCTCCTGTTTGGTTCATTGCTATCTTATAATATAATATGTTCTATAGTATACTACAGTGGTGACTCGTGTGTAAACCAAAAAGGGGTTCAATACTGTCAATTATTTTATTGCTTCCATAATCCCTATAACGTAGATTCGAGTATCACAATCATGTATCTAAGATGAACACATTCCCATATATGAAAGTTCTGTGATCTGAGCAATAACGCCACATAGCTTTTACTTAACTGACCCTAACAAGTCTTATAAGATTTTCATTTTGGAAATTGTTTACATTTGCACTAGAGGATATAAAAGTTTTGGTAAGTAAAACTTGTCCACTGTTTTGTTATTAATTCATATTTGATAACATATAGGTGCTTGACCAATGTATTATATATGAAATAAGCATTATGTGATTACTATTTGAAGTATTTTAATTTGGTTAATCTCAAAAATATATTTTATGGTCCCTAGTCTAGCAGTAGAATTTACACTTTCCATGCGAATCGCCACGAGTGGTCGAGGTCGTTAAGGCGTGGACTCGTGAGCGGGAGGTCTGGGGTTTGATTCCCGCCAGGACCGTCCTTCCTGACAGGTTTTTCCAAGTTTTTCTTAGTCCTCATAAATGGCAAATGCCGGGATAAATTTAGGTCTGGAACGTTTCTTTAAAACAAACCTTTCCCAATTTATCATTTCATCTCATGTATCATCAGTGTGCGCCGCCTATGGTGCCTCGGTAGTAAAAACAGGTGTTAAACACTGTTAAAAAAAAAACTCCCATGCAGGTCATGGGATTGATTCCTGATTGGGTTAGTTTCCTAACTAAGGTTTTTTCAGGGTATTTAGATGAATGCCAGGGAAACAGACCACAATGTCCCTTGCACTCATTCATCAAATTTTATATTATTCTTCTTCTGGCACAGTTGATCTTCGGGTCATGATCCTGATCACAAAGAAAAAACACTTATGAAAAAACTAGATGACAATGCAACATATTTTATCACTCTGATATATGAATCAAATTGTTGCTGGGATTATATATTTTCTCATTTCAATTTAACTTTAGTTATAAAGTAATTTATTAGCTTTTAAAAAATTCATAATCGTATTAAAATCATTTTTATATATTACATGAATTGTAATAATTTAAAATAAATTTGCTGACAGGTATTAGAATAACATAGTAATTAATTGGGAGAAAAATAGGAAAAGAGTATGCAGATGAATGGCCAAGATAGTAATGGCATGGACTTGTGAGTGGGAAGTCTGGGGTGTGATTCTTGTTAGTACCATCCCTGACTGAGGTTTTTTCCACGTTTCCTCAGTCATAAATGGCAAATGTGGGAAAATTCCTAAATTTGGTCTGAAACATTTCTTTTTTAAAAAAAATCTGTTTTCTAAAGTATCATTTCACTTCGTGTATCACCAGTGTCCATCACCTGTGATACTTCACCAGTGAAAACAGGCATTAAACATTATATAAAAATAAATGCATGTATATATAACTAGAACTGGGTATAACTCAGATGGTTTAGCATTCACAGCACTAAACTTTTGATTCCCATAGGCAATGCTAATTTTTATTCTAATTTTATATAATACAAATACCATGTTTTTATTTATTTTAACTTCAAAGTGAGGCAAATGTGTTTTTAGGATGTTATAGTAATACATTCTTTTACAACAGTATAATGATTACGCTATTTCTGTTGATGTCAAGGAGTAATAAATGTGAACATGAGGACTGGTTTATGCAGTCTATGACAGAAGTAGTTAAATAAGTACATGAAGGAGGAAGCCAAAAAAGGGCAAAATGCCAGAAAGGAAAAATTCCAACATTCACTTATGGTGACAGGAATACCAGACAGAATTGCATTGGAAGAAACATAGAAAAAGAAAAGAAAGAGAAAGCAAGAACAGCAGCAAAAATACAAGGAAAAAATTATACTTTAAAGCAAAAAGCAGTGAGTGCCAAGCAGAGAGACTCCAAGAAGACAATGATTTCCAAGTCTGCAATTAATAATGAAGATGCTGAATGCAGAGAGCTGTAATCATACAGTAGGGAACAAAGGGTTTGTTGTCAGTAATGTGGAAAATGGGCCTACAAGAATTGTTGTAATTTTTTGCAACTGAAATAATTGCAATAACAACAGGATATTTTAATCTGGCTAGAAGATAGGCCTTAGAACTGAGCATTCAGGTAATATAAAAAAGGCAGAAGTTTTTAAAAAAGCAAGACTGGAAATTCGTTATTGGTCAACAAACAACATCTGTGCCACAACTCTCCAGACACTTTCAGTCCACAGATAATGCTGATCATAGAAGCAGCAAATGCTTGAGAGCCTAAAGAATGTTTAAGATAATTCTTATTAATATGTATTTATATTAGATTGTTTGAAGAATAGAGAATGAGCTTTTAAATCTCAAGTACCATAGCTTGTAATGCATAATGGTTGTATTTTAATTTTGTGCACTAAAATAATTCATAATACACACACAAAAGCAATGCTGCCTATATTAATTTTTTTCTTCCTTTTTCAAGAAAATGGCAGAGGAAGAAGAAGGAAAAGAGTATCGATGGGAGACGGGGTATGAAAAGACATGGTAAGTATAAGGTTTGTGTGGTAATATAAGATTCTTATAGAATCTAATCTTATGAGACATTGTATAATGCTTTATCCTGCTATTCAAAACAGTGTAGTATAATAGTTTTAAAGCATATGCTGGATTTCCACTTGTTTGTCAATATTACTATGGATTTTTTTCTCATGCAGCAATTGCTTTGATAAGAGTTTTAAATTCTACTGTATTTTGTATCAGAAAATGTTTACTTACTCTACACTATGAAAATTTATGGTTTGATGAAATAATGAGAAATTGAAAGATTAAAGCAGTAACGACTGTATGAAGTAAATTCTTTTACAACCTATACGTAATGCCTACCCCTTACCAAGGCTATGTTACATAAATAGTTAAAATATAGCTACACATATTTTAATAGTAGCAATTTGCTACTATTGCATTGCTAAAGTTATAAAAAGAAAGAAGAGGGTTTGCAAGAAGCTATGTACAAATTAAAATATTTTAAATTCTCTGTTTATCATTTATGAATATAAAGTAATCTATAGTGATGACACAAACAGATCCAATCTTTTGACATGTGGTACTTTATTTTTCATGAAGAGGGAAAACTTCCAAAAAAGTAATAAATAAAATGAACTTCATTAAATAAATTTTCCCAACAAATGGGATTTGGGCTCAGATTTGTCATCATCAGCATCTCTCAGGGTAGGCTCTAACTGGCATATTTCATCTCAAACGTCTACTACTTTTGGGTCTTCCTACATTGTGTTTTTCTCTTGGTTTAAAGTAACAACTGATTTATTACCTGTTATCCTGCATTTGTAATATAAGATGGGACCAATTTTGTTTATATTTAATATTCTATTATTTAGATTGAATATGTGAAGTTGTTATTGTTAATTTTTCATTGCAATGTTGTCTTTGAGAAAACATTTAACTACCACTTATCTCTGCTGATTTTATCTTCCTTTTATCCTAGCTGTTAATTGCTCAGTTTTCCTACATGTGTTAGGACAGAAACTTCCATGGGCTTATAGAATTTCAAAATTGTGTCTTTATTTATGTTATTCTTGAGAATGCATTTAATAGTACTACATACATGTTGAAAAATTTACTCATTTTATTATTGGAATTTCTACTTTTAAAATAGCTAATATCACTTCCAAGTAATGAAATATTGTATATATATTTTTTTTTTTTTTTTTTTTTCCCCACAGATATAAGAAGATTTTCTTTCACATTTTATTTTGCAGCTGAAAAGTTGCTCAATGGAGCATATTTTCACTTTCTGCCAAAATGAACTAATCATGAGCAAATAAAATTGTATTTAAAATTACCTTATATAATTTAAAAATATTCCTATTTAGTATCTGTCAATTGGTAACAACTGCATGAATAAAGATAGTTAAAATGTGTGAAAATATCGACAACATTGGACATCCTTGTTAGATTAATTTTTTATATTTTTGAACTTTTTAAAATGTCTTGATCTTTGCTGATGATTATTTGTTCATAAACATTTTCAATATTAGAGAATATATGTTTCAGAAATCCCTTTTTTGCAATAAGTATCTCAATTTATCATATCAAATGCTTTTACATAATATATGAAAACCATTTAAATTTGCAGGTTATGTTCTCATCTTTTCTGTATAATCTGTTGTATTATAAACAGATAATCAGCACGAGATCTGCCACATCTAAACCCATGTTATTCATTACTTAACAGAATTTACCATATTGAGGCATCTAGTTAGATAAGTTTATACATATATAATTTTTAGTTTCATTCCTGTTAACCTTTTTAAAATATGTTTTTGTTACTGCCCTTTTTCATTCATTTGCAATTTGTAAAGTGGCCCGACAAATATTTACAATTTTTAAAAAAATATTTTTGTGCCCTAATGCACATTAGGGTGGCCATTATTTTTCAACTTTCTAAAAATTTAGCCCTCCCCCGCTCTATTTAGTTCCAATCAACAAAAAAACTACCTATACAAATTTTCAGGTCAACTGGACAACTGCTTGGTGACCCTCAAATGCTTTGAAATTGAAACATGCATAATGATCAATTCCATACAAAAGTGGTCTGCTCTTCCCTATCTGGAACATTTTCTTTTTTATTCCTAGTGAAATTTATACAGACATCCAGGCATCCCCAGCAATTGTTAATTCTGAATAAAATTTCTCAAAATTTAATTTGAAAATTTCCTGAAATAACATGAGAAATTTAAGAAATAATGGTTTTTTTTAGTAACGCATACTACTTCTACAAGAGAAACACATTTTTTACAACAATAATTTCTATAGAATCAAAACATTATGTGAAAGAATGAACATTGAACATTATTTTTTCCTAAGAGAGGATTTAGTAGTAATAGTTGGGTATTTGTAAGGTATCTGACAAAGTTCTGTAAACAAATTGTTTTGCAGTTTCATCTTTTGTGAGAGTGTTATTGTAATCCTGAAATAGTTTGATTCTTTTTATCTGCAATCTCATTCACAACATCTATCTTTTCAAGTTTTTCAGTTCCACTTTTATAACCAGGATCAACCTTCCAAGTTGAACGGTCTTTGTTGAGAAAATAGGTGCTGATAGGAAATCTTGTGAAGAAAATTTTTGTACCAGGAGTTACAAAAGAAAAAACTCAATGTTTGTAAAGGAAGAAAAGTTATTTGGGTGCAGAATGTGCCTCTTCAGTTGATTTTTTTCTTCTTCATCTTTGTCTGCTTCCAGCATAACTTAAGACATACTTAACCACTATTATTATCTTGTCATCAAATAAGAATAAAGCTGTAGTTTTGTGAACTATGTACTAGAAATGGCTGGAAAAATTTTTTGCTGCAGCGTACTGATTTCTGGATCAATATCCTGACAATTTATGACTAGAACTGCAAGCAAGGAAAAAGAAAAAAATATAGCTTTTTGCGTAAAATATGGATAATTTGCACAATTCTTCTTCTCCTCCTCCTCCTCCTCCTCCCTCTTCTTTCTTCTTCTTCTTCTTCCCCCTCCTCCTCCTTCCTCTTCTTCCTTCTTCCTCTTCTTCCTTCTTCCTCCTCCTCTTCTTCTTCTAACCTGCGGTTCTAGTAAAAATTTTTTTGTAAACATTTCCATTTATCATAGAGCTTAAATGATTTACGCTGATTCTGAGGTATAAAGGAAAATGTGTGAGGTATTTATATTTACACTTATCATAAATCTCAGCTTAAATTGAGCTGAAAACTTCTGTTAATATGCACTTTCGTCTTCAATATATGTAGTGCCAAAATGAAAGTTTGAGTATGACTTCTACATCAGGATTACACAGGAGATAGTGTCTACAGAGTTCTCAGAAGTTTTATTACATTTGTGGATGTTACGTGTTTGATGAGAAGGTATAAAATAGATTCACAAACAAAGAAACTATTACTCATATTTCAAAGAGAAAGTTGGTAATCAGGATAAATCGTTTACACCTCATATTGCATTTAACAGTTGTGTTGAGGGATTACATTATTGGTATGAAGGAAAATGGAAGGCAATGCTGTTTGCCAAACCAATGATATGGAGATAGCAGCAGAATTATCATGACGATTGTTACTTTTGCATGCGCAAAGTTGCTGCCTACAACAAAAAAAATAATAAGACAGGAATAAATATCCAAATCTGAACCCAGCTACATGGCCTATTCCTCATGGACCCAAATTACCCTTACCTACACCACCAGAAGACCTCAATTTTAGTGAATCTGAAAGCAGCTTCGTGACTTCCGACAATGAGCTGGTTTCTGATCCAGAAGAATTTGACAATTCACCACAACAATTTAATCAATTTGAGTTAAATGATTTAGTAAGGGATTTAGGCCTCACAAAATGAAAAGTGAATTACTGTGCTCAAGACTACAGGAGAAGAATTTGTTATCACCTGACATTACATTTTCGTGGCATAGGAATCGTGAAATACAGTTCCACAAGCATTGTGCAGAAGAAGATCAACTTTTGTTTTGTGTGGATGTGTGTAATCTTATTCAACAGTTAGGCAGGAAAACTTATGAGCGATGTAACTGGCATCTTTTTATTGATTCTTCCAAACAAAGTCTTAAAGCAGTGTTACTTCATAATGGCAACAAGCTAGCTTCAATACCGTTTACACATTCTGCAAACCTTAGAGATTCTTATGAAACTGAAGTATATTCTTGAGAAAATTAAGTGCCGCAACCATGAGTGGCCAATATGTAGTGACTTGAAGGTCATTGGTCTGTTACTAGGACAACAGAGAGGATACACAAAATCAATCCCCTTTTTTTTTTTTTTTGCAAATGGGATAGCAGGGCGAGGGACAAACATTTGGAAACTGACTAATGGCCTGAGAGGCAGCGACTGGAACCTGGATCAAAAATGTTATTAATGTGCCTCTTGTTGATCCCAAAAAATTCTACTCCCTCCATTACACATAAAACTTGGCATGATGAAACAATTCGTGAAAGCACTTGACAAAAGTTGCCCTTATTTCCAGTACTTATGCACAAAGTTTCCATCATTGTGATAGGCTAAAATCAGAGAGGGAGTATTTGATGGACCACAGATAAGGAAATTGATGAAAGATGTTAATTTTACCAGCTGTATGAATGAATTGAAAAAGATGCGTAAAATGGATTCAGAGAGTTTGTTAAGAAATTTCTGGGCAATGTGAAAGACCCTCAATATAAAGAAAATGTCAGAAATACGCTGGGAAATTTCAGAGTACTTGACTGTAATATGAGTTTGAAGCTTTATTTCCTGAAGTCACATCTTGACTACTTCCCATCGAATTTAGGAGCTGAAAGTGAAGAGCAAGGTGAAAGGTTTCACCAGGACTTGAAAGATGTTGAACAGTTATCAGGGATATTGGGACTTATACGATGGCCGATTACTGCTGGTGTTATGCATGAGACGAACCTACCAGAGAATACTCAAGAAAATCACATACACTGCAGGTCCATGGGAAAAGAAAAAGCAGTACACAAGATAACTAACATACATTCTCAAATTCAGGTACACTTTCATGTTATTATTCTTCTTTATTTTCTTTAAAAGTTTTATATGAGTGTGCAATATTTTTGCAACTTTTACA
Source organism: Metallyticus violacea (assembly GCA_030762175.1). Taxonomy (NCBI): domain Eukaryota; kingdom Metazoa; phylum Arthropoda; class Insecta; order Mantodea; family Metallyticidae; genus Metallyticus; species Metallyticus violacea. The sequence continues at coordinate 76,422,056 of CM060838.1, forward strand.
ATTACATTTTCATTGACTATTGTCATATTGTCAAAACGAGATGTACTACTGAAAATGAAATGCATTTTTGAATTCTGCACACTGAAATTAGTAAAAGTCACCTATTTTTAATCGTACTCAGAAAAATCTTTTTATTTGTAACCTCGTGTTATCAATGCAGTGCTCAGTTCTTCTAGAAGGAATGCAAGTTTTTTTGCCAAATAATGAATACTTCTTAAATCATCAGTGCTGTGCTTTCCTTTGTTGCCAGATTTACAACTCTTACATTAGAAAAATGCTTGAAACTTGCTGACTCGAAGGTAGTTTGACTCCAGCAATTTGATTGGAGATGTAGCCATCATGAGAAACATTAAAATCTTTTCGTAACTTGTATGATAAACTACCTGAAGAATTTGATACCATTTTACAAGTCTAGGAAAAACAAGTCATGAAAGTCATTTTACACCAGCATGAGCAGTCAGGAGCACAAACAGTACTTCTGTAATTGAAAAGTTATTTATCAAAGATATTATCATCTTTAGTTAAAAATGAAGCAATGAAGCACATGAAATAATAATAATAATAAATGTTTTAAAATAATAATAGAAATAATTACTTTCTGGGCTAAACTTTCAAATCTTCATGGTTGATGAGGGTCAGCCTTGCAGTTGCCAATTAAGCTGAAATTTTGCATAGATCATTTCTCTGTTAATTGGAACAAGATAAGGGGGTGATAGCATCACAATTTTAACTTTCAAAAAATTACCTCTAGCTAAAGGCCACCCTAATGCACATGTTATTAATTTCATCATACCTTGTAGTCATATTTGCTAAAAATATTAAGTTCTTTTTAAATTAACTTCAATATAATCCTTGTAAACTAGAGATGCAAAATGGAACTTGTACAGTGAAGCCAATTATATAATTGAAATCTTAGTATGATTGAATCGGACTAAACACTTATTGCTCCATCTTTAGTTGATGATGCAAACGAAGGTTCATGAAACTGGTTCAACATTTATAGATAAATAAGTGGAACAATTAGAGTGTTTAGTTCAACTCAATCATACTGTGATTTCATTATATAATCCTTGTAATTTTGTTCTTAATTGGTTTCTGAAATTTTATTTATTTTCACTGCTTCTCTCTCTATTTTATATAAGTATTTCGTTAATTTGCACACTGTTGTCTGGAATTCATGAATGTTGTATTCTAAATTAATAGTAATAGTAGATGCAATTTTATCTGTCTTTTAGCTAAGCCACTTCTCAGTGAAAATGTTTGGTCATTTAATATTTTTTACTCTTTTATTATACTTTTTATATATTATACCAACAGTTTCATTCGCAACTTTTTTAAAAATATTGTTCAATTCCTCCAATCCCATGTTAACATATAGACCAATGTTTCTCAACAGAATTGTTGCAACATTTACTAAGGGTTCTGCAAAATGTGAGAACTTTTGATATTTATGGCAAAAGAATTAAAATAATTGCACTGAATATTTATTTTGAAAAAGAAACAAGAGAAAAAAATTCAAAAACATATTTCATTTCATCTGAGATTTCTGCAAAAATCCTGTGCTTGTGTTTAATGCTTCATTTATTCAGAAAGAACTTTGGTGTCTGCAATCATGAGTGGCAGAGCTCATGCTGTTTTTTTTTTTTTTTTTTTTTTTTTTTTTTTTTTTTTTTTTTTTTTTTTTTTTTTTTTTTTTTTTTTGGTGCTATGTTGTGATTGTGCATCAAGTTTATTAACAGGGTTAAGATTGCTGGTTAGCTAAACATCATTAGAATTTAACTAAAAATTTGTGACCTGTTCTTAAAGTTAATCTTGACTCTGTTTTGTAATTTTAATGTTTCAGACTTGCAATATTTTATTATTATATACATTAAACATTTCTAATGTTACTATTACATTAGTTTTCATTAAAATGTACAACTTTTTTTTTTTAATGTAGGGAGGCCATTCAGGAAGATGATGAAGGCTTACTGGAAGGGTCTGTTGCTGAAATAATTCAACGTGCTAAGAGAAAGCGCCAGTCTGAAAGATGTGGCCACACTCGGTTAGGAATGATGCGTCATTTGTTTCTGGTTATCGATTGTTCAGAGTCCATGAATAACCAAGATTTGAAACCCACAAGACAACTTTGCACTAATAAAGTAAAAGTGATTTTATTTTATCTGCAATGATATATTAGCTATTAAAGATCACTTAAATAATGTGTCCATAAAATCATTATGGGGTTTCAGATTCCTGCAATATCTCAACAAAATGAAATAAAGCTGTGATACTTATATTGCAATGAAGAGCATTTCAGAGAGTTTTTGAAGTATGGAGAAGACTTGGATGCATATGCAGGTAGTCATATGATGGCGATACAAATCATCATACCTGAAACATACACATCACTTAGTCAGGATGTATATGTTTCAGAAGAAGGTTAAATGCATCCATTCACTTTTAATATTTGAGTTGATTATGTATGTTTGTCACGAAAACCAATGCATAAAGAGCCATCACATAGCATTTCCTGGTAGAGTTTCCATCTTAAGGAAACTGGCAGCTTGTTGGACAATAATGTTCTGGCAGGCCATCAATTCAATTATGATAAGATTGTTGAAGCATATGAAAGAGCAGCTAATCTTCTCTGGATACAGGTTTTAAAAAGACCTGAGTTCACTGTGTTTCAAACTGCACTTATTATGGCACTCCACCAAAATGATAAGCCAAAACTTTGATTTTGTTCTACAGATACTTGAAATTTACGCTGTTAGTGAAAAAGAGCAATTCTTACAGAAGATTAAGGTCAATGGTTTTTAATAGCGATTGATGGACATTGATGATACACAAGATGAAATGATAAATTGGGAAAGGAATTTTGAGAAGGGCATGTTCCATGTCTGTTTAGAAACTGTCATAGCAATAACCATGAGGAAAACTTAGAAAACACCAAGGGAGGACAGAATGTTCCATCATTCTGAACCATATACATCCCATTCATAAGTTTTTGCCTTAGCAGAGGATTATCCTGACAAGTTTTGAACTGCAGACTTATGATCACAAGTGCATATCTAGCAACTTGAATTACTCATGTTGGTATATGTTCAGTTCCTTGTTGTCAGGACATGGCTAATGAAAACTGCTTGCCAATATTGAGCATCAACATGACTTTCTGAAAGTTCTGCATCCTCACATTAAGCTCATTTTTCTTTGTGGAATTAACTGTAACTTCAACCTACTATTTTGATATACTGAATTGTATGCAGTGGCATAAATTGGAGATGGTGCCATTTTTCAAGATGCTGTTCCTCCAACTACAGCTACATTATTTGTAATTGTGTGGATGACATTTTCACAGCACTGAATGGGAAAAGGTAGATAAATGATTGCCATCTTGATCACCAGACCGCAAGCATTTAGACTTTTCTCTTGGGCTATATCAAGCAAAATGTGTAGTTTAATTCATTGTATGATTGAGTCAAACTACACATTCTGTTGCTCCACTTTTTTAATATGTAGAACTAGTTTCACGAATCCTTTTGTTCGCATCCTTACTAATGTCGATTGTTAGATAATTTGTTATGCTGTGGGAATGTGTATACTGTTCTGGTGGAGATGTGATGAACTTAAAGTTTATGTTTTCATCCCCGAAAGTGTTGAAGTTCATTAAATTATATCTGTATTTGTAAATATAGATTTTCTCCCATATTGCTAATTCTATAGGCCCCTGTACTGATTTTAATAATTTTGCTTTATTAACTATGTCATTGTTTTCTGTCCAAAAATGAGATGCTACTGCTGATTTCTCTATTTGATTGTATTTTACGTTCATAAAATGTTCTTTTAACTGTGTGACTATGTTTCTCTTTGTTTTTCCTTTGTAGATTTTCTCACCTTCTGCACAACTTATGTTGTAAATACCTACTTTTTTCTCCTATGAATACTGTCATTAACATTGTCTATCAGGAGATTTCTAACATTAAATCTGTTTACAGGTGCCTACCTGATATTGAAATCTTTAAGAATATTTTGAAATTTTTTGTAGCCCATAATATGTGAATTTTTTTAAAAATTAACTTATCTTTTCCTGCTGAAAGTGTTGTGGTTTCAATAATAAGTTTTTGCCTCTTGAATTTCTGTACTTTTTGGGTACTAGTTCTTTTTTAAAACCATTTTTAATCCATTTTCTATTTGTTTGTATTCTTTAAGGTATTCTTCTTTGCTAATTTGTAGGTTAACTAGCCTGTAAGCTGTTGATCACTGCATGCTTGTGTTTTGTGGAATTAAAACTTTCAGCTTTGATGTTATTGTCTGCTTGTGTATTCTTTCTGTATATTCCAAATTACAGGTTTCCTTGATGCTTCATTATTTTAATGTCCAAGAATGGTATTATGTTATTTGTTTCTGTTTTGTATATGAACGATATATTTTTATCTTGTATATTCATATATTCAGAAGTTTTATGGCATCATCAATTAGTTTTTTGTTAACTATTGCAAATGTATTATCAACATATCCATACAATATTTTCAATATGACTGGGAAAGCTGAGTTGATGTGTGTTTCAAATCTTCTCATGAAAAGATTAGCTAGAAATGGAGATAAGGGGCTGCCCTTAGTAAGTCGTGAATGTTGTTTATAGAATTTGCCCTTGAAAGAAAAGTAGGATTGGTGTATGCAAATTTTGGTGAGTTTTATGCATTCTTTTATGTGTGCATCATTGATTCCACTTGTTCTTAGCTATTCATATAGATATTTTAGGTGTTTTATCTTTAGGTATGCTTGGAAACAGCAATTCTACATCTAAAGATATTATGTGTTAGAAAGTTGTAATTTTATATCCTTATATTTTTCTATTAACTAAAATGAATTGTTTATACTCCTGCTTTGAAATTTTAATACTGTCTTGAATCTAATCATCAGCTAGCTAAAACTGGACTATCAATTAGATGCTCATTGGGCAATATACAGAATTACATCAAATTGCACTAAAATATTAAAAAAAAAAAAAAAAAAAAAATAGCTTCATGAACTGGTCTCTTATTTAGCATTTATTTTAAATATTTAATGTTTATGGGTGTCAGTAAAAAATGTTGGAAACCCGTGATTTTTATGGACACTTGGTTTAATTGTTACAGTTGCACCTGTGTAATATGTAGGGTTGCCCCAGTTAAGCTCAGAATCGCTCTCTTACTCCTTTGGGACATGCGACTTGTGCTATGATTTCAGTTTATCAGTATGTGCTTGCAGTCTGCTGGTACAATCTGGGGTAAATATTACTCTGTAATGGCTTCAAAACTCTGTGATTTGTGCCACGAGACTTTTGGGGCTTTCCAATGGTAGTAGAAAGGATTAAAGAGAAAGAAGGTCTTACCATAAGTAAGTCGTGTGTGGACCGTGTAACATAGCTGCACAAAAATGAATTCCCACCTGAGGCACAATTTGCAGGAAAAAAAAGGGGGGGTGCAACCAGCAATACCTAAAGGGCTAGTAGCCAAAGTGAGGGCAGAAGTGACACAAGAACTCCAATGCAAAGAAGCATTGCCAGTCACATTGGAAAACCTAAAGGGACTGTTTATAGCATAATGCACCAAAATTTGGGCCTAGAACAACATCTTAAAGCATGCAGGCATCTCTTGAAAAAACAGCACATCACATCAGAGAATGCTTCACATTGCAAGAAAACTGTATGAACCCCATCTGGCAGATGAAAAATGGCAATGGGTGGTTTCTTTGGATGAAGCATGGATTTATCTAGATGGCACAAACAAATCTCATGCTATTTACTACCATCAATTAGGCCAAATATGTGCTCCAGCTTCATCCGGAAAAACAAGAAAATGTTTTCCAAGGGGTTCATGATGGTTGCAGGTTACTGCACTCAGGGAAGGATCACATAGTTGCCAAAAATGTAAAAATTAATGCAGCCAAATACCAAAGCAATGTAATGGGCTCAATTTTAAATGAACATATTTCCTGGTTGTATGGTGAGGATGCCCCCAAATGTTTGGATCTGCATGGATAAAGCATCCAGCCACACTTCTCAATCATCCCAGGACTAGTACCACTGGGAAGCTATGGAAACCATTTAAAAGCATCCCTGTTAAGTCACCAGATGCCTCACCAATGGATTTTTGCAGATTTGGTGTGCTGAAACAGCACCTTGTTTCTTGACATCCCACCACGATTGAGCTTCTTTGGAAAGTTTGCCAGGAGGAGTGGGCTAAGGTCACCCTTCATGTTCTACGGTGCAGTCTTCCACAATGGAAATTATATTGCACAGCCAGAGTACAAGCCCTTAGCTATCAAATTGAACACCATAGGTGGTGGAGAAAGGGAATCTCACCTGAAAAAATGTAAGTAAAGACATCCGAGCTTAACTGGGGCAACCTTCCATATGCTGTATATTTAAGTAGAAATGCAACTAATATATAATAGTTATTTTTCTAGTTGCTGGTATTCATAGAATTCAAATGTCCCCTTATTTACATTGAGCTTTTTATGTTGTAGTTCTGATGTAGCATGCCATCCCTGGTATCTTAGAGAAACTAAACAGAAAATGTAATGTGTTTAAGATTCTTCAATTACCAACTCTGTGATTATATGCCATACAGCTGTCATGTGCTTCCACGTGTGACATTTTTATTTGGTCTAATGCTAGCCGATTGTTGTCATGAACATTGTGGGCATTCCCTCATCCTCCCAACATGACAATATTGTAGTAGACTTTTGAGGTTGGCATACCCATAGGGTGCTGCAGCATTATCCCAGTGATAATAGTGAAAGTGATATGGTTAAATTTAGATACACTCTTTTTTGTATTAATAGTAAAACATGTCAAAAGATATATTGATATAAAGCAAATATACCAATATCTCGACCAACCCATTATTGTGATTAATAAAAAGTTTATACTTTTATATGAAATGAAACTATTTTGTAATAAATTCAAAATTACAGCAATCTTCAATTCAAAATAGCCCCTTTTGAATTTTTTTCCAAGTTTACGCTTGTGGTTTAGAAGAAATCTCAAGTTACTGTACAAAAAACAGGTATCAGTGCTAAGATTTGTGGTATTTTGCAATGAGTTGACCGATGGAAAAGAGAGGAAAAAGAAATGGCTTAATTTGCATGAAACAGGTTAAAAAGTGAAAATTCTAAGTAATTCCACAAGACATTCACTATCATTATTGCAGTCATAGCCTTGCCTTTTCATGCTGTATGAAGAAAGGTTGGTTTATTGTCAGTACAATTACTGCATACCACGTGGGTAAAATCTTCAGCCCAACTATAAAGAACCTTTCAGCCAGAGAAGTCTGCTGGCATGTGCATCCTATTAGCCATTAGTCAAGTGAGTCAGTGAACAAATTAAGATAAGTGCCTGACAGAAAACAATATTGTGCATGTTGGAATGAGAAATAGGGTTTTTAACTTTGAAACTTTCTTTAAGATTACTTGCCAAGATGAGTCAGATAACTGTTTCGGTGCATGCCAGAGCTAAAGAGTTTGCACTTTTGGAGAGCAATATTTTAATGTGCAAGTTTGTGATGTTCATATAGAGTGGGAGAAAGACAACATATCAAAATATTGCTTTAAAATAAAGGAACACTTAAAGGACACGTCAAGTACTCCAGTAGCAAATACCAGGCATAGATCTTTCATTGGAGAGGCAGAAGAAAGCTAAAAATGGAGTTTGTAAAGAATACCACCAACAGGTTACTAAAAGCCATTATCCCAATTGAAAAGGTAGATAATCCTGCAGTGTGTGATTGGCTTTTAAAATACATCCCATATAAGAATAAAAATTATAAAATTCTGATATTATTTAGCATTCTAATACTTGATGTTGGCCAAACAAGAATTGTCAAAATGCTATTCCTGATTGTGGTACATTTTTACCTGATTGAATCAGGATCTGTAGACCTCCCTAGAGTGAACCAACTAAGGAAAAGAATACATCCCTCATTGTGCCAATGAAATATTAGCAAGTGTAAAACAAAACTATGGAAGGGAAGAAGAATGCAGCACTAATCTGTAATGAAACAATAAACTCATCAGGTTGCTGTATGTTTACAAGCTTGATTAAAACTCAAGATGCTATGTTTGAACAGGAAATTCTTGTTAGAATTTTCATTTTTACATGCTGCAAACAGTAAAATATTTTCCCAGGCAATATGGAGTACTTTGCATGCATTTAAAATTGATTATGAAAATATAAAATATCTGGTAGCAGAAATATAAAATATCGGAGCAGAAGTGGAAAATGTCAGATTTTTTAACTTAGTAAAATTGCAGGCTGTATTCGTTTTTGAAAATTGTGAGTTCATTGCTGACATTGTTTAGAAATTAGAAGAAAGTAAATACCCATGCTTCCATTTGTTGGAAGTCTAAGTGATGAATTGAAGAATAGGATGGACATTATTGCTTTGAGTCACTTTGGTGAATTATTGACAAGCTATCAAAGGGTTAGATTAGTCTCTGCAAAAAGAGAGTCCAATATCTGCTGAGAAATGTTGGTAGCTTGGCTGTAGAAAACATTACAGAACATATTTTTCATGTTTCACATGTTTAAAAGTGACGTTAAAACTTATTTTATACTACTGAACAATTTATTTCACCTGAGTAAAATAGTTAGCAAGGAAAATGCTTTGGTTTTGCGTGAAAGGGTCCAGAAATTGTCTTACTTCAAACTGTTGAAAGGGCCTGACATTATTACAGGTTACCTAGCTCTTAAGGATTTAATTGTGAAGCAAATCAGTGAACCTAATCAGCAATTTGATATGTAGTCACTGCAGGCAATGAAATTCTTAGTGCTGCATTTTACTAGTGCTCTCTTAAAATTTGTTTGGACTCCTTGTTCACCGGCCATTGCAGATAGGTTTTCTCAAAGTATAATTTAATTGTTAATGACCGATGGTGATTGATGAGAAAGAATAGTGTTGTTGCATGTGCTATGTTATCTTTTGTAAAGTAATGGTTATGTAAAGAAGCTCTCACTTAATAATTAACCCTAGGACTCTGAAAGAAGGGAAGGAGTTTGTCAAACCCATAGCTCCAGTTTTTGCTCACTTTCTCTGAAAAACAGCTCAGGTGAACTCCTTTTGATTTAGTCTCGCTTTATGAGTGTGTAATATGATGGTATAATTTTGTCCATAACTGCAAGCACTTGTCGGAATGTATAAATGTTGCTGTGGATTGATTTAGTGTCTCTATGAGTGTGTAACACGATGTATAATTTTGTTCATAACTGCAAGCTTTTGTCGGAATATATAAATGTTGGTGTGAGTTCGGTGAACCTCCCCTTAGGAGTCTGTATTATAATTTATTTATAATATAGGTTTGTGTTTTTTGCCATTATAACAATGCAGGGGATTAAATGTACTTACGAAGCTGTTGACAATGGAGTGGTATATATATAAACAATGTATACAGTTTTTTTCACACTAACTCCATTCACTTACATACAATTTGGACATATGTTTCGGGAGCAATCCCTCCCATCTTCAGCCTGTTGACAAACTGTTGTTAAACGTGGCGGTTGGGTCTCTTGATGTTCTTGTGGTGGCATCTGTTGGTTCTATTAGGAAATTGCTGAGTTCATCCAATGGAGGGAAATCGAAATTCATCAAATTATCCTTATTTTTTGTAATGAAAATGTTTTCCCAAGTGGAAAGTTCTATTGCATTATGAAGTTGTTTAAGTAATTTTATCTTTGGTTTAATTTCATGATTTTTATTCCAAAAGTGCACTGCTATTGCTGATTTATCAATTTGTTTTAAGCAAATATTTCTGAAGTGTTCTTTTTTCCGGATTCCCAAATTCCTCTTCGTTTTTCCAATGTATTTTTTGTCGCACTCTGCACATTCTATTTCATAAATACCTGACTTTTGTTCTGTTGGCATGTAGTCCTTTACTCTGCAACCTAATAAGTTCTTTATATTAAAATTGTTCTTTGGGGCTAACATAATTCCTTGTTCTTTGAATATCTTTTTGAACTTATTGTGGTAAATTGGGTGGTATGTGAAACTTTTGAATTTGTACCTTTCTTTTGCACAGAAACAGAGTACAAATTGGAATACCAACAAATCATAAAGATAGGAGAAACTAATGGATACAACAAAGACACAGTAATAAAAATCATCAATAAAACCAAAAAACAATAAGAGATGTTTCCACTCTTAAAAGTGCAAAAGAAAGGTACAAATTCAAAAGTTTCACATACCACCCAATTTACCACAATAAGTTCAAAAAGATATTCAAAGAACAAGGAATTATGTTAGCCCCAAAGAACTTATTAGGTTGCAGAGTAAAGGACTACATGCCAACAGAACAAAAGTCAGGTATTTATGAAATAGAATGTGCAGAGTGCGACAAAAAATACATTGGAAAAACGAAGAGGAATTTGGGAATCCGGAAAAAAGAACACTTCAGAAATATTTGCTTAAAACAAATTGATAAATCAGCAATAGCAGTGCACTTTTGGAATAAAAATCATGAAATTAAACCAAAGATAAAACTACTTAAACAACTTCATAATGCAATAGAACTTTCCACTTGGGAAAACATTTTCATTACAAAAAATAAGGATAATTTGATGAATTTCGATTTCCCTCCATTGGATGAACTCAGCAATTTCCTAATAGAACCAACAGATGCCACCACAAGAACATCAAGAGACCCAACCGCCACGTTTAACAACAGTTTGTCAACAGGCTGAAGATGGGAGGGATCGCTCCCAAAACATATGTCCAAATTGTATGTAAGTGAATGGAATTAGTGTGAAAAAAACTGTATACATTGTTTATAAATGCAGGGGATCTTTCTCTGCTGGTATACCTGATACTTATAACAATGGCATTTGCAACATGTACTTTTCCAAATACCTATAATGTGTGATTTGAAAGCATTGTCTTTTGCTCCTTTTCTCCATAGATTGCTCAGCTGGTGAAGGTGAAAACAATGTAGTGGGAATGAGTGAGAGATCAGAAAGAAATGCTCACAGTCAGCATAGTCTTGTTTTTGTGAGACAGTCTGCATAACTTCTCTCTTGCTGTTGTGCTAGTGTTCCAATAAAATATCTAAAAGGATTCGTAAAGAATCACTTGAAAGGGTATTACATGAGATGTTGGAGAAAGATTATCTTCTGGTAATGAACTGTTTGAGAGTAGTGAAGATGGACTGGAGTTGATGGAGTATTGTTGCATGGTGTTCAACGCCCATCTCCACTATTGAGGCACTACAGGCAGTGGACACTGAAGAAAGGAAATGTTCCAGGCCTAAATTTAGAGTACCTCCCTGGCATTTGCCATCCATTAGGACTGAGGACCTCAGTCAGAAAGGATGGCACTGGTGGGAAACAAACCCCAGACCTCCTGCTCATGTGTCTGCACCTTAATGACCTCGGCCACCCGGCAGTTTATGGAATATGATGCAGATCCAGATGGCAAATGTACATCAGATGAAGGAACTTCAGCTTAAGATGGTATTGGTGACATTCCAGTTGCTGACCAGGATCTACTTATATTCAAATCCGTAAGGGGGTGCGTAAAAACACAACCTAGAGTGTACAGAAGAACTATGGTGAATAGTGAGGGAGCAGGCAGGTATAACTAAAGCTGGTATTTGTAATAGACCAGGAGAGGCTCTGAAGTTGTTTTTTATACCTGACATTGTAGATATAATAGTAAAACATACAAATGAGGAAGCAGTTAAATGTAATATTACATCTGCTACGGAAAAGGAAGTGTAGCTCTAATAGGAATATTCATAATCATGGGTGCAATTGTGGACATAAAATTAAGCTCACATGACCTCTGGTCACATATAATGGGCCTTCCTGTTTACAAAGGAATTAAGGCAAGAGAGCATTTTGAGGAACTTCTGAAAATTGTCAGGTTTGATGATAAAAGTACCTGCATGCAAAGAAAAGAAGGCGATAAGTTCACAGCACTCCTTGAAGTTTTTCAAAAAATTAATTTCGCATTTATAATGTATTATATCAATCGGGAGTTCACTTAACCATTGATGAAATGTTCACCCTTTTTAGAGTACAATGACCATTCATAGTTTCTACAAAAGATAAACCAGGCAAGTTGAATTCTAATATGTATGCTGTCAAATTCAGTAGACAGATATGTATTAAACATGGAACCTTACGGGGGAAAGGTAGGAAGCTTGCTTAGTGATGAAAGAAGTTCAGGGGCCATTGTGAAGCATTTAGCAGTGCTTGCAAAAATTTCCAGTCAGAATATTACAACTGATAGATATTACACATCTGTGGCTTTGGCAGAAAAGTTGTATTTAGAATACAGTATCACAGGAAGCACATACAGACATGTTGAAAGCCACAACTAATCCAGAGCTTTATTCATATATTTTTTTGTTTACTGACCCAGCATCCAATAGACCACTGGTTACTTTGGTATTATCAACAATGCACCAGAATCAAGGCTGTGAAGGGGGAAAAGAAGAAGAAAACCCACATAAATATATGTTGTATATAATGCAACTAAAGATGAAATTGACACTATTGACCAAATGGCTTAATGTATTTATGCAAGAGAAGAACAAAGAGATAGCCTCAGTATTTTATACTCATAGACATCTTCAAAAAATCTAAAAATAAATAAGAATAAGGAAACCACTTGAACCCAAGCCTGAAGATCTAATTAATTTTAAATAATTGGTTAAAATAAACAAATTTGGGGTAAAGCCACTCCCCCAAAATTTTTGCCTATGGTATCAATGCATTCACCATCTTCACCATACAACACCCAGTCTGGCATGAAAACAAGCATGGCAGGCAAAAGTTCTTCCTTCTGCAAGCTGGAAATTGTGACACCTCAAGTGGAAGAAAAAATATATTTGAAATGTAAAAGGGCTTACTAAGCAGATTGTTCAGTCAATGGAATCTATCTCAATGAGAAAATCAAATCAGTGTAAACAAGCCAAGATCACCCAACTCCAAGAAAAGGCTGGCGTTATGTTTGTGTCAGAGATGCCAAAAGTAAAAAGGAAAAATATAATTTCAGTATCAAAACAATGTTGTGCACATTGTAGTGGAAGAGTGTGTAACAAACATTCAGAAAGACTTATTAAATGGGTTAGTTGCCTTGAGGCAGAAAATTTGGAGTATTTTCTATATAATAGATAACAAATTTACTAAATTTACATGTATTTTTTGTATATATTTTTCAATATTTTAACTTCTTGTATGCTAAAATACTTTCCAGGTAAAATAAAATGTAGTTTACATGCATAAGGAATTAGCAAAATTTTCATATTCCTTCCTTAAAATTCGTGTAATGTAACCCCCTTGGCATCCTAGGGGTAAGAAATAAAAGAATAGAAAATGTATATGCTTTGTAGTTATTTATGCATCTATTTTCCTAATAAATTTAATGCATGTAACACATACTGTAATTATTGCAAAAATCATATTTACTAAGATTTTATGCAATAAAGTTCAGGAAAATTAAAGTGGTGGCATAAGAAAAAAAAATTCTTTTAGTAAAATGCATAAAAAATTGAAGTGGAAAAATAATGCCTCTAGTATTTTGCAACAGGGTGGTCCTTAAACATGTGTTTACTTAAAACATAGTCTATTGGGATAAATAAAAATAAATTAATGATGGTGCAAATGAACTTGCATTACTTGGTCCCTTAAAGCTATCTGGCATTCACCTTCTCAGGGTAAGGAAAAACTTTGAAAAAAATCTTACCCAGACAGCTTGACCTGACTGGGAATCAAACACAGGACTGGTTAGTGGTTCCACACACTACTACTAGATCACAGTTTTCAATCACATGTGTAGAATACTGTAAATTTTAATTACTCAAAGCATCTTTAAAACATTAACGCTTCAATAATTACAAATATTATTGCAAAATGATAGAGGTTTGCTTTTACGTTCTGCCATGTTTGGAAAGAAACAGAAAATATAGAAAAGAGGTCATTCAGTATTGCAATTAATTTAGGATTGATACAAAGTGATAATCATAATGGAATTGAAAATGTTGGAGACTTTAGCGTGTACATTGATGTCCAGCTTAATTTACCTTAAGAGTTGCTAGTATATATTTTGGTGCCAGAAATATTAGATCTGTTGTTTGATATATTTGACCCACTGATTCTAAAAATGGCATCAATTTCTATCAGCTCTAGTTTTTCCTCTTAATAAGGGATTCTCCAGCAGCTTGCAAGCTGGTATTTAGTAAATAGCAGCAATGGAAGCAGTGGTATCTTTTATTCATCTTCCTCTCACTTGCTACTTATTCATTCTTCTGAACTATCAAACTTTCCCTTTTTCTCATCTTATAAACTTTCATCTGCATTTACTATAAACAATGTGATTTATATTTGCAGCACTAACCAAGTTCATTAACCATGAAAAGTAGGTTTAGGCTTGGATCAGTTTCCAAATGGGCATATCTTAAAGAGGTATTTGAATGGAACATAAATTTACCTATCATATTTATGCAGCCTTCCTTCCACTGCTGAAATGCCATCTTGTAAACAAAAACTATACTTTATACTTGTGGGGGGGGGGAAAGAAAAAAAAACCTTTATGACTTATATGAATTTAATTAAATTTATGAAATAATTTTATATACTTTTATAAATTTATATGCAGGTGATACCTTGAGAAGCACTTACTTATTCAGCAGAAGAATTTTTAGATATTTTTGTTTATAAAACTAAATATTTTGTTGTGCCACTCATTCATTGCAATGCACTAATCAAGTTTCTAAATGAGCTCCACCTAAACAAATACTTTGTTTTATGTAACTTTGCTAGGAATTATTTTTTCATACTTCAAGAGGAATTTTAAACATACCACTGAAATAATGTACAAGCAATAAAGCATCCGTTTGTTTTTTTATTTTATGGATATAAGTAACACTTTGAATCACACTAGCTGTGTCATCATTTTGTAATGCTTGGCACATGACACCACAGCTGTACGTCTTTTTTTAGTTGCATCTTTTGTTCTTTCAATGCATAACCTATGAAAAATTAAAGCATTTATTATTTTTCTGATGGATCTGTAGCATACTACAAAATAAAAAGAAATGTGTTAATCTGTGTGACTATAAAGCAAATATTGGAATGTCTGCTGAATGGCATTTGTATAAAATATCCCTTGGGAAGGTTGCATGTGGTGTGTGGCAGGAACTGTTAAGCAATTGCTTAACTGCACATGCCAGCCTGCAGAAAACCTACAGCAACCAAATTTTAATTCTTCTTCAGCTTATAACTGATGTGTAAAGAATATAAAAACTTGTAATTAAGAATATTTTAAAACTCAGCAGCATCAAGAAGAAAAAGAACAATTCAGAAGAACACAGGCAGAAATACAGAAGTTACTACCCTCTTTGCAGTCAGTTCACACAAATTAGCAACAAAGTATTACTCAAATTCTTATATTTCAAGGAAGAAAAATAACAGTGGTGCAAAAAGAGATGAACTTTAGAAGTATTTCAGGCTATGTTGCTTGTTGTTTTGATAGGTGGTGGATTGTATATGTACTGAGAAAAGAAGAGGAAAGTGGTTTAGTGAAAGTAATATTCCTTCATCCTAATGAACCTACTTCATTTTATGTATCCCACAAAACCAGACATTTATCATCTTCTAGGAGATCTATTATTACAAAGGTTGACATGCATACCAACTGAAAATACCTATAATATTACAATTGCAGTGATAAATTAATAAAGCAATATATTATTAATAATCTAGTGAGTTGATTTGATAATCTTATGCTCCATTTACTGTTAAATTATACAAAACTAGTTTTGCAGGCTTTTGCCTGCATCCTCAGTTACGAGTCAACTGTTGGCTTCGTTGTTGGTTGACTAGACTTGGTGTACCTCTCGTGGACATTTTATGGACTTCTGGATTAATTTGTCTTCTGTAGGGATCTCAAAGTTCATTACCTTATCATATTTTTTTATATAAATTTTTTCCCATATTCCCAGCTCGATGGGCCAATCTATGAATTTCAATAATTTCGCTCACATTTCTATATCATGTTTATCTCTCCACATGAATCTACCATCCACATGAAATTTACTTATCATCCTTGGGCCACCAAAAAATTCCAAAAAATACTTAGAAAGGAGAAGAAGCCAAGAATATATAAAATCAACACTTCAGAATGTAACAAATTATATATTGGAAAAACAAAAAGAAGCAGGGGAATCGAGCTGAAGGAACACTGGAGAAACATCAGGTACAGAAATCAGCAGTTGCACATCACATTTGGAGAGATAAACACGATATAGAAATGGGAGTGAAATTATTGAAATTTGTAGATCGGTCTGTGGAGCTGAGAATATGGGAAAAAATTTATATATAAAATACGAGGATAAGGTTATGAGCTTTGAGATCCCAACAGAAGACAAATTAATTCACAAGTTCATAAAATGTCCATGAGAGCTACACCAAGTCCAGCCAACCCCCAACAAATCCAACAGTCGACTCGCAACTGAGGATGCAGGCAAAAGCCTGCAAAACTAGTTTTGCACAATTCAACAATAAGTGGAGCGTAAGATTATCAAATTGACTCACTAGATAATTAAGATCATTTTTGGACTTACGATCATAACATTGCAGGAGAAGCCAAACTGTTAAAAGCTACCACCAATCCCAAGGATTTGGCATTATGGGAAAAGATTTATATTTTAAAAAATAAACATAGAGTGATGAATTTTGACATTCCACCAATGAACTTCCTGTTCCGTTGTCTAATGGAACCACCAGATGCCACTATGTCATCTTTTTTTTTTTTTTTTTTGAGTAGTGTTTAACGCCCGTTTTTACTACTGAGGCACCACAGGCGGTGGACACTGATGATACATGAGATGAAATGATAAATTGGGAAAGGATATTTTTTTTTTTTTAAGGAAGGAACCGTTCCAGGCCTAAGTTTAGGTACCTCCCCGGCATTTGCCAGTTATGAAGACTGAGGAAAACCTGGAAAAAACCCCAGTCAGGGAGTACGGTCCTGGCGGGATTCGAACCGCAGACCTCCCGCTCACGATTCCGTGCCTTAACGACCTCGGCCACCCGTGGCGGTGCTATGTCATCTGCTAGAGTTAGTCAGTCCCCAGTTGAAGATGAGAGCGAATGCTGTTGAAACATGTTCTGAAGAATTAATCAGTTAGTGAAGTTTTAGAGTCACCTAATACTGACTCAGTTGTATATATAAAGAATATATTAGTTGCTTCACTGTATTGAATCAGACACGAAATTAAATGCTATATAATAAATAAAGCAATATTGATATATCCATAAATAGGTAAGGATTTTTGCAAACTAACTCTATGTACTGTATGGGCTTAATTTATTACTGGAACATAATATCTAATATGTATAGTACATTGAAATTGCATTGCCAAATTAGAGCAATGTAATAATATATCCCCTGATAAGCAAAAGTATAAGTTATTGTTAGTGACAACTTTGATCATACATTCTGCTATCCTCTGATCATTTGGTAATGAGTTATAGCTTATTAGCAGTTCTAGAAGTACTTATATTTCATAACTTTCCTAAATAATGAAATAAGTAATACAGTGGACTCTTTTTTAATTCAAATTCCAAAGGGATATGAAAGAGAAAGAAATTATTCAACATTCAAATTAGTAAAACATATAGATATTATTAAAAAAACCAATAAAACAAGATTACTTTTCATGCACATAATTAACATGAAGTAGAGCTCACCTTAAAAACTGTTGTATTTTGCCTATAGTGCCAGACAAAAATCTACTCACAATAAAATTAAACTAGCAGTAAATGAAATTATTTTTAATGTAGGTGAAGAATGTGTTAGGTAGTATACTAGTCTTTAGTGATGTCAGATTTCTTCCTCATACCTTTTTCCACTTCTTTTACAACTTCTATTTTTTGCTGTGATGTTAAGTTAAAAATTCTGCAACATTGTGAACAATGTGCTGTACATGAACAAATCGTAGCTGACAACTTGGATCCTTTGGTTACTAATTTAAGTACACTTAAGATGTTCACGATCTTCTTGTTCTTACAAATTTTAATTGATGGAAGAGTTTGAAAAACAAACACCTGCACACAAAAAAAGGTAGGAAATCAACATTATTAAGGAGATCATGGAAGCTACATAGCTGTTGGGGAGGAGGTTGAAGGAGGGTGTCTGCATACAGAGGCGAAAAACCATACTGTTCAGAAGAGGGGGAAAACTGCAGGCACAGTGCAAGCAAACAAAAGTTACTCCCCTATAATTGTCTTTAACATAACTGTAAAGCAGTTGAATTTGCATTATTCTGTTTGCAGTCTGACCACTGCTAAAACTTCTTGGAAATATCTATTTACGAGCATAAATTGTAATTTAAGAATAAGTATTGCATTTTGAATAAATAAAAACCTGCATTTGAATTAAATTAGGAATTTTTAACATTGTTTTCAATGGGAATTTAGGAGAATAAATTTCTGTTCTAATTATTCAATAAATCAAATATCCACATTTGAATTAAAAGGAGTCAACTGTATATATTTTGTTTATATTGTTCTCACATTAGTTTTAGAGAGCATAATATATTGTGGTTTCAATAAGAACTAGCACAAGGGTTTTATTTTGGGGGACATATAAAAGTTACTTTTGAAAAGTTTAACTAGCTATCTTAACTACTAAAATTAATTTAATTCATAAAAATATGCAGATAATTCAAATTGCTTTAAAACTGAAGGAGAACAAATAAAATTCTGTACAGGTATAATGTTAGGTAGTTGATATTTTTACTATAATTTATTAGCTCTTTTACTTTTTTCAGCTTCTGGAAGGTTTTGTTGATGAATTCTTTGACCAGAATCCAATCAGCCAGCTTGGAATTATTATCACCAAAAATAAACGAGCAGAAAAAATAAGTGAACTATCTGGGAATCCAAGAAAACATATAAAGGTATTATCATTAATTGAGCAGTAAGGAAATGATGTTCTGTTCTTGACATCTTATTTTTGATCTAATAAAAACATTATTGATGGAATGTTTAATAAAATTGCCTGGTAACTATTCAGCTGACAAGGAGGAAATACAGTGATCAGATCAATTTTCTTGCCCTTTCACGGGATGATACTTTATTGAAAACAAGGTAATAAGTGTGTATTTATGCATAATTATTTAAGAATTTAATCTCTATAGTTTACCCTTTTTCATATATTCACTTATATGTATATTGGCCTTGGTGGTCTTGAGTATGGCACGCTTTGATCTGGGCCCAAGGTTTGTGGGTTCAGTCCTGACTGGGATTGATAGATTTTTCAGGACGTTAAAATCTCAAATCCTGAAGAGAGTTTGTCTCCGATGTCATGAATGTATGTTAAAGAACTCCAAAAAAAGTAAGTCCATAAACAAAATTTTCAGCTGTCTCATGTTCAAGCAATAACTCAAATCCCATTCAGATGGAGCTAGAGGCAATGGGCTTACTACCTATCCCTCTCCCTCTGTAGGAAAATATATGTGATTGAAATTTCTCCTTGGTGAAAATGTTTCGGAAATGGGCTGACAGATACTAACAACAACTTAAATGTATAGTGAGAGATGCTGATTTATGAAAGATAGCATTACAGTCATATTTATATTTGAATTTAAGTCTCACTACAGCTAATAAATGTTTTCAACCCCTTTTCCTCTGAATGTTAATCAACTGATTATTTTTTAAAAGTTATTTATAATGTATTTTTAATGTTTTATAATTTTCACCTTTTAATGCAGAAAAACATTTAAAAATCAATTTTCATAATGACCTTCATATATAAAAATTTAAATAAAAAATAATTAGCATGGTATGTTTGGCAAACATAATAGCCTTTTGTTTTTTCTTTCTTTCTGTTTATTTGAAAACTTTAAAGCTTTAGATCAATAAATTAAAATTAAATATAATTTTTTTTTTAAACAATTTGTTGTATGTACTTTATTGACAGCCTCAATTTTTGTAATATCTACATTTTATAGAACTCTCCTTCAGTATTGAGTAACCGAAATTAAAAATATACCATAAAAATTAAGGAAATAAAAGGTTAAAAGAGAAGTGCATCTTCTATGCATGTGTACTGATGCAAAATCTTATTTTCAAAGCTTCCTCCCCTCCAACTTATAGATTTTCCATTTTATAAACATAATCTCTACAGATTACTGGTTATAAATAGGAAAATCCAAAAAGAAAATATGTGTATGTATGTATATTATGCTATATATACCTTTTATTTCCTTAATTTTTATGGTATATCAAAGCTTCCTTTCCTCCAACTTATAGATTTTCCATTTTATAAGCATAATCTCTGCAGATTGCTGGTTATAAATATGAAAATTCAAAAAGAAAATATTTCCTTAATTTTTATGGGATATTTTTAATTTTGGTTACTCAATACTGAAGGAGAGTTCTATAAAATGTAGATACTACAAAAACTGAGGCTGTCAATAAAGTACACACAACAAATTGTGTAAAAAATTTTATATTTAATTTTAATTTATTGATCTAATGCTTTAAATTTTTCAAATAAACAGGAAGAGAGAAAAAACAAATGACTATTATGTTTGCCAACATACCATGCTAATTATTTTTGATTTAAATTTTTACATATGAAGATCATTGTGTATATAGCATAATCTCTGCAGATTGCTGGTTATAAATATGAAAATTCATTTTTTTTTTTCATATTTATAACCAGCAATCTGCAGAGATTATGCTTATAAAATGGAAAATCTATAAGTTGTAGGGGTGGAAGCTTTGCAAATAAAATTTTGCATCAGTACACATGCATAGAAAATGCATTTCTCTTTTAATCTTTTATTTCCTTAATTTTTATGGTATATTTTTATAAAATGTAGATACTACAAAAACTGAGGATGTCAATAAAGTACATGAAACAAACTGTTTAAAAATTTTTATATTTAATTTTAATTTATTGATCTAATATTTAAAGTTTTCAAATGAGCAGAAAGAAAGAAAAAACGGAAGATTATTCTGTTTGCCAAATATATAAATTCTATAATCTCTCTTTGTATATTTAAAGTTTTGATGCTATTCAGTTTGAATATGAATCAGATTTATATTTCCAAGTATGGTTCTGTTTGGAATAAGGTTTTATGCAAACCAAGAACATATGAATGTTCTCATACTCAAGAACAAATGACTGATAGTGACATGAATAAGAGAAAGGTTTCCTAATGCATACTTAGTGCTGATTGTGCAGAACTTTCAATAATTCACTCTTACTTCCATTTTTTTCTCAACATGTATACAAACTTGCTTGTACACATGGGTCTTTGCTGGATATGCTTTTCTTCTACCTTTAAATCCAAATTTTTAAATAAAAACTTTTTTGTTAAAATTAACTTCAAAATATATCCCATCTCTTACCAACATTTGAAAATAATAAGCATATTAAAAATGTTATTTTGGAAAAGAATGTTAAATTTTGTATAGTACTGTTACACTTATTATGAGGCTGTGCCACCATTTGTTATTCAGATTTCATTATGTACATAGGCACGGGCACAGAACAAAGAGACTTACAGAATCAAACAAGGCATATTGGTGGATTGCTTGGTTGTGTGACTATTTGAAAATGTGAGAAAATCACTGATCAGATCACTAAGTATTTACCTTAGTAAATTATATAGATGCTTAGATGGATTTCTCCTTTCAAGTGGTTTTTATCACATACTTGTCTCCTCTTGCCAGGATTGGGTACTGCCATCTACTAGTCAATCAGAGTTTAAACAGCAAACTTAAGGATATTTAAATACAATAGTTAGGAGTGGAATAACATATAAATCTTATTTTCAATAGAGCATGTTGGAAAAATCTTATTAGCACTTTTGGATGGTCAATGAAGAAATGCTTCTTTGTTGTAGGCTGTTCAGCAATTAACTCAGGCCAGCTGCAGTGGTGAACCATCGCTACAGAATGCATTAGAATTAGCTTTAAGATCACTGCGCATGTTACCATCACATGCCAGTCGTGAGGTACTAGTTCTTATGGCTAGTTTAACAACCTGTGACCCAGGGGACATATCTGTGACAATTCAGGTAAGATTGGGCATACAGGGAGGTAACAAACACAAAAGTTGAAATGCAATGATAAATAAAAAACAAAATTATTATATAAAAAAGATCCTGATAATAAAGAGGCTGAAAGTAGGCATGCTTAATGCAGTAGATCATTGGCATTCAGGCTCAACACAAATATAAATTATAAATGTCAGCAGTTTAAATGAACAAGGACAGAACACATTAAGCATATTTTCAAGAACACAATAAACATGTTTTCAATTATTTATGTGCCTGCCACAGACACCCTATCCTACTTACCTTAATTTTTGAGATTTGGACATGAAAAATTGTGTTATTTATTACATGCATAATGTGAAAACTCCATTAACAATTGACAGTTTACACTAGTTTAAGGTAGTGAAGCAGTCTGTATTTTTTGTCCAAGAAAGGAAAAGAAAGTAGCAATAGCATGCCTTCTGAATGCATATATAGGAATAAATATTTAAACCTTTTATTTAAGGAATTTTATAGTTATAAATAACATTTCAACTATTGCCCAAGTACACAAATAAGTGCTTATAGTTAATGTTAACTACAAGGGCTGTTTAATAAAGAATAGTCTTAATTTTATTACATCATAATTTCTCATGCTAAATATTAACTTTATAATATTTAGTTAGCTTAATGCATAATATACATATGATACTAGTTTCATTGTTGTCACTTCCTGCTCCCACCTGTAAGAAGTGTGGAAGTTGAGACACATTCAGTTCTGCCTACAGCAAAATGGAGTTGACATACATTAAACCATATGCTGCTCTGAAAGTCTGCTTTCATCTCAATAAATCTTCAGCTGAGGCCTATAGAGAGTTTTCTTCCCAATAACAGCTCCAAGAGTGTTTAAATGTTTAAAAAGAAAGGCAGTAATTTCAAAGAAAGGGAGCCTGCGCAGTTTATACTCTGATGAATAAAACATCAATTCTGCTGCTGTCTTTATGAGATACAGGCCAAGATTGCTTATTAGTGTTTGCTTCTACTGGCTTTGGTATGGTGGAGGAAGGAGGAATTAGCTGTGTGTATTATCATGTTATGTCACAATATTACATTTTCTTTTATTACACATGGGCATTGTGCAATTCTGTGCTAATTCAACTACAATGTGTCACTTTCTAACAGCAGTAATAAGATCAGAGCAGAGCATACATCAACTGATCCAGCATATAAGTATTTAATGACCCAGTGCATATATGTCATTTAGGTAACTTTTGGTTAGAATCATATAGATCACTCACGTGGATTCCCTGCTCCTCCACAGACTATGCTATTTGCTACTGCTCAATTTATCTGTTTGAAAGACCTGACCTTGAAATGCCTGCGTTAGACATTGGCATGCCCCTTAACATCAGAATTTAGATTATTTAATTGTTGTTAAAAGTGCATTGTTTACAATGAGACAGCAAAGATCATTTAACTTCCCCCATACATTGTAGCAAATCTAAAATAAAAATACAATATAGTTGTCTACCTTCTTGTACCATGGTCCATTTCAAACCTTGGCTTCCTCTCTAAGAGAGAAATTACTATACCATTTAGCATTTAGTAATGCAGGAAATCTTCGGTGCCAACAAACCCATAGACACTCATTATTAACAGAATCGCCCACTGCAGGAAAACAAAATAAAATTTATTATGAACTTTCCATGCATTTGGTAGTTGGAAGCTTTCATGGCCGGAGTCAGACTTAAATCTAAAAGTTTCTTCTGGGCTTAGAAGCCATGGTCTGTTGGAGCTAAGGTGTCCAAACATTTTGTCCCCACCTGTGGAGGACATCTTCCGTGGCACGGTGTGAGTCTTCTGGGAAAAGGTTCTGGCATGACTGAAATACCAGCTGGGGGTGTTATATTTATATATGGGCTGCTCGAAGGGGCTGGAGCAGGGCATCTCCGCTCTGATAGGTGATTGGTTCGTATAATTATTGCGGGTTTTGGCTTGTTTTATATGCTCTAGTATCGGATGCCAAGTTTTGCTCAGTTTGAGAGTCTCTCCCTTTCTGTTGAAATTGTTAGGATGTTTGTAAATTTCTATTGTTTTGCATTGTAATCTAGTGTGGTAGTATGGTTGAAGAGAGAACAGATGTTTCATTATACTGGATAATGTGTTCTCCATCTGCTCACATTGCATGTTCTGTGACCGCAGGCTTGTCCAGCTGGCCCAGATGGCAACATCTCTTGTGTTCTGAGAGGCATTTGTTGACACTTCGTTGAGTGGTGCCTATGTATACTGCACCACAGGAACAAGGAATCCGGTAGATGCAGGCCGAAACGAGCGGGTCCCTGGGGTCTTTGGACAAGCGTAGCAACGTGTTGATTTGTCTGGTGGGCTTGAAAATGGTTTTGACGTTGTGGCGTTTGAGTAGGCGTCCAATTTTGTCCGTGACCTTATTGAAATATGGTAGGAACGCAATGCCCTTGCTCCTGGGCAAAACCTGTTTGCCCAGGTGGTGTGTGGGTGGGCGTATCGCTCTGCAGACTTCTTGTGCCGTGTAACCATTCGAAGATAAATCCCGTTCCAGATGCCGGAGTTTCTGTTGCAAAGAGTCCGGCTCACTGATGCGAGCAGCGTGGTCAGTGCGGGTCTTTATCATGGCAGGTTTCTGCTTCGGGTGATGGTAGGAATTTTTGTTCAGATATCAGTTGGTGTGTGTGGGTTTGCGGTAAACTGTGTGTCCCAGTTTCCTGTATGGTTTTTTGGTGATCAGAACATTCAAGAAAGCTAGTTGGCCATCTTTCTCTTTCTCAATGGTGAACTGGATCCGTGGATTGATACTGTTGAGATGCTGGAGGAAACTGTCAAGAGCTGATTCTCTGTGGCTCCATACGATAAAAGGTAATCCACATAGCGGTACCACATGGACGGTTTGTGAGCTACAGAATTCGGAGCCTGAGACTTTAAAGACTCCATAAAGAAATTTGCAATAACTGGACTGAGTGGTCTGCCCATTGTAACCCCATCTATTTGTTCAAAGAAAACCTGATCCCACTGAAAGTAGGTAATAGTAAGCACGTGATGAAACAGTGCTAGTATGTCGTCTGGAAAGAGATTTTCAGCAGTATGATGGTGTCACTGACAGGGACCATGGTGAAGAGGGAGACGATATCAAAACTCACGAGGACATCTTTAGGTTGCATGTGATGGTCTGTAGTTTCTGTATGAAGTGCTACGAGTCCTTGATGTAAGTGTCAGTGGAGCCGATATGAGGATGTAATAAATTGGCTAAATACTTGGTGACTGTGTAGGTAGGGGACCCAAAGTCGCTGACAGTGTGTCGTAATAATACCTCTGTTTTGTGTATCTTGGACAGACTGTATAGCCTAGGAGTTTGAGCTTCAGATCTTGTGATGCGGCATTTGTCCTCAAGTGATATGGATGACGTTTTTACTAGACTGTTGGTTTTCCGTAAAATACAGGATGTAGGATCACGTTGAAGTTTTCGGTAAGTGTCAGGCTGTAATAGTTCTAAGATCTTGTTGTGATAGTCACATCGGTTCAGAAGGACAGTAGCATTGCCCTTATCTGCAGAGCACACAATGATATCCGAGTTGGCATTGAGTCTCTTGAGGGCTGTTCTTTCTTGGGGTGTCAGGTTGCTTTTTGGGCATTTGGTACATTGGAGAATCCTGGCAGATTCAATGCTGGAGATAATCTCCACCGGCAAGGAAGGTGGGATCGCTGCATATTGCCTCCTTTTGCAAGTAGTGAAGTTTATGCAGGTGAAAGCTCATGATCGGATAAATTCACAACTGTGCGACTAGTGTCCATCGATGTGTCAGCCTACCTGGTGGTCAAAAGGCCATCAAAATTTTTCTTATGTCTTTTTGTAGTACTGTCTGTGTTATGAAGCATGGAAATGTATGTGATCCTGTCTGCACGGTCCCAGTCTTATTTGTTGAGATAGTTACTCAGCCGGAGATGTAAGGAGAGAAGCTCAGTGTTGTTGGCAGCAAATTCATGTTGAGTTTGATGTATGCATTCCCGGAGGATGGAACATTATGCACGATTGTAGATACAGTGTGTGACAATAGTGTGGAAGCAGCACTTCTGTTGTAGAAAGCTGGGGATAATTCCCATATCCTGACAACGTAGAAGGAAGTTGAGAGAGCAGAGAAGAGATGATTTTTGCTTTCGCAGTATTTCCAGTTGGCAAATCAGTCAGTATATCTCCTCCCCTTAGAGGCTAGTCATGAGTAGTCCGAAGCTTTCACGGCCGGGATCATTTAAAAATGCCATGCATTTACAAGCACTAAAATTCCTTGGAATGTTGTACAAAATTTGACAATGAAAGGATTCTTTGAAAAGTATTGCTAATATAATATACCTTCAGAGTTGAGAGTATGCTGAACCATTTTGATACTTAAGTAAATTAGAGATGAAATTTGTGGCAGAAGTTGATGTTGAAAGGTTTTTTTTGGCATACAAACTTATCTAATTGTACAAATTTGAGTATTCCAATCTTATGATTTACTGTAGTGCCAATTATAGAGATCAATGACATTGCAAAAAATAAATAATAATGTAATAAAATAATAATAGGATACTTATTTTTGTTGTTATTTCATCATGATAGGTATTTGTTTCAGTTGGCAATTCACCCAACATAACTATGATTTTATTTAGTTTCCCTTATACTATATATGTTACATGTTTAATATGTGCTTTGTTAATCTTAGATGCAAGTATAATAAAATATATTAGGCTTTTTGCTCTAATTATCACAATTTTAGATCTTTTTGTGCCTACTTTAAAAATGTTTAGTGCTTTTGTAGACTCCTAAAATATAAGTTTTTAGTGCCTTAACATGCTATGTCTAATCATTGTCCCTGAAATAATGTTTTCCATACAGTATTAAGTTCGTTACAAAATTGGAAAACCCCATGCTAATGTGAACTCCAAAAAACTATCATAAATGCATATTTGCATCCAAGAATATCTCCTAGATATCTGATATTAAATTTCAGATTTAATAAAGATAGGAGTAGATGGGATTTTCTACCCTTTACAAATCCTCTCACTTTATTAGGCAAGGAAATTGGATTGGATACTGGGGGGGGGGGGGGGGTATTATTAAGCTAGTACTTGCACATAGCCTAAAGAGTAATTTAGTTTCGGATTGGTTGCAGTTGAAACAGATGGTTGATTTTAATATGCCAAGAGAATACAATTAGAAGAATGAGTTAGTTTATCCTAAATTTAGGTATTCATTTTTTACACTAAACTCCACTTATTTACAGTGAGTTAGTTGTTTATCCAAATTTTAAGAAAATCAAGAAGAAAAAAAATTAGCCTTATTGTGAAAAATGTGAATGTATTTAAGTCAAACAAAACATGGCCTTTTCCATGCCTTTTGATTATCAAAACCATTTAAGAGATGAAGTCAGAGAAAATTGAAGAGTGTGCCTTACAGCTAAAATATCTGCATAGTTTTAAAGAACAATTTTGTAATTTGGTCCAGACATTAAATGCTTGATTGAAGTGGTTCTTTGTTATTGTATATGGCATGGGGTTGTTGTTGTTGATTTGGTTTATTTGCTCTTAAACATCTCGGGTCATCAGCGTCCCATTCTATTCAGGACGTGAAACGGCTGACAAATTTTGCTCAGAGGCCTCTTCTTTCAGGCTTGAGGTTCTTTTTCGTGCCATAAATGTAAGACCCAGGACCCATGACTTTACTTCCCTTCCGAAGAAACCATACTTAGGATATTTATGCCCAAAAAAAATCCATCGATCCTGGCCGGGTTTGAACCTGCGACCTTGGGTTTAGGAGGCAAGTATGATTACCACTACACCACCAGGACCGACTGCATGGTGTTGAAAATATGGGTTTGGGTAGTTTGTCCAAATGTTAAGGAACGTACTATTTATTTTCAAATAAACAAAAGAGCACATCATGTATGCACCCCCCCCACGTCACACTGGCATGTACTAGATAAGCAGAAATTAATAGAAACACTAAAACATTGCACAAATAGTGCAATATTTCTTTCAAGAATAACATAAGCTCTCCTGTCTTTTGTCTTTGAAGAAGAATACAAGCTCTTTGAAATATTGCTCAATTTGTGTAATTATTTTTCTTTTGATGTACTTTGTTTATATTTCTTTAAATACAGAAAACATGAATGAAAGAAAAGGCTTTCAAACCATTTAAATTTGAACATGACAATGAAAGCTCACTTTCAGTTGCTATTCTCTCTTTTTTTTATATTTAAAAGTAATATCATTTAGTGTAATGTTAGAAATAAATTTAAGAGTTTGCAGATGAAGATAAATAACAGAAATGTTAATGCCAAATGGAATAAGACTATATGTGAATTAACTAGATGTAAATTGTCCAATAAGCTAAGGTGCTACATGAGTTACAATAGCTAAGGTGCTATATGAGTTACAATATCTCCCTTCCAAGGCTGATCGATTCATGTCTAAATCATAAACTTTGTAGACCCAAATCTTGGGAATTAAACACATTGATAGCTCAAATATGTGTTTCCTTATCTTCAGTGCAGTTTCATCCTGTGAAACCATGAAAAATTCTCACGTATGTTCTTTTTATAGGAAAAAAATCTTCCATGTATATATGTGTGTTTTAATATTGTTCTGATTAATGTATTTTGATAGAATTTGAAAACGCAAGGAATTCGCTGCTCTGTTATTGGCCTAGCAGCAGAAGTACATGTCTGTCACAAACTTAGTCGTGAGACTGGAGGTGTATTTGGAGTTATACTAGATGATTGCCATTTCCGTGACCAGCTGTATCAGCATGTGGAACCTCCTCCTGCTGCAAGCTTCATGGAATCCTCTCTAATAAAGATGGGTTTTCCTCATCATACAATGCAGGAAGGAAAAGAAGCA
This sequence comes from Metallyticus violacea, assembly GCA_030762175.1. Lineage (NCBI taxonomy): Eukaryota > Metazoa > Arthropoda > Insecta > Mantodea > Metallyticidae > Metallyticus > Metallyticus violacea. Next base: position 76,450,976 of record CM060838.1, read on the forward strand.
CCTCTAACTATGTGCATGTGGTAAGTATGATACAAAATGCAAGTTCCATAAGCTGTTGTTAGTGTGGATACAACATAATTAAAAAGTAAAATTTAACAATACTATTTAGACAATTTTAGAGAAGTTTTTAGAATGAAGCTTATTTGGTATTCATGTGTAAAGTATGGATACAACGTAAAGTAGGCTATGTAAGAAACTATTGGAATTACAAGTAAGTGCGTATAAATATCTATAAATTATCAATTCAGCCAATTACTGTAATTGAAGAGTCCAGGGGAAAATTTTTCAAAGTTTTTGGAGGGGGGGGGAGGATTGCGCCTTGTAGTAGAAGGTGTAGTACTATCCTTGATCACTGTAAAAAGATAATAGTCTGAAATATGGCATATTGAAATTGCAATAAAATAAATTTCATGTTAAATTATAAATTGAACATAATTATTCTTATTCAAATTCATGAAACAGTTCCAATTAAAATTAAAATACCCCCTATCTATCATCTACAAACCTTACTAACTTCCATCTTCGGTTCATCAGTAGTCACCCAAAGGAAATTCAGATGACAAAGTTTCGTCCACCACTTAAAATAATTCTTTCCCAGCATCAGAGGGTTATTTTTTCATTATTTTTCTTGTTTATTTTCCTCATTATTGCTCTCTTTTAAATTCCTACTATGTTTTGATTCTTATTGAATTCATCAATCATTAATTAGTAAATATACTGTATATTTATTTTGAAGTTATATCAAATTGTTTATTTATAAGTCCCACCAAGATACAATTTATATAACATTTACTCACTATTCTTTCCATCTACTTCTTGCCACTACAAATAAAATAAGGCATATAGAAATTTTCAGGTGAATGATATAACTATCAAAGTTCTATGGAAAAATTATTCAAGTCCTTGATTGATTGTCAAAGTCTGCTTATAAGATCAAATTAGTAAACCTTAATTAATAGTAACTTACCTTTATTAAGTATTTCATCTCTTGTATCATCAGTGTCCACCTCCTGTGGTGCCACAGTAGTAAAAACGGGTGTTAAACACTATTAAAAATTATCATTTTATAGAATGTGCTGGAGAGCATTTTGAAAAAATGCATGGGTATGGCAATTTTCAGATTGTTTATTGTTTGAATATCTTAAAACTTTCATCTGAAGTAGTAGGGAAGGAACTGGAGCTGTGAAGTGATCCTGGGCACAGCAAGTGGCTCAATACATGTGTACTGGATTTATTGGCCAGTATTTGCAATCTAAAATCTTGGCACATTCAGGCAAATCAGCATAATCTATTCTAAAATATGTTCACTTTATTTGTAAACTTTCATGAACTAATGAATTGTGCTTGTTATTCCTGTGAAGCTTAATCTCATTGAACTTGATATTACTTTAGTTTTAAGAAAAATGCTGTATACAGATGAAGAATTTTCAGTTCTTTCTTGAAAATTAGAGAACATAGGCTTTAACAGCCGGAGTCAAACGCATCAAACACAGTGATACCTTCTCCGAGGAGACTTCTTCCGTGCCACCAAAGATGTCCACCATAGTTGCGGACAAAATGTCTGGAATTCTCTTCTCCAGCAGACCACAGCACAACAGCCTGGAAGAAAATTGTAGTTACATCTTTCTTGAAAAGTTTATTTATGCTCTTTTTCTTCTCATTGCCTTCATAGAAAGTATTATTTCTGTCTTATAAATCCAAACTAATGCACTTAGCTTCTTAAAAAATTATCCTTAAGGCTTAAGTTGGTAACAAATTAATTTGGTGTTATTAAAGGTAATCATAAAGGATCCATTTAGCTTCTTCTGTTTTCTTTTGCCACCTGAAAGTAATATGAATACTTTATAATTCAGCCACACTGCAAAAACTGTGCAAAGCAAAGTCACACAGTGGTTGTTGGAATATTTTGTCAGTTTTCAAAAGATGAACTTCTAGAATTACTGCTCTTTGCTGCAATTCTCTAGCATTCTTGGGTAAAACATGATAATTCACAGAGCTTATTCATAAAACTCTTAAAGCAATTGAATCCAGCTACCTTTTTCATTGCATCACTGATAAGATAACTCAAGGCAGTTGTAAAAATCTTTCATTTACTTACCCAAAAGTGACTGCCAGATACAAGCAAAATTACATATACTGTAATGTGATAAATGACTGCTTCATAATTTGACCACACTACAAAAACTGTGCAATGCATGAAGTTGGTGGTTGTATAACATTTGTGATTTAAATTCCATCATTTTCAGAAGATGAACTTTATGTGATCATATATGTGACGTCAGACAATTAGCATTTAAAGAATGTCACACCATACTTCTTAAACACAGCGACATCCTGAATAAAGATGACTGGGACACCATAGACATGGCTACTTTGAAACAAGCTTCTTTGTACACCAACATTGTACCAAATGACATATGAAGAAATTTAACCAGCATAGCCAAAGCAAAGATAAGAGGATGTCTCCAAAAAAATACAGTGATCAATATTTCGTCACAATTGGATAAAGCCACGACCTCATTACTGTCCAAAGGATTAAGTTTTGCCATCACTCATAAGAAATTCCCAGCGGAAGATATTATTTGTGAAGTAGAGTCGACCTACTTAATTATTCCATTGCTGATAACAGAATAGACATGGTCAGGGCATTAAAACAATTTTGTCTGTCTAGAGTATATTCCTAGAGAGAGAGAGGAATGCCTATATTTTAAACAGTTAAAAGCAAGAGGAGACATTATTTTAAAAACACATACAGCAATAAGATGGAAGTTGTATTACATGATAATACTTATTCTGAAATAAAATGAGATCGAACCAATCACATTTTAAAATACAGTAGAGATTCGTTAAGTTCATTACCCATTCCTCCAGATGTTCAAAAGAAATGGATTCCTTCTTCAACAAATATATCTACAATTTATGGCCTGCCTGAACCTAATGTTCTTCATCGTACTGTTTAGTATTAGTTCCCCTACACGTCGTTTAGCTAAGTATCTCAATTGCATTTTAAAGCAGTTCTTCACCTATTCCAATTCTCATGTAAGGAATTCTAAATACTTCAACGATACTATTAAATCCATTGCCAAAGACTCAGAAGACTTGTTAATGAGTTTTAATGTGATTTTCTTATTTACCAAAATCTCTGTAGAAAAAAACCATCTCTTTATTTCAAGAACAACTTGCAAACAATTCCCTTCCTCTAGACCTGACAAACCTAGCATCACGTTTTAGCAATACATTCTTCTATTTTCAAAACAAGATTTTAAACAAATAAAAGGTACAGCCATGGGCTCTCCTCTCACCTCTTTTTACTGATATTTTAATGATAACTTTTGAATAAGAAGTTTTGCCATTCGTGGATGTTCTAGTGTCATGCCGGGAAGATGAATTGCTTGGTCATATAATATTTAGAAAAGCAACTCTTACTAACAGACACCTTAATACCAATTTCTATCAAGCTTACAAGTAAAAATCAGTCATCTCTGCATTTATTAACTATGTATTCACCATATACAAAGAAGATACACTTTAACAGGAATTAACCTACACCTCATAGGTTTCAGAAGGCAAAGGATATAAGAAACATAAAATTAATAAAATTATTAGAAAAAAACAATTTTCAATGAATACAGAGGACGTTAATCATCCTGGGAGGGTGTTTCCTAACCAAGTAGCTTGTTCTTCCTTACATAACATAACTGATAGGATCACTCACTTCCTGAAAAAGCATGGCATCTCTACTTATTTCTGGACAATTGATCGTATAAATAACATGCTTCAAAAAGTTAAATGTCCACTACCACCATTAGCTTCTCCAGGAGTCTACAGCATCCCTTGCTCCTGTGGCAAAGTCTATATTGGCCAAACAAAACATAGTATTAAAAAAATGCATCATTTTCAATCACCTATAGAGGTCCATGCTGTTACAACCAAACATTCTACATACATCATATGAGGTGGTATCCAGAATATTTGGAACTGGTGCTGCAATCTGGTCAAAAACTTACTTTGACACTAACGACAGCCGTCACCCTCAAAGTAGTTCCCTTTCACATGTATACACCAGTCTCAACGATTCTGCCATTTTCCAAGTACATCTTGGAAGTCGTGTTCTTTCAGGGTGTTTAGCACAGACAGCGTTTCTTCTTGAATCCTTTCAATTGTGTCGAACTGACTTCCTTTCAACTTGATTTTCGGTTTGGGGAATAGAGCGAAGTCACGGGGTGCCAAATCAGGCGAATATGGTGGGTGGGGTACAACCGTCATGTTGAACTTATTATTTTTATCAAAAAGCTCCTGGTGAACAAGGAATTGTGACAGGGCACATTATCGTGATGCAGCAGCCAGTTCCCTTTTCGCCAAAGTTCGGGCCGTCACAAAATGTCACAGTAGTATGTGAAATTCACTGTTTGATTTGGTGGGACGAATTCTTTCTGCACAATCCTCTTGGTATCAAAGAAAACGAGAAGCATGATCTTGACTTTGCTCTTGACTTGTCTCACTTTGGGGGGGGGGTGAGTTCGGGCTCTTCCACTGGGAGGATTGTTGTTTTCTCTCAGGGTCATGAGTGTACATTCAGCTCTCGTCGCCGGTGATGACCTTGGACAAGAAGGTTAGGTTATCGGATATAGCCTGACGAAGCTCCATGCAAACTTCATCATGCTGAGCCTATTGATCAGCAGTCAGGATCCTTGGCACAAATTTTGCAGTGACATGATGCATGCCCAATTCATCAGTTAATATTTGTTGGCATGTCCCATAACCAATTCCCACTTCATGAGCAAGGTCTTCAATGGTTCAACGTCGATCCTCATGAACAAGGTGTTGAACTTTGGCAACAATATCAGGCATTGTGCAGCTGATGGTCCTACCAGTGTGAGCATCATCTTCAATAGCTGTACGGCCGGCCGGCCCTGAACCAAGCATGCCACTCAAACACACATATGCCGCTCATGCTTTGTTCCCCAAAGACTTGTTGAATCATTACAAGGGTCTCCGTAGCACATTTCCCGAGATTTGCACAGAATTTGATGCACACTCTCTGTTCTAATCTTGGATCCATCGTAAAATCGCCACACACTACACACAGAGTATCATGAAAAGTATTATAGAATCTCAACACATCTACCCAGCTGCATGAAACTTTAAACTCACTCATCAGAAGAGCTAGTGTTGCCACCTAGTGGTACAAAACTCTACTGCAACTACTGTCGAAGTGGCAGCACCAGTCCCAAATATTGTGGATACCTTTATATGACCAGACTAATAAAATTGCTTCAGTATACAAATATAAGCCAAGATTAGTTAGAGAAACTTTAGAAATTTTCAAACATGCCAAAAAATTTAACATAGGTTAGAATTAAAATCAACATTTGACTGTTGTTCTTAGGACTATTTTAAGAATAAGTTTCCATTAATCCATCTGGTAACATGCCAAGGCCCATTGATCTTACATCATGCTGCTTGCTTTCCTCTTCCCAAACTACTACCTTCTAGACTGACACATTTCATTTCATAACTCCAGAGGAGGACTGTAAAATCCTTGTAACATTGCATGGCTTATAATTATTAAGTTTCAAAGGCATAAGCTGAAAAACGTTTACAATCATAGTAGTGAGAATTTTCTTCTAACTAAATCTCTTACCTAGTAAAGAACTTATTATTTTTGTGCAGGATTAAAAACACAATTTTTATGTGTTGTTAAAAAAATCGAAGCGGCCTGACCTTCTACTTGCTTTGTATGTGATGTTTATTAGCAACTAAGGGCTTTGTTTCAGGGTTTTAACTGTATGTCTATGACTCTTTTTCAGTTATGACCTTTATGTAAAAATGTAAATCATTATTAGCTCATTTAAGCAAGTTTCCTGGAGCTTCAGCATTAAATTTTGTACACTTGTGACATTAACTATGAACATATTTCTTCATGAACATTATATACCTGCCGCCTGTGGTGCCTCAGTAGTAAAAACAGGCATTAAACACTAATTAAAAAAAATTATATACCTAGATTATCTTTCAAAAGCTCAGAAAATTCAGTTCTAGAAACTTGAAATATTCTAATTCTTGCACTCTTATTACTGATTTTTATTTATTTTAGCCAGCAGGAATTCAGCATTTTATGTATACTAATTGGTGAAGGCATGGTAAAATGTGGACTGTTTTCAACAATTGAGTATTGAAAATGGAAGATATTTAGCTTATATTATTGCTTATTTTTTTTCAGTCACATTGAATCTACAGATGAAACAAACACCAAACTGAACAGTCAGGGCTATTTCTGTCCTCAATGCTGCAGCAAGTATTGCGAATTGCCAGTGGAGTGTAAAGCATGTGGATTGACACTGGTTTCTGCACCTCATTTAGCTCGATCTTATCATCATCTGTTTCCAGTTGAAAATTTTAAGATTTTAGATCAGATTGATATCCAGAATAAAGTGGAATATTGCTTTGCATGCCAAAAGAAATTTGGAGAGCAAGATAAGCAGGTAAGCAATAGATCAGAATATCAGTAAGAAACTAATAGTTGTTCATTTTAGATGATCATGCAGGAATCTGCTTAAATAAGCAGCTTTACATTAGCGGTTTGCAAAGTGTACTCACATAGAGGGTATTAAGCTTTCAGTAAATAATAAATAAATGAATAAATAAGGGGAAGAAAGAAAGCAAGCAAGTAAACTAGGATAAACTGCAATACTTATGTGCATTTTAACTTGAAGCACTAGCACTTATACAGCGAAGCAAATCATATAATTAAGATTATTATATGACTGATTCAAACTTCACACTCTTATTGGCTCCACTTATTTTATATGCAGAAAATGTTATGCAGACCATTGTTTGCACCCCCAGCTAATTGTCCACTATTGGATAATTCACAGTGCTTCTTTGGGTATGTATATTCGGCTCTGGTGGAGTTGTGATGAACTTAAAGTTTATGTTTTCATCCCCAAAATTGTCAAAGTTTATGAATCTGATTTATAAATGTAGATTTTCTTCAATGCCGCTAGCTCTGTGGTCCCTATGCTTTTTTCACTGTCATAGTTCTATGTCCAGAAATGAGATGTCATTGCTGATTTCTCATTTTTTGTATCTTATGTTCCTGAACTATGTGCGTATCATTCTCTTTGTTTTTCCAATATAGGTTTTTTGCATTCTGCACATTTTATTTGGTAAATACCTGCCTTTTTTCTCTCGGGTGGAATACTTTCATTAATATTGCCATTCAGAGATTTTTAACCTTAAATTTGTTTATTGGTGCCAAACTAATATTAAAATCTTTTAGAATATTTTGAAATTTGTGCATAGCCCGTGGATATGTGAATTTTTTTAAAAATGATCTTGTTTATTCCTGCTTAATGTAGTGTGGTTTTTTAATAAATGTTTGCCTGTTGAATTTCAGTACTTTTTTGTGAACTTTCTTTGCTAAATCCATTTTTTAATTGCAGTTTTTACTATTTGCTTTTATTCTTCAGAATATTCTTTCATGTTAATGGGTAAGTTAACAAATCCGTGCATTAAGATGTTAACTACTGAATGTTTATGTATTTTTGGGTTAAATTCATCAGCTTTGATATGATTGTCTGCATCCTTGTTCTTTCTGTAGATTTTAAATGTCAGTCCTGATGGTGTAGTGGTAACCATACTTGCCTCCTAAACCCAAGACTTTGGGTTCAATCCTGATCAGGGTCAATGAGTTTTTTGGGCATAAAATCCTAAGTATGGCTTCCTTAGGAAGAGAAGTAAAGCCTCTGAGCAAAATTTATCTGCCGATTCATGCTCTGAATTGAATGGATCATGAAAGCATTATAGACAAAGAGCATGCAAATTGACCTTTGGAGATGCCCACTCTTGAAAACATCACTCTTGTGGAAGGAAAAATTATGGAAGACTGGCAGCTCAAAGTTACAGAAATCGCATTCGGACCTTTCTAAACCAACAGTCCTTTGAACTATTCATGAAAATTTAATCATGAATAAGGTTTAGTGCTAGATGAGTGCCTAGACTCCTTTCCTCAGTCCAAAAGCAGCGGTCATCTGTTGTCAGGCATTTTTGGAGCTCTCCCGTAGCAACGAGAGAGAAGTTCTGCAAACCATTGTTACAGGAGATGAAACTATGATCCTCTTCTATGATGCCTTGTCCAAAAGAAAATCAATGGAGTGGCGTAAAGCTGGCGTAGCACGCCTCTAAAGGTCAAGGTCACTCAGTCAACCAAGAAGATCATGGCCACTATCTTTTGGTACTGTGAAGGAAAACTCTTCATTGGCTTCAAGGAGATGAACATCACAGTAAATGGAGAGTACTATGCTGGCTTACTGCACAGACTACGTCCTTTCATCAAAGAGAAAAGGCGAGAAAAGCTGAGTGGTGGTGTGAGCCTTCTTCACGACAATGTGCCTGTGCACACAGCTTTTGTTGCAAAGGAAGCTGTGAGAAATGTGGCTTCAAGGAGACTGACCATCCACCCTACAGCCCAGATCTAGGTCCCAGTAACTATTTCCTGTTCTCAAAACTCAAGAAAGACCTTCCAGGAAGGAAATTTAAGTGTGACAAAGAAGTGATGGATGCTGTTTATGCACATTTTTGCAGACAGGACTTCTGTTTATTTGGGGGGGGGGACGAAATGTTAATCTAAAGACGTGAGAAGTGTATTGCAATAAAGGGTAACTATATTGAAAAGTGAAATATAGTTTTTGTCTTTATTATACCTAGAAAATAATTAGGCTGCAAACTTATAGGATCTACTCTCGTACTTTGTTTAATAGAAGGGGCTGTGCCAAAGTCTTCTGGATAAATGAGGACTGGGGCTTAACAAACACTTTTAAATATTGTTGGTTGACTGATGAAAATTAGTATGTTAATTAAAATTTTTGTATCGGAGTGACTTAAAATATTGGCCTAGGTTAGAACCAGGCCATATTATAATATTTATAAACTTAGTGTTATTTAAATAAATAAATAAAAAAGTATAACGTCGCCATTTACAAAGCAAATAAACTGTCAACTATGAAAGAGAAACATATACAGCATCTCAAATTTATCAGGTGGGACTAAAAATAACTCAAATTTATCAGGTGGGACTAAAAATAACTAACGAAGGTTTTGGACAAAGTGAGAAAATTACATAAGTAGGCTTGTTGCACTATAAACAGATAGTACCTACAGTTGAGTAGCTGTTGTCAGATGTAATTGTAGCAAGAGGAAAAATAGTATAGATAAACCAAACCACAGTTCAGTTATCCCTAATATCAGTGTATTTCCTTGCTATTTTCAAGAAGTTAAGGTTAATGACATTATGTCATCGTTATCCATTGGTATAAGAAGGTAATTAATTATCTGTGTCACATCTTTTGTGACAATTATAGTATCAAATGAAGAAGGAAGACTGAAAATATTTTTAAATACGGTATTTCAACTGTAAGGAAGAAAACTATACTTTATATGAATTATGCAGTTATTTTAGTACTTATTTATTACATGAATCTCCAGAGTATGAACAAATTCCATTCCTAAATAAATATTTTACAGGTCAGGAAGTTAAGGCAAAATTTATATCCAACAACACTTAGACTAAGTCTTAATGTAATAGTTCACTTATTATGTATAAAAATAATTATTTATGGCAGTGTGTTTGAATAAATATATGATGTGTTGTCCTATACTACTTGAGTGTGAGGTCTTGGAGAGGAATTTCAACTTACTGGAGCTTCATCAGTGGGCAGTATGAAAGATTTTTTCATAGAAGCAAATGTTCTGGAACTGTTAAGAATACTGAGCAGATCTTCTAAGAAAAATAGGGGCTAGAACAATAAACCTAAAGCTGAAGTGCAAGGGCTTTAACTCTCAATGATTTCCCACTATTAATACTACTGTCCTGCTTCAGTTCCACACAATAGTGTACAGGTAGCCATGGCCATTAAAGCGCAGACTCATGAGTGGAAGGTCTGGGGTTCAAATCCCACTAGAATCATCCTCCCTGAATGGGGTTTTTTCCACATTTTCCTCAGTCCTCATAAATGGCAAATGGTGGGGAGGTACCCTAACCTTAGGCCTGGGACGCTTCCTTCCTTAAAAAAAAAAAAAAATTGGATTTGTCATTTCATCTCATGTATCATCAATCAGTGTCCACCGCCTGTGGTGCCTCTAGTGTTTTGATGCACATTGTGTATAATGCTAGCTGTTAATTATCATTATATGTAATTCTAAATTTTAATTTAGTGGTCATTAGGAGATTGATTTGTAATTTTAAGTAGTAAATGAGACTGGACAGTCTTAACTCAAAAGATTCCTCTGTATGTCATAAAAAGACTTTAGCATAGGTGCGAAACGTATAACTTATTTCTGCCAATATAAATTATTTATTTTTCAAATTTGTTTCAGGTGTATGAATGCAAAGTGTGTAGCAAATTATTTTGCCTCGAGTGTGATTTGTTCATACACGATACACTACATACTTGTCCTGGATGTGCCACAAATCAGTCCACTTTCCAAAACATGGGCATTGAAGGTTTAGTAGTTACATGAAAATGTATCTTTTTAAGTGATCATAAAAGCTATAGATTTGAATGTGATTATTTAATTTGAAGTGCTGTACATGGAAAAATAAAATGTTTTGAATTGTTTTATAGAGTAACAAAATCTTAATTCAGATCATTGTATGATTGAGTCAAACTAAACACTCTTATTGGCTCCACTTACTTGTTTATATGTAGTACATGTTTCACTAATGCTTGTTTGCACCTTCAGCTATCCTTCGACTCTCCCAACCCTGTCAATATATCACTGATGCAGAATAGGAGCACTTACTAGAGCCCTATACAGGATCTATATCCATCTTCAAGATTTATTTGGCTAGAGCATTAGTATGCAACCACCAGAGGGTTTAGGCTTGAATTTCCTGTTTGGGTTAAGTTGTCTGGGTGGGGTTTTTCCAAAAAATTTCTTCACTGTGATTAAGCAAATATCAGCTTTAGACTCTGATGGACTACAGATCTATTTGTATTATTCTTTTTTTCTTCATTTCATCCATGTACATAATCTTAATTTCCTTTATTACATTTATTATCTTTGCAGTGGGCACAAGATGTTAAATAATTGTAATAAAACACTAAATTTTTAAACATAAACTATTAAATAAAACACTGTTATATAACTGTAGAACTCCAAGGACAAGCCACATGTGTCAGATGTAGAGTAAATGAATACTGGCTAGCAGGATTCATGTTCTACCTAAATTTTTAATTTCCTGAAATGCCCTGAATTTTTAATATTTCTGGAGAAAATAATTAAAGCCTCTCCTTATGCATATAATGTGGTGTTATTTTTTATGTTAGTTTTTTTTCTTCTTTTTTCTTTCTTTCCCCCCCCTTTTTCTTTTTTCTTTTCTTTCTTTCTTTCTTTCTTTCTTTCTTTTTTTTCCGCTCCCCGCAAGAAACTCCATTTCTCCTTTTTGAAAAATCTACACTATTTCATTTTAGATTTACATACGATGAAATATATTTACCTTGTATTATAATATAAAGTGGCCACTTTTTAAGGCAGTAGCACAAATGCATTAATTGCTAGAGTATCAAGACAGAAGCAAATTACAGGATGAAACTTACTCCATGTTCAATTAAAAATGAATGTAGGAATCAACACAATGAAACTATCATAATCTTGTTGAATTAAAAGTAAAACTTCTAAAATCATGTCAATATATTTAAACTCTCTTGACATTTCATATTAAAACTTTTTTTATTAAAAGGTAAGTTGGGATTAGTTGCTTGCTCACATTGTTAACCAATTGACGATTAATGGATCTCTTCAAGTAAGATGTATACTTGGCTGTGTGCACTCTGGTGGTCTGTTGATGAACATATATAATATGTTGTCTGCTTCTAGTATAGCAAAATTCACAAGTCTATATTCATATTTTTTCTATATAAATCTTTCCCCATATATTAAGTTCAGCACCCAAAGGAACTTAATATATGGGAAAAGATTTATATAAAAAAATATGAACATAGACTTGTGAATTTTCATATACCAGAAGCAGACAACATATTATACAGGTTCATCAATAGACCACCAGAGCGCACACAGCCAAGTATACATCCTACTTGAAGAGATCCGTTAATCGTTAATTGGTTGACAATGTGAGCAAGTGACTCACGAAACTAGTCCCAACTTACTTTTTAATAAAAAAAGATTTAATGTGAAACGTCAAGAGAGTTTAAATATATGACAAGATTTTAGAAGTTTTACTTTTAATTCAACAAGATTACTCTATGTTATTTGTTTTCAGAGAAACCTAAAATCTGATGCTTCAGTTTTAACTTGTTTTGTTAGATAATAAGTGTTAATGAGAAATGCATGAGCTAAACAGAACACATTAGTAGATGAAAAATGGGTTCTCGGTGTCAAAAAATATCTGGTTATTTGTATTTGAGTAAATAATACAAATGGAATTTGGAATTACTTTCCAAAAATTAAGATACGGTATTGATGCAGTATGGTTCACATTGTTTAAAAACATTTTAAAAAGATTAATTGATATCATTGTATGATTGAGTTGAACTACACACTCTTAAAGCTTCACTTACTTTTCATAAATGTATGGAACCAGTTTCGAGAACATTTAGTTCCCATCTTCAGCCAGGCTAAAGTTCAACTGTCGAATCATTCGTTGAGCTGTGGAAATGTGTATTCTGCTCTGGTGGCAGTGTGATAAACTTGTAGTTTATGTTTTCATCTCCGGCAATGTCGAAGTTCATTAGACTTTCTTTGTGTATGTAGATGTAGATTTTATCCCAGGTTGCTAGTTCCATAGGTCCTTGTACTGATTTTAATAATTTTGCTTTATTTATTATGTCGTGATTTTGTGTCCAAAAATGGTATGCTACTGCTGATTTCTCTATTTGCTTATACTTTATGTTCCTGAAATGTTCCTTTAACGTGTACTTATGTTTCTCCAATGTAGATTTTTTCACATTCTGCACAATTTATTTTGTAAATACCTGCTTTTTCCTCTTGTGGAATACTGTCATTAACATTATCTATCAGTAAGTTTTTAATATTAAATCTATTAATCGGTGCCAACCCGATATTAAAGACTTTAAGAATATTCTAAAAAATTTTTGTAGCCCATGGATGACATGTGAACTTTTTAAAAATTAGCTCATCTTTTCTTGCTGAAAGTGTTGTGGTTTCTTTGATATGTTTTTGTCTCTTGAATTTGTGCACCTTTTTGTGTACTAGTTCTTTTTTAAAACCATTTTTAACCATTGTTTCTTCTATTTGTTTGTATTCTTTAAAATATTCTCCTTTGCTAATTTGTAGGTTAAATAGTCAGTGTGTTAAACTTTTTAAAAAATTGAGTCGAGATTGTAGCATACACACCACTAAAATTTACTAAAATGGAACTAGTTTTGGGAGCCATTCCATTTTATTGAATTTTAGTGGTGTGTATGTTACAATCTGAACTCAATTTTTTAAAATGTTAATATTTGACATCAATGTTACTAAAGTTCACTATATTTTATACAGTGTGTTAAACCGTTGATTACTGCATGTTTGTGCATTGTGGGGTTAAAACTGTCAGCTTTGATGTGATTGTCTGGGTGTGTATTCTTTCTGTATATTCCAAATTATAGGTTTCCTTGACATTTTATTATTTTAATGTCCAAGAATGGCAACATGTTCTCTGTTTCTGTTTCGTATGCAAATGATATGTTTATATCTTGTATATTCAAAAGTTTTAAGGCATCATCAATGAGTTTTTTGTTAACTGTGGCAAATATATCGTCTACATATCTGTACCATACCTTAAATAAGTATGGAGGAGCTGTGTTGATGTGTGTTTCAAATCTACTCATGAAGAGGTTAGCTAGAAATGGAGATAAGATGCTGCCCATTGTAAGTTCTGCTTGTTATTTATAAAATTTTCCTTTGAAAGTAAAAAAGGCTTGGTTATGCAAAGTCAAGACAGTCTAATGAACTTCGACATTGCCGGAGATGAAAACATAAACTAGAAGTTTATCACACCGCCACCAGAGCAGAATACACATTCCCACAGCTCAACAAATGATCTGACAGTTGAACTTTAGCCTGGTTGAAGATGGGAACTAAATGTTCTCGAAACTGGTTCCATACATTTATGAAAGGTAAGTGAAGCTTTAAGAGTGTGTAGTTCAACTCAATCATACAATGATATCAATTAATATGATTAGCTTCACTGTGCAAGTTCCAATTTACATTTTAATTTTAAAAAGATATTTATTGTATTTTTAATTACCATTTTGCACAATTATCTTTGCAAATTTATAGCTAATTTACTTTTTAACATAGTATGAGAGTTTCTGTTGAATATACTATATTCCAAGAAACTATAAGAGATACAAATTTTATGTAAGTACGGCAAGAAAAAGGATGTTTAGGTAAGCTGTAGTATAAATGGATAGCACAAGGCTTCCATTCATGTACTAGTAGCAAAATGTGCTCTTATTATATGCTGTTCTAAGAGGTGACTCCAGAGCATTTTCATGCTTCTATAATGTTTTTACAATTTTAAAACTCCTGGGAAAGTTAGAGAGAATGTCTTCAGATAACTAGTTTGCATAATTGAGACAAGCAAGAATGGCTCTGAAAGACAAGTAACCCTCAAGAAGTTTAGCAACTGTAATAACAGATACAGTGAGGTAATTTGAGTTATGGATCCCTATCCCTGAGTGTGGCTGCTTACTGAGGGAGTGCAACTGCAGCAACCAGAAAAGGAAGATGAGAGTCCCCATGCATTTTAGTATTTATATTTTCACAGAAAGCATAAGATGATACTGTATGTAAAACTGATTTTAATAAGCATTAACTAATGTACAAAATTATGTCTGTCGGTAGCAATATATCGCTGGCATTTGCATTGGAAATTCCTGTATTTCATCTTTTCTTTCATAAGAATATGGTGGTTCAGAACATATTTCTTGTTCTTGTTGAATTAAACATAAAACTTCTAAAATCATGTCAATATATTAAACTCTCTTGACGTTTCACATTAAAACTTTTTTTATTAAAAAGTAAGTTGGGATTACTTTTGTGAGTCACTTGCTTACTTTGTCAACCAATTGACAACTAATGGATCTCTTCAAGTAGGATGTATACTTGGCTGTGTGCCAAAAATATGAACATAGACTTATGAATTTTGATATACCAGAAGCAGACAACATATTGTACAGGTTCATCAACAGACCACCAGAGTGCACACAGCCAAGTATACATCCTACTTGAAGAGATTCATTAATCGTCAATTGGTTGACAATGTGAGCAAGTGACTCACGAAACTAGTCCCAACTTACATTTTAATAAAAAAAGATTTAATGTGAAATGTCAAGAGAGTTTAAATATATTGACATCATTTTAGAAGTTTTACATTTAATTCAACAAGATTATGATATAACTTCAACATATATATTCACTTTTTTACACTTTACTCCATTCACTAACACAAAAGTAAGACGCATTTCGGGAGAATCTCTCCCATCTTCAGTTGCTTACTGAACCGCCGTTACTCGAAACTCAGTTTCTCTGCAAGTCTCACTGCAAGTGCCAAAGTTCATTAATGTATCTCCTCTGTATTTATAAATTTAGATTTTCTCCCACGTTGTGCTCTGTGGGTCACAGTGCTGACTTTAATAATATTGATTTTTTCACTATGTTGTAGTTCTCTATCCAGAAATGAGATGCCATTGCTGATTTCTCCATTTGTTTGTATTTTATGTTCCTGAAGTGTTACTTTAACTGTGTGCCCATGTTCTCTGGACTAAGTGCAAATTGGCTAGCATAAGGAACATTTCTTAGATAGGCAACATTGACAAAAGTCTGTGTCTTAATAGGAATATGCATTGTTTTCCACGTACTATTCAAGAAATACAACTTGCTATCCATCATTTCCACCTATTATTGCTACTACTTCACCCTGAAAAAAGTTCTTTCATAAGTATGGCAGTATAGCAGTATTCTTTCTATTCTTGGGTGCTCTCCATCACCATTTTACTGAACAGAGTACAGAAAATATAACAAACTTCCTGATAAAACATTCAGTTTTAATATATTTAGTAAAAGCTAGTAATATTAACAGAGAATAGACATTAAAGTAACTAATCACAAGTAATATCATGAGAGGGTCTGAGATTGCCAATAAATTCATGAATGTAGTGAGTTTGGAAAGCTCAGACCCTCGAGTGATATTTATTATAACTATTTCATGAGTAAAATAAAAATTTAAATATAATTCCCATAAACTTGATTTACAATATTGTAATAATTGTATATTTGCATTGTGAATACTAAAACTTTTCAAGCCATCTAGTAACATATGAATGTCGATTGTCAGTAATGCCAATAGAGAAGAGCCAAATATGGGTTGGGACTATTTTATGAATAGAATAATGCGTCCTTTAACAATACTCGTCATGAATAAAACAAGAATAAAAGTAATATATATTTGAAATTTGCATACATATTATTAACAACTGTATAAAATGTTATACTTATGGCTGCTTAGGTAGATAGTGTTACATAATTTACAAAATCAGATAAGAATGTTAGGCTGAATATGCAAAACAATTGCTTGAGTGAGTACACATTAAGTTAATTACGGAAAATACAGAAAAGTGGTCAGTGATGCATGCTTAGGAATTATTTAGTATAGGTATAGGGTTGGCTACACTGACCACAAGAGAAATGCACTTCATATGATAAAACAGATTTGATAATATTTTTTCGATAATTTCACTCCGTAATCCAACTGTGATCGGTCATAATTCAAAATTTTGTTTTGTTTCGTTGATCGATTTTAAGATGATGTCACGTGAGTGAAATAGTCAACTTAATTCTATTTGATTATGTGAAAGAATGTTTATTGCTACAGATAGAAAAGCTTTTTATTACATCTGCTACAGTAAATTTATAGTGTGTGACTGAAATACCTAGTATTTGCCTTTGAATTATTTGTCAAGATTTCACTTTTAAATGTAGATTTCCTTGTTCTGTCATCATGTCTTTCATATATATCAACATGTAATGATGCATTCTGCCATCACAGTGCCATTCTTAGCAAAGAAATATTTCCACAAGTCATAGCAACTATAGGAATGGCATATACTGAGGAAATATCAAGCTTTGATTTGCAATTACCTGACAGAGTAATGAATTGTCAAAGTTTTAGGCCAATAATTATGACTGTGCAGAAAAAAACCTCTGTCCAGATGTTACTCCACACACTGCATAGAAAATTTATGCCAATGAAATACTACTTCTTTTAGTTTGTTTGTTCTCTCTGGTGCTAATTTTGCAAATTGTAATATATTAGATGTTATGAAATTGTAGTTTCAAAATATGAGTTTTTGCGGTAAAACTTATACTTCGCTTATACATTTTTAACTGTGCATGTTTTGAAATTGTGTGACCATATCCAGTTGAAAAAAATCTTGTATTTTCAATTTGCATTACAACTCAGATTATTTATACAATTAATGATGAACATAGGAATCTGCATAGTGAAACGATCATAAAATCTTAGGTAGATTAAAAGTAAAGCTGCTTAAAATCTTTTTTTTTTTTTTGTATTGCAGATTTTCACAGAGAAATATAGTATAATATGACAAATTATCTAAATCACTCAAATTTCACAAATTTTGTTCCACTTATTTGGACATGTTTCAAAGGCATTTGCCTCTATCTTCAGCTTGGTCTCACTGGCCGCTTCTAGGTGTGGTATTAAGATGTCGCTGCGTGGCTTTAACAAATTTATTGATGAGGTACTGTTGTTTTGGAGATCAAAGTTAACCAAAAATTCTTTGTTTTTGTATATAAATATATTTTGCCATACTGTTAATTCTATGGGTTTTTGAAGAACTTTTAGTAGTTTTGGTTCCTTTTGGAATTCGTGTTTTTTTTGCCAAAAATTTTCTGCCACTGCTGATTTTTCTGTGTATGAAACATTTTTGGAACAAACACCACAAATAGAGGATGTCACATTGTTAAAAGCAGCTCAGTAACCAAAGGAACTCAATATATGGGAAAAACATTTTATAAAGAAGTATGAGCATAGACTCATGAATTTCAATATCCCAGGGGCAGACATTTTGTTTAAGTTCATTAACAGAGCACCCACAGTCACACCTCCAACAAAGTTTGAACCGTTAGTCGTTCAATTGTTGACAAGGTGAGCAAGGTCTCACAAAACATGTCCCAGTTTTAATTTTAAAAGTTTTAAGAGTGGAACTTCAAGAGTGTTTTAATGTGTTTGATATTAAGTAGTTTTACTTTTAATCTATGTAAGATTTCAGATTATTCATTTTGATATTTTATTTCACTGTTGACATATTCTTGTTTTGAATTATTTATATGAAATTTTAGTTTGCTATTTTCATTGAATAATCAGTTATAAACAAGCTTTGCCTGAAAACTAGTATGTTCCATAAAGATAATTCCATTATTTTATTTGTGTTATTTTCTCTTTGCATTTATGAGAAACTGTAGCCACTGCCAATTATCATTTCTTTATGAAAAAGCTTTGTAAAGAAATAGTTTTGCTCTCTGTTCAGCATAAAAAGTTGTGAAGTTCTTGGTACTACACAGAACTTAAGCACTTTGTACCCTTTTCATTTAATTACACAATAATAAATTTGAAACTTATCTACAATATAATATAATTTTACATCCCTTTTTTACAAATTATTATAATTATTTTATATATATACTTTTTGAGCAATTAAAAGAAATATTTTATTAGATGATAATCTGACCACCTATAACTCTGACAAATGTAAGATAAGTGTAATTAAATTTGAATGGTTCATCAGCATCCGGTCCCTAAGGCCTAATGCTTGTGAGTTGATGGCAAGTGTTTTTTTTTTTTTTTTTTTTTTATATATATAGTGTAAAATGGCCTTTTCTACTTCTGAGGCATCACAGTGGTAGAGACTGATATGAGATGAGAAATTGGGAAAGGATTTTTTTTCAAAGGAAGGAAGCGTTCCAGGCTTAAGTTTAGAGCATCTCCCCAGCATTTGCCATTTATGTGAAACTGAGGAAAACTTTTTCCTCAGTTCAGGAAGGATGGTCCTGACGAGGATCGAACCCGACCTGGCGCTCACGAGTCCGCGCCTTAACAATCTCGGCCACTCGCGGTTGTGGTAGTTGTGTTAATCTACAACGTGGTGTGATTTAAAGCTTCTGTTTAAAAAGTATTTCATCTCCTTTTTTCAGTAATTAAAAGGCTTCTTTGGAGAAATTGTATCTTGTTTTAATGATTTCCATATCCACAATGTATACCAGTGTTTATTGTATATATTAGGTTAAAAGTCTAATATAATGATACAGGTATTTAAAATCAGTACCAGAGAGAAAGAGAATTCTGTGCTTGATTCACTCTTATGTGTAAGTGTTTAATGCTTTACGCACTGAAGAGCAGAAATTTTATGAACTTTGTGGCTGCCCAAAACTTAACAGACATAAACAGTGTTCATAAATGAAACTTTTGGCCACCGAAAAGAGAAAGTAAGTTCACAGCGCAAAACTTGGTCAAGATTACGGTCCATGAGTTGGTTTTATAAAATGCGTACAGTCTTATTGGTGGACATATTAGTATGTGCCAATGTATTATGTAGGCCGCTTCTTTAAGTCACGTGGTTGAGGATGGTCATGTGATGAAATTAGCACACTAACGGCAAGGTCTCCCCCACCCGCTCCTCTGTTTCACCTAACACTTCTACACCAACCGGGAAGCAACCTGGCGGGCAATTCAGTTTTAGTTGGTAAAAGAGAAACTCGTAATAAGAATATCGATATTGCGCTCGTCGAAAATATTTCGCGCTCTAAAGTGAAGTGTTATAATTAAAGAGGTTTTGCAATGATATGTTACGGGCATTTAATGTTAATATTAGCATTGCTGTTTAATTAAAAGCAATACAGTGCAAAAACTAAAGGAGAAAGTAACCTGTAAACTATAGAAAAAGAGAAAAAGCTGGTAAGTAATGTTATTTTACTGTTTGGTCATTTCAGTTGACTTAAGACAACATTTTTATGTTTTTGCTCTCGTAAAATGCAGCGTACTGTAAACTTCTTTAAAAAAATATTTACCCTTGTTTAAGGTTCGACTTACCGTATGCGTACATTAACAGTGCAAAATTTTTGTTTGTGTAAAGTAAAAACCAAAACGAAAGATAATCGCTAAAAAGGATGATAAACCGAAAAGCCGATTCTGTATGTTGCAAAAAACGAAGTAATTGGCACGTGACTTATGTTAATATATAGACATTCATTTATAGTAATGCTGTGATAGTATTTATAAAACTCGCATTTCACTCATGACTGACCATTGCATAACAACGGATTCGACTGAGTGGTTTTAAGACTCCGATTCTCCCATTTCAGAATGTAATTAAGTGTATTATTCTTCAGTACATATATTAGTAAACCAAGAATATGGAAAGTAGTGTTCAAGTTGATGTATCTGTTCTACAAAAGTAGACTATCAAATGGTTATAGAAACGAGGTACGGTCAAAAGAGCTTCCTAAAAATGCAAAACTTTGCTATTTGTGATTGAGTCGTTATCATCTACAATTTGTCAGCAAATCACAACTGAAGGGGTGTCTTTAATCGGGCCGTGTTCAATTCTCTCCGTAATAAGGATGACCGATCCCTTAATATTTTTACTGTGCATTTCGATTATGAGTAATGTGTACTCCACTATGAAGACCCTTGTAAAATCATGAATCACTCAAGGGCTGAATATATCTTGGGTGGGGGGAGATATGCGTTTGGACTAATGCGGTAGTTTTTATGTACCCTAATATTCAGTGAAATAATAAACGACATGGGAAAGAACTAAAACTATTAAAACGATAACTATTATTTCTGTTAATACTGGGAATTATACATTTTTATTGAATGTATTATTATTGGTGTCAATCAGAAGTATTAACTTTTACACACACACACACTTTGGAAGGGAATATTTGTAATTGTAAAGTGTAAAAATTTACCAAAATTGAATAAGAATAAAAACACGAGGTATGGGGCAATAGCATAGATTACTAATTAACGAATTTTCTGAACCAGTATCACTATGTCTTCATGCGATTTTAGCATATATTTTAGGTACGTAAACAGTGTTATAAATGGGAGGGAAAAAACACATTTTTAGGATGTTGTTATACTGAAAACCCATCTTCAGGGTTGCATCACAGCAGATACCATGAAAATTAAGTGTGCTGTCCACTAGCTCTAAGAACAACCGGAATAGACGCCCTGCGGTCTTTATCCGCAACTGGATCATATGCAAGCAATAAAAAGGACCCGTTATTCCCAATTAAAATGCTGCGAGAGGCTATCCTTCTTTTCAGGACCATATTCAGTTGCTGATTATTAGTGAAATACTTAATTTATCCTCAGTACTAAACAAAGTACGCGACAAGATACGTTTGCGGTGAAAGATTAAGAAGAAATTAAATAGCGTGTTCTGTGAAGTGTAATGCACACAAAAACAATTTCAGAAGCGAACGACTGTGCCAGTTACAGCATACTTATCAATTATATAAAGTAAAAGTAATACAAATATTAAAAAAGGAATATTAGAGAAATAATAAAAGGTACATATACAATTAGTACAAGCAGTATATACGAATTAAAACAATGCACAAGTATTAAGAGAAAAAACAAGCAAAATATGATTTTTGCCTATTATTATGGTACGTGATGCAAGTTATCAGTAAGCTTTCAGAAGTTTAACACCTGAACATGTCATGAACTGAAACATTGTATCTTATGATGTGCAAAGAACTTGTCAATGCTGCAGGATAAAGAAACTGGTCCATTGTGCTATAAGTTTATTTAAATTACTGCATTATTTTATTGTACTAAGCAACATATAGACATATTTGTATCTGCGCAATTAAGCACATTGTGATGCATAACCGGTACTAACAAAATTGTTTTAGTTTCTTGTATTACAGCAATGTATTTTAATTGTGCTATATGATTACAGTGTTGCTCTATATAGATATATAGAATGGCAATGCTTTCATTAGCAGCCGAAATAATTAATTTAATTTAATGAAAAATTCCACCTAAGTTGTTATAAAATTGTCAGTTCTATAAGAGGTAGTGTGAGTGCATCATAACGTTTTATTTTGGTAATACAAAATGCTGTTCTAATAGTCTTCCACCCAAATCCTCTTTCTTCTTCTTCTTCTTCTTCTTCTTCTTCTTCTTCTTCTTCTTCTTCTTCTTCTTCTTCTTCTTCTTCTTGTTCTTTTCCGCAGCCTATTGACCTCTATAGTTCTAGAACTGAACTTATGGATTTTTGAGAATGGAAATGGCTACTTAAATGCTTCTTAGAGATTGTAAGCCCCAAGAAGAACTAAAACTTCAAGAAATAGCATTAAGTACTTGTGTAAAAAACTGAGCTAGATGGTTTAGGTAGTAACGCTTGGAACTCTTATTTGTGAGGTCCCAGGTTTAAGTTCCTTAGAGTCGACCATCCTGACCTTCATTTTTTTCATGATTTCCCATAACGCTGGGCTGGTTCTTTCTTTTCCATGAATTTTTCGTTCTCCTATTTCACCTAATTCTATTCCGAGGGTTCTGGTACAGGCATGGTGGGCCCATGTGTGTGTATTGACTTGCGATAAGGTTTCTGCTGCGGTATCATGGAAGCAATCCTTCTCAGGAATTCCTAAGAAGGGGGCTCCTCCGGCGTCGCGGGAAACAATGCTAACGATCCCAAATACGTCCGTGCCTCTCCGATCCTGGATGCTGGTCGCCCGATGTCACCACTCATCCTTTCTTCACCGAAGTGCCCGGTACAAGGTAGCCGTTGAGCAGTGCCGGAAATACCTTCGCTGTTCTCAGTGCTAAGTGATGGCTTAGTTGAGGAATATTGGCATCGCTATGTTCAAGAACAGAGGCATTATCAAATAGATAGGCAAGGCTGGTTCCCAGCAGGAGCCACGTAACAAAAGAATTGTCCTGAAAATACAGCTTGAAAACAAGAAACGCATTTACTCTTACAGTAAGAAAACTACAGACTAAATGTAAACTTTTAGCAATATAATGTACCTACTCTGCGCGCCACAGCAAAATATCTTGTTCATGTCAAGACCGACTCCACTCTCCAGATCGGGATAAAAAAAATGGCGGCCGTCGTTGACCAACTGCTCCCAATAGAAAAACGAAAAGTTTATGCAGTATTGTGTTTACAAGGTGACATCATTAGAAAATATTTTCATGGATTTTAAAAATCTGACATTGTTTACAAACAGCATTTTTCCATATATAAAGGGACATAAAATAATATGTATTCGGCTTACATAAAATCATCCATGTACAAAAAATGGTTAATCAATTACTGGCCATTATCGTTTACTGTAGTGAAAAAGTATAATAATAATAAAAATGGTTAATCAATTACTGGCCATTATCGTTTACTGTAGTGAAAAAGTATAATAATAATAATAATAATAATAATAATAATAATAATAATAATAATAATAATAATAAACACAAGAATTATAACATCAACAAGAAGTAAAATTTGGAAAGATAATGAAGACACAGAAGTGTAAATGGAATAAAACAATATGCATGCGTATTTCAAGGGTAAATGTGAAATGAGGGTCACTTTGTCGACAAAAGTGATTAACTTTAGCACTCATCAATTCGATCTCAATACAATTCCGGTTTACGTGCATTTCAATCCGGATTGAATCCATTTCATTCCCAGAGATTCAGGTGGTTCTGGAAATTGCTGCCTAGTTAATATTATTCTTAAAGTTCTTAAAGTTTTCACTTCAATAGTGCTTCGTTAATATTCAAATTCAGTTACTGGTATTGATTTAAATAATAACTGAGAGATAACCTCTATTGAAGTGGCACAAACTGAAAATACAATTATCGCGAAAAGACAGAGGTTGGAACATGTTTTCACATTTGCTTCATTCAATAAATTTGCGCCCTTAACGAGAACTTAATGAAGACTTCTCTCACGCAAGTACTGCTAGGATTGATGAAAACTGCTCCAGGCAAGTTAACAAGACTCCATCTATATACATTAGCAATTTAGTGATATATACCAACTTAAAAGTGAGAAGATTTTCAGGATCGTAGTGAGAGGGCTGCATTCTTCGTGTGACACAAAGTTAATGATGGAAGAGATTAGCGAAATAGGTTATCAACCAATGCTACTCGAGACTTACATTGCACCCTTAAACAAAAGAACAAAATTCAAATATGCCAAAGAAACATGCAATGCAAGATCCTGGGAATAACTTTGAAGGATAAAATACCTATAGTATTAATAAACCAGTTATCTCAGACAACAGACATTGCACAAATAGTTACCAGAAACAAATGGCAATGGGACGGTAATATCGAAAGAACGCAGGACAATAGATGAACCTACAAGATCTCTATGTGGGACCCCGGATAGGGAAAAGGACACAAGGCAGACCCAGAAGAAGATGGACAAATCTCTTCAAGGAACATGCAGGTCCAGATTGGTCAAGAGTAACAAGAGGAAGAGAAAAATGGAAATCTCTCGAGAAGCAAATACTGCAGTGAGAAATGGAGTAACCAAAGAACAAATCAGTCAGTGTCTTAAACAGCATACGAACAACTAGCGTGGAATAGCTCACCACGTTAGGAAAACGCGAGTTTTCCCTACTTGTTAGGAGGCCTTTGCCCTTAAGGAACACAATAGGCTATCTTTATCATAAGTAAAAACTGAATACATATGTGTACTGCTCCTTCCGTTCTCACTTATGAACTTAACTCAGATCATTTCTCTATAATACTCACAATATGTTCTGAACCTCAAATGAGAAGTTATAATCATCCTATCTCAATAAAAAATACCCTTCAATTGGTATTGTTATAGATCAATATTAGATGAAATCACAGACTTAAAACTTTCCTTAAAAGCTCCACAGGACATTGGCGTGGCAATAAATATACTGACAAGATACATTCATCACGTCGCTGATAGAGCAGGTCAAGATAAACGTAGTAAATATACAATATATATACAATAACACCCAAAGTAAAACAGCTACAGTTGGTTGGGAGCTGTAGAGTTGGCTAGCGACGTATGCGAGAGAGGGGGGATTTATCTGTTAAGTAAAACCTCACGAGCTGGAGAGTTGGCTAGCGACCTATGCTGCGAGAGGGGGGATTTATCTGTTAAGTAAAACCTACGCACTACATGTGTATCATGTATTCAAATACTTAAGGAGTTCATTCTCATTGCTTAACGAAAGCAGAATATTAATGGTGAGCAGTTGGACGTTTTAAATTTAGGTCATTGTTGGTATATAGTGTTACATATATATTGACCTACTAATCATATACGCATACTAATGATGGATGTACCACAACAACGAAAGAAAGGGAAAACTGTACATAGTAAAGCTCGAGGAATTTGGGAATATTGATAGGTGGTTGAAATGGGTCGAGACAATAAAATTTAGATTAAAACAATGAAACTTACGTGTATCTCACTGTACCTGTGTTCCAGTGAGAACAAGTAGCAGAGTAAGAAGTGAAGGGGTTGAAGTCCACGAATCTTCTCTGTCTACTCCAGGAAATTGACCGGAGCGTACGAAAGTGAATTCGAATGTTTTTGACACGAATGAGACATGTTGCTGAATAGACGAGTTTTGTTTAATGACAAATGAAGATCCTGCATATCCCAAATGTTTATAGGATATTCGAAAAAGAAAGAAGTGCATTTCCTTAAGGGTTCACTCTCTGAGACGAGTGAAATGAATGGAATAAATGCCAAAATTAAAGGAAAATGTTAAGTGAAAAGCCAAACATAAATGGAATGACGCTGTATCTGAAAGCAATATGCCGCTTTAGGGAACAGAATCGTACCATAATATACATATGAGAGAGAGAGACTTGGGTGTACAAAATTTACCAATTAGGAAACGCTGGCAAAATGAAAGTCAAGAAGTATTGACTTAGCCGAATTTCTGCAACCTTCTCATTGTCGTCCAAGCAGGATCCAAAATTGAGTTTGTGAAGAAATAATTTTTTAAGCAGGCAAAAACTCGGCAGATTATCAAGGTCAAATGAATTTCAGAAACTTTGAGCTTTGGGTTAACAATCAGCTTCTTTCCAACCTCCCATAGGAGAGGGTTGTGGTTATGGATAATGCTGCGCAAAATTCAGGAAAACAAGTTATTTTCGAAATATGCCATAAAGAAGAGGCGAAACTGTAACTGCAAAATAGCGTTCCTCGTTCGTCAAGAGACATGAGAAAATCTAAACACTACATGTTGATCGAGATCAATAAATGACAAGAAAAAGTGTTCCGCACTGATGAACTATTAAAATTGCATGGTCATGAAACATTAAGTTTGCCCACATACATGTGAACCGAACCCCATTGAACTTGCGCGGTCCAAAGTAAAAATCTTGCTAAGAGAGAGAAATGTTAGTGCAGAAATGAATATACACGTGTTATTGAAACGTACGTTTACGGGTTTTTCTTCCTTCATTCCTGAACACAGGCGCCGACTTCTGTTATATATCAGGGGGAGGGAACATCCCTTTGTGATATTTGTAAATACACAGTAAACGCTAAACGATATTAACCATAACATGTCCGCCACGGGTGGCCGAGGTCGTTAAGGCGCGGATTCGTGAACGGGAGGCCTGGGGTTCGAATCCCGTCAGGACCGTCCTCCCTGACTGAGGTTTTTTCCAGGTTTTCCTCAGTCCTCATAATTGGCAAATGCCGGGGAGGTACCCTAAAACTTAGGCCTGGAACGAACGTTTCCTTCGTTTAAAAAAAATATTTCCAATATATCATGTCATTTCTTGTTATCATCAGTGTTCACCGCCTATGGTGTCTCAGTAGTAAAAACGAGTGTTAAACACCGTTTAAAAAACACACACACAACACAAAGTTTGTAAATGTTCGCCCCACTGTAGTTATTGATATGCAGTGACCTGAAATGAAGTGTGTGAATTTGTTCAATTATGTTTTATTAATTCGTTATTAAGTTAGGATATGTTAAGCATATTAACTTCAGCCTGTAAGTGGTCAATGTTTTCTAAATGCATCATAGCACAAGCACAGGCTCTGTTTACGATACTAGCGCTACTCGTAAACAATGCATTCCTCGGACACATCGCGTTATCAGCACTTTTCTCGGACTAGCTTATCTCTCCAGCTCCCAACAGTGCTTGAGGCGAAACGTAATTGTCGCAAATTATAGGAACAAGTTAAACACTCCTCCACGTTAAACACTACTCGAGACTTACATTGCACCCTTAAGGTAGAGAATTCTTGCTACTAGAAATCAACTGCTTTCACCTAATTGCAAATACCTTCTTTAAGATTTGATAACTCCTGGCTTTGGAAGAGAAAGTGAAGTTATTTTCAAAAAATTTAAGAGAACAACTCAAAACTACAGATCGTGAATTTGAACAAGGAATATCAGAGAAAGTTACAATACTTCTTCAGTTAATGAATTTCATTACATACATCATCCCTGCTCAGGTATTCAACACAATAAAGAAATGCCCAGCCAACAAATCTGCAAGCCATGATTGTTAAAACACTAATTGTAATATTTCCCCGGAAAACTCTTGTGCTTTTAACTTAGGTATATAATGACATTCTTCGTCTAGGTTATTTTACAAATAGAGGGGGAAATACATGTATATATAACTAAATTAACAATATTTAAAAAGCAGAAAAGGATAAAACACTAAGAAAAAGTCACAAGTTGTAATCGCTATATTTCATTATTATCATTATTATTGTTAATTTAGTTATATTATTAATAGTGTTACATTATTTTTCATTTATATTGTGCATATATATTGTAATCACTGACCAAGCAAACAAAGCTAAAAGTGATTCTCATAGCTACCGATCAATCACTTTTCTTCCTCGGTTTTCAAAGATTTTTGAACGTCAACGCTATCCACAACTCTTGATGGCAACGAATTCCATTAATACCCAATACTCAGTTTTTGTCTTCCGATCATCACGTGTTTGTCCTCAGTGTAGTTGATGTCTATTAGATACATATGAAGAAAAACCTGTTTGTCTTAGGCTATTTCTGGACATCGAGAAGGCATTTTATAAGGTTTGGCACACTGGGCTGCTGTATAAAATAAAACCACTATTCACATATATCTTGTTTAGAACAATCCAGTCATTTCTCTCCAACAGAACTTTCTCTGTTAGCTATGAAAACACTTAATCTTCAATTTGTTCCATGCAAGCAAGAATTCCTTGAGGAAGCATGTGGGAGCCGATTCTATATATAATATTTTCACATTATTTTCCAAAAGATGATAATCTAACAATAGCACAGTTTGCTAACGATACCTCCATCCTAAGCAAAAGTACATGGAAAACATCGGCTGACAACCTTCATATATATATATATATATATATGTCAATCTGTTGAGTATAGGGTGCAAAGAGTGGAAAATTATAATGAACCCTTTTAAGTCTAAAGTACTATCCGTTTACTCACAATACGAAAAAGGAGAATCAAATAATTTCTCTGGAATGAGAAGGAATGCCCATAATACCAGTCACATCATATCTTGCAATGATACTGGATAACAAACTCAATTAGAGACAGTACATAACTACGACATACGGCAATCTGCTTCAAGGATCATCACTCTACTACTTTATTTCTAGAGTAATACAGTTCTCCTGATGGACCTATCGTTGCGCAATATGGAGTTCGGCTTCCGGTTCACAACTGAAATGTATTCAAAGCTCAAACAGTGAACATACCCCTCACTGCTGCTACAGTCGACTTCATCGCACCTTTCTAAATCACACCAGTGAACAAATGAGCAGCTTCCTAACCAACCTACCACTATCACGACAACTTCCAAGACTGAAACGAAAGCGAATTCACATTTATTGCTAGATTACATTTTGCACATTGTAATAAAGACAGTAGCTTGGCTGCAACCTCAACCCGTGTGTCATGTTTTTATTTGTACTGTTACACCATTTTCGCAGAATTGTATTATATGTTGTTTAATATAATTTTCATAAATTAAAGAAACCCGTTCCAGTTTTTGTAGGATCAAAGTAGGCTCTTGAATCCCAGATTTACATGCACATTTTCAATTCGGAAGGCGTATTCATCTCGATTTGTGTCTGATATGTAAAGAGGTAAATGCCTCACCAATTATCACACAGGTATACAAAAGGTGTACGTAACCATATTTTATATGTGTCTATCCGTAAACTAGTTTCACCAAATAAAAAAAAAAGTATTACTATTTACTCGTTTTCTAATGTTAATCACTGTATCATCACTGATACGGATGACTGAGGCCTTTAAGGCATGACTCGTGAGCGGGAGATCTGGGATTCGATTCCCACCAGGACCATTCTCCCAACTGATTTTTCCCCCCTTCCAGGTTTCCCTAAGTTCTCATAAATGGCAAATGCCTGGGAGGTACCCTAAAGTTAGAACCTGAAACCCTTCCTTCATTAAAAAGAAAGTATTTCCCAAGTTATCATTTCATCTCACGTGTCATCAGTATCCACCGCCTGTGGTACCCCAATAGTAAAAATAGTAGTTAAACGCTGTTCAAAAATAATTATCATCATATCAAATGGGTAGATCGTTTTTATTAATTGCCGGTTCATATTTAATGCTCTGTTCGTACATTTCTCTAAAAATTCTCTGCAATGTGGATCGTAAAGGATTATGAAAAGAATATTTGCAGAAATCATACTACATAAACCCCTATAAATTCCGAATTTGAATTAGATTCGTTATTAAAAAACGAGGCCTTTTGTAATTTTTCTTATGTTTTGTGTTGTTGCAATAAGTTGTACATAATAGCTCCTAGTTATTGTAATTTCAAATTTACCCACCATACAGAAGAATCTTCTCCCTTGCTGAGTCGAAATAAGTCTTCCATATTTATTTATTGGACAATTAAGTACAAATCTTTTTTAAGTTCTTTGATTTTGACTTTTTAACTGGCGAAAATTCTAAAAGACGCCATAACATAAAACCATTGTCGCCTGTAGAATACTAGAGCACGAACACACAGAACTGTGCATACGCCTTCCTTCTCTTCTGTCACGTCATCTAATTTAATGCCACACTAAACCTGTATCGTTTCTAGCCGCACAATCATCCATGATGAATGATGATGATTTTTATGTTAGGATAGCAATGTAATTCTCAGTAGGTATCATTTTAGCCCTACAGTACAAAGGTTTACTTTGTTTAATTAGACAAGGAACACTAGTTTTAAATTTGTGAATCACATTTTCGGCGCTTGTTACTAATAGCTAGGGCTCGGGTTCTTAGGTTTTAAACTATTTTGTTCCTTGCTAATAAACTGTGATTTTAACATAATTATGTTTTTGATTACAATGGAAGACACATAATCCAAAGTTATAAAATCTAAAAGTGACGTTTAAAAAAAAATAAATAAAATGTACGGTAATACGGGGAATAAAATACCTAACAAATGAAAAATATTAAGATATTTGTTTATGTTTTACTAAAACCTACTTTAAAAACATCAGTCAACATTGCGCATCTTGCTCATTATTTCGTTTTAAGGAGAAACAACTGTATTTAACGTTTTCGTTTACCAATATTGTTACACTGTTGCAGTAAAAGGAATCGTCGATTTTAGAAGCGAACTGAAGGCATTCTTAAGAAACTTATACATACAGCGCTTGCTCATGACCAACTTTATTTACCAGACCCCAAGGTTGGAATCGATAATAGACAAAATGGTGAGATATGTGGATGGTGTGTTAGTTTCTGACATTATTAATTTGCGTTTTCTGGTTTATTACAGTGGTTTGTAGATGGAAGTAAATAACAGTACTTCTTTTGTCCTTTTAATAAGTTGATATTGATTTAGTGAAATTACATCAGGGACTTATTAAATAGTACGTGTTAAAACCACATGGGTTTACTCTTGATGTCTTTATTATGGCGGTGCATGGCATAACACCATGTTTGCATTTCCTAAGTTAAAGGAGGAGTGGATGATTTTCGTGCAAAGTTTCAAGTTAATGGTGAAACTGTAGTGTGTATTAACCTATAGTACCAAACTTTGTGGTTAGGGAGAATATTTTTCCAGCAAATTTCTCTAATCTACCAATGTATGTGACAGTGTGGGTTAACAAAGAAAGGTAAAATCCGAAAAAAAGAATGAAGCGGGGCTTGGATCGAGAAGATGAGAATTTTAGTGAGCCTGATGCTATAATATATTTCGACTCGTTTGCAAGTGAGGTTATGCAGAGAATACACTGGTAGTAAAATCGTTTCATGTTACTGCTGTTAAACATGTGAGTTGGCCAAATAATACCACCGCTGGTTAAAAAAAAATACATTTTCTTATAATTCTAAAATTTAGTAAATGCATTTTTATATATCATGTAGGTGCTTATGCATCATAAGCTGTATGCAATAAGCTGCCCAACGTTGATATTTCATCTTTGTCCATAAAAGGAGTAACTCCTATGCTCTACAGTTACTTAGTTGCATTATAGTCACAATGACATGCTAACACGGATATCTATAACCAACTTGCACCAGGGAAAAGTAGTATCGTTGTGGTATTCCACTATATAGAGGTATATGATTGAAATTACTAACAGAATAGGCTGCAGTCGTTTTACAAGTATGACGACTTGTAAAAAGCATCATGAATATTACAAGAAAATGTGAAGCTAAATTACAACGGCTCAGTAAACCACTCAAGATGGAGTATTGAAACATTTCCGTCTACCTAATCGCAAAGCAAGTTCAGTGGAGTTAAAGACAGCATGAGAAAACAGTTCTGTCCTTGAAAATGATACAGCGTGATTAGACGGCTATACTTAAAGAACTATTGTTTATTTTAAACATACATTGTTGACCAGTGCAATTAAAAAGAAGCGTACTGAACGAGCAATATATATATATATATATATATATATATATATATATATATATAAACATAACCAGAAAAAATGACCAGATGGTGTTTCAGATGAATCGAAACTTTAATCTGTATAGGTCACATTTACCATCCAGATTGAAGCTGACTTTCCTACAAGCCCTGTTCCACCAAAGTATGGTCTAATACATTACAAGAGTATGGACTTGTAACTTGTAGTTATTAGTAAAATTCTGCTCCACAAAGGTTTCTGCTACACTTGTACTTTACTACTCCGAACTTACACATGTACAAGTGATTTTTCGTTGTTCTGTTGCACACAAGTATTAGTATTAGTCAGGCGCTGTAATTCCTATAACTTTCTGTACAATTGTAGGAACATTGATAACTTCAAATACTAACACAAAAATTATTATCCTTTTAATGATTTTGGGAGCCAATTGACCCAATGTGCTAAGTAATAGCGAAAGTGATAATAATGATAGCAGGAATATGTATAAAGAAAGAATAAATAAGTATTTGTATATAATGATAAAGTTAGGTTAAGTGCAAATAAGTACGGTTTATGATCAATATCGACGTTTCCTGTTCCATATGCAGATTTCAAACCAGCATCTCAGTTAATGTATTTTCAAGGCTCTTGCTACATGCCATGAAGATAATTTCTTGTCATTCTTCATTCTCTTTTAAAATAATTTCTTTTGGCACAAATTTCCCAGTTTTTTGCTAATGAGAACGTGATTGCCAAGTAATATAAACAAATAAATATAAGGGATCAAATGGACTAATAAAATAAATACCCGAGAGCAATCGGAAAGCTCGATTCTTCTGCCATCTCTCGACAGTTGAAATTGATACTCCTAAATGTAGCCTTATGGGACCGACGTCTCAAAGTGGATTATTACACTTGAATGTCGATAAATGCATCATAAAATATTTAAATTATCATTACGATTGAGAGAGAGAGAAAAAAAAAAACAAGACACATTTTGCAGGAATGGCAATGATACGCTCTTTGGATTAAAATCCCTAAAGAATGGACATAACCTAATTCAAGATATGACGAAGCATGGCAAATAACTGTTCCTCCATTTTATATGACGTCACTTTACTTTAATACTTTACCAGTGTAGCATTTCTTTCGTGGAACAGAAAGTTACAAGATCACAATTTACAAGAACCTGCACCAATATGTATGTACTGGACCATACTTTTGTGAAACAGGACCCAGATGGCCAAATGATCTGAGAATGTTATAACAAGCAAAGCTGTAGGGTTGACAACAGTGTGTGTGTGTGTGTAAAAATACGGGAGATTTTGACACGACACAACAATGATTGCTGTAAATGAATAATACTCTTTTCCTTAAAACAATTTTATTACATAAAAAAAAAAAAAAAAAAAACAGGACACGCATAACGGTCACAATCAAGAGCATCTGAAATTATGTTTATTTACATCTTTAGCAGAAGCCTGTAAATTTAAATAGTATTTACATATTGTAGAAATTCTTTGTACATAGCACAAATTAATACTTATTTGTAACCTTTCTTTCATTTGGTGTACACTAAAGCAATTCTTGCCATCAGACCATTTATTATTCATTAATGAAAATCTCTTTTCTGTGTGTTCTTTCGGTGCTGGGATGTTTAGAATAAAATAAAAAATTCTCACCTTCCGAGCTCATCTCATAGCAATAGGTTCTGTGAAATTACCCAAGACTTTTATTAATACTCTAAGCATTAATGTCCTTATCCCTTTCTTGTTTAGATGTAGCTACTTGTTTTCCACAGTATTACTAATCATATGTACATTCTCGTAACTATCATCTCTACTTGTATATTTAAAATATCACACGCAAATTTAATGATACTCCCAAGTTGAATTATGTAATTGCTACACGAATATTTTTTCATTATCATTGCACAAAAAATAAAACCATATGATACAACGGGGAAAAAAAAATAACACGACACGAACCCCGAAATGTAACTGGAACCGTAAGCGAAGGCCCAATGATCGATTGCAGTCATTCGATATATCGTATTCATAAGTATGCATTTTAGCGATCCAAGGGATGCTACTACAAAATAATTTAATGAGTTGATGTAGGTAATGTAGATACGAATCACAGCAGTTAGTTTCGCTTCTTCTTATTCTTCTTCCTCCTTTTCTTTTTCTTCTTCTGCTCCTCTTTCTTCCCCCCCACCTTGTACTCGAGAAAAATGATTGAAGAACAAATGGAATTATAACAATATCTTTATCAACTTTCTAACTATGTTAAAATATGTAATATTTACATTCGATCATTAATTTGGATATTTATGTATTTTACATAACTATGTAAATTGTACTCTGCATTTTTGCTGGTTCTTCGCCTGGTGGGTTGGAAGATAAGGCTCCACGGCATGCGTTCCCGTATAAAACCATAACGGAAGACGGAAGTGGGCTAAACATTTCAGCGGAAGACGCGAGAGTTGGCAACCTTAAGCGAAGGAGTTGGTAGAACAGGAATTTAAGCGGACACTTAACACGAACATTTTAGAAAAAAACGCCCCTCTTTATCTTCAATGATAAATTTCGACGAAATCAAGACAAGTATTTTTCAGCAAGATTCTCCACCATGCCATACAGTTAAAAGGGGTAGCTGCACAAGATGTGCATAGTATAGTGAGAATATTTGATTTACGTGTAGGCAGAAAGTGACTGCGCCATGGGAGATACCAGACGTCAAGAAGTCAAGGCTGTATAATATACGAGAATAGGTCCATAAGTTTCCGGCCTCGCCGATAAGAATTATCGCCTTCACACTACCCTTATTTGGTGTCATACCTTATCTGTTAAGTAAATAATTGCAGCTGTAATTTCCGCCCCGCTGTGTTCAGTTGTTCAGTTCCATAAAGAAAACTATGTGTAGAAGATTGTGACATGTTCAAAACGGATTTTCGACCTGTCATTAAGTTCTTCACAAAAGAAGGATTTACTTCAAATGAAATTAAACAGCGATTGGACGGCGCATATGGGGAAGCATCCCCCTCATATTCTACCGTAAAAGAATGGGTTGAGAAAGCATTGAAAACAAAGAACGTGCAGATCGACCCTTGGGGGTGCTCACTCCTGAAAACATCACTCGCTGTTGTGGAAGGAGAAAATATGGAAGACCGGCGGCTCAAAGTTACAGAAATAGCAGCAAGGTTGGACCTTTCTAAAACAACCGTCCTTCGAATTATTCATGAACATTTAAACATGTATAAGATTAGTGCAAGATGGGTGTCTATGCTTCTTTCCTCAGTCCAAAAGTAGCAACGAATCATCTGTTGTCGGGCATTTTTGGAGCTCTGCCGTGGCAACGAGAGAGAAGTTCTGCAAACCATTGTTACAGGAGATGAAATTATGGTCCTTTACTATGATCCCTTGTCCAAAAGAGAATCAATGGAGTGGCGTAAAACTGGCGAAGCACCGCCTCTAAAGGCCAAGATCACTCAGTCAACCAAGATCATGGCCACAATCTTTTGGTACTGTGAAGGAATTCTCTTTAACTACTTCAAGAAGAGGAACTTCACAATAAATGGGGAGCTGGCTTACTGCACAGACTTCGTGCTTCCACCAAAGAGAAAAGCCGAGGAAAGCTGAGTCGTGGTGTGCGCCTTCTTCACGACAACGCGCCTGTGCACACAGCTCTTGTTGCAAAGGAAGCTGTGAAGAAATCTGGCTTCAAAGAAATGGACCTCCATCCTAAAGCCTAAATCTAGCTCCCAGTGACTATTTGCTTTTCTCAAAACTCTAGAAGGACCTTCGAGGAAGGAAATTTAAGTGTGTCGAAGAAGTGACGGCTGCTGTTTATGCCCAATTTGCAGATAAAACTTCTGACTATTGGGGGGGGGGGGGATTGAAATGTTAATGCAAAGATGTGAGAAGTGTATTGCAATAAAGAGTCACTATATTGAAAAGGGAAATATAATTTTTGTCTTTATCACACCTAGAAAATGGTTAGGGCGGAAACTTATGGACTTGCCCTCGTATGTGCAAATAGCAGATTGTAGTTACATTTTTAGCGAATGGTTGTGTGTTCATGCATTATTCGGTGTTTCACTGTGGGTAAATTGTGTGCTAAGTATTCGTTAGTTTTGCCACTCCATTAATATAGTCTTGAAAGGTTTAATGAAAGGTGAATAGGTGAAGTAGTAAGGCAATTCGAAGAAAATATCCTGTCGTTCATGTTTACCTAGAGAAATTATTCGTCACCCTGTTAAAAAAAAAAGTTACGAGAGACAGAATCTCTCAACGACAAGAAACGTGTTTCGAACCACTCTGTTCTTACGGAAGTAATTTGGATAAAATACAAAATGTTGCTAAGCAAATTCGGCAATTTATTGCACTGAGGGGCATCAATTACATTTTTTATAACACTGGTTTGTGTTTTTTATTATAAAATTTAAATTTAAATTCTAACATAAAAGATAAACTTTAAGACTGTCTCCATTTTTCCGATTGAGGCGGCTGCATTTCTTCATTAAGCAGCCGCGCTCAGACGGCCCGCAATTCAAATAACCTCACTGTGTTTAATATATGCACACCACCTGGAGACATTGCTACGGTCCATACAGTCGTCCCCATACACGCCACGCATGTCCCTGTGAATTTCACTCGGGTTATGCCCTTTAGCCGACAAAAATCGCACTACACTTCGCTGCTCTGCACAAGTGGACGACGCGCCATCTTTGTTGCATAGTTGACGCTTCTCTCGCTCGAGCCACACATCAAAATAGCGTCTGTAGTGAGAGCTTCGAACTATATTTTGGTGAAATTTTAACATCCCAGCAGCAATACCAAAGCAATATTGTACGTTACTTTCCGATCCACCCTCGTAATAGCTGAGAATCTAAATGAAAGAGTAGGAAGCAACACAAGTCCTCCCGGAGAAAAAGCAATAAATAAGAATTGGTAGATATTTAAGAGATTGTTTATAAAATACGAACAATTGCCATTATCGACTTGTAGGGCTTAGGCCCGACCTGTCTCGGAAAATGATGGACCATTTGAATCTTTGAATTTTTTTACACTTAGCATCTACAGATTTCAGAGGAATCGCTGGTCAGCCCATCTCTTCAAATGCCCTCTAGTGTGATGCTCTAGTGTGCGGCTAAAATAACAACAAACATATTTTATAAACATTAAAATATTCAGAAATATGATAGGAAACTAAAGGAACTAAAATAATAATAATAATAATAATAATAATAATAATAATCAATTATACATATAATAAGAAATGACAAATTATGACCTAATGTAATGAACACCAGCATAACAAAGATATGCAACAACATCCAAAAAAGGAAAAGATTCACTGCTGTCAGAAGATCAAAGCATTAGAATTTTATATGAACAGAGATTAGTGCAGAAAATAAAAGATAAACTGGAGATATTGGGAAGCTTTGAATTACCAAATATTTTGGCTTTAGGGGTTTTAGCTGAAGGAAACCAAAAGCACTGAAAATTGGGAAGGAATAGTCCAACGTAAAAAGAAGAAAAAGCTAAATAAAAATTGCCTAACATCTGATATAAAGTACGCATAAGAAAAAGAGGGATTGTAAGAAAATTAACCGGACAACGAAAAGAGAAAATTGGAATAAATTTGTAAGTACGTTAAATCTAAAGAGACAAGAAGAAACGACAAAATTAGAATAAACCGTCACAGAAATGTTGGTTTGGTAATGCAGTGGTGACCATACTTGCCTCATAAACCCAAGATTGCGGGTTCGAGCCCGGCCAGGATCGATGGGTTTTTTCGAGCGTAAAAACCCTCAGTATGGCTTCCTTCGGAAAGGAAGTATAGCTGTGGGTTTCATGTCGTACGTTTACGGGATGTAAATGAACTTCAAGCCTGAAAGAAGAGAGCTCTGAGCAAATATTGTCGGCCGTTTCACGCCCTGAGTTGAAATGGGGACGCTGATGACCTGAGATGTTAAAGAGCGTCCGTAAATAAACTAAATCAACAAAAGCAACAGAAAGCATTGGATGCAAAGGGAAAGAAGAGGAATTTTTGGTTCTTGAACCGTACTCAGAGGCGGGCCGTTTGTTCTGATGCCCTCAATAGCAGCGTCTCCAAGGAGTTCAAGCTTCTCAAAAGGACCGCTTCCATACAAGATGTCTGAACAGCAAGCCACCGCACACAGCTCCAGCCCATCTCGCATAGCACTTTTTGGCCATGCAAAGAAAAAAAAAACGTGAAGAAGGAGAGCAGAAAACTCATGGAAAGCAAAGATTTCTTCCAGCTTTCGCCCTAAGCGGCCAAGGGAAATCAGGAAGAAACCGCAAGTAGGATGGCTCGCATAAGGAATTTGAACCTGGGACCTCCTGAATGTGAATCCATCCCGCTCGATATTATAAGAACAATTATGAACATAAACGCGGAAACAACAGGAGCACAGAGATAAAATGAACAAAATAAAATAACAATGATGAAGTGAGAAATTTTACGAAAAAATTAAAATAGAAAAGCCCCTGTATGTAATATGGAAATACGGAATAAAGAACATAAAAATCAAGTTCATATTTATATTAAATAAGATCTGAAGTGAAGAAAAAATGCTAGAAGATGGTTTACAGTTATACCTATGTATAATAGGTAGCAATAAAAAGGAGCTACAAACAATTACATCTATTGTATATTTTGGTGACCGCGCACAAAACAAATGCGAAAAATAATATACAACCAATAGTAGAAAAAAATAATACATGAAGAACAAAATTGATTGAGAAATGACAGAGATTCATACACGCAAGAAAAATTTGCAGAAAAAGTCAATAGTCAATAGTCAATAGTCAAAGAACCAGTTTACCATTCCGAGATTATTTGAGAGCCTATAATAAATCGCGAGACTCTGTGGATAATATTACAAAAATACCATAGCACCTACTCTGATCACTGCCGTTACAGCGTTATATAATGAAACTAAATTTATATTTGAAAGTAACAAATAATAATAATAATAATAATAATAATAATAATAATAATAATAAAGTATCCTGAGGTAAATATAAGACTAAGACAGGGATGCGAATTATCGCGAAGTGTTGGA
This sequence comes from Metallyticus violacea, assembly GCA_030762175.1. Classification (NCBI taxonomy): domain Eukaryota; kingdom Metazoa; phylum Arthropoda; class Insecta; order Mantodea; family Metallyticidae; genus Metallyticus; species Metallyticus violacea. The sequence goes on from CM060838.1 coordinate 76,490,006, forward strand.
GAGGGAGAGAGAGAATAAAATAATGGAAAAACGAAAGATAATTGTAGATTTAGGGAAATGGTATTAAATAATATAATTCATATACACACAATACTATTCGCAGACGACCAGGTTTTACTAGTGGGTAATGAACAGGACCTGCTGAAATCAATCATCAAACTAAACAACATACTCATAATTAAAGTACAACATATGGAGATATTCTGAAAAAGTAACAAACATATGCTTATGATAGGGAAAGAAGTACAAGAGAAATTTTGTTAATGCTGGTGAGACAATGGAGTAGATTTGTAATTTTAAATACTTACGTTCGAAAATATCAACTAGTAGTGTACAGGCAAATATAAAGGGGAAAATAGAAATATTGAGGCAGTATTTATGAGATGCCGCCCCCAATTAAAATATTATAAAACGTTAGTATAACCAATTACATGTGTTATAAATAGTATTACAATTAATATGTACACTTTATTGTATTGCGATTAGTAGTTAGGTTATTTGTGTATTTCATGCGTAATGAGAAGAAAAAACTGGCGGACAGAAACTTAGAAATAAACCAGAAAATGTTGATGTGAATGTGTTTTGGGCTGGACAAAAAACAGATGACCATGTACCTCGTTTGTATTTTGTTGCAAGATGCTTTGTGTACGAAGGGTCGCCACCCTTTAAGGTCTCTGGAAAAGCTTAGCTTTGTTAAAATCTGAAGGTAAAGCGTAATATGGAACAAGTCATGAGGATGAAATAAACCAGAAAGCCCGACATAAGGGAGCCAAAGGGGAAAGATTAGGTTAAATTTAAAGCCTATGGAACGTCCAATCAGGAATCTTAGGAAAAGTATATGCACGCCCCTCGGCGAATAGATAGAAATTTTTAAAAAAAATAATAGTTTGAAATGGTAGATGGTCCCCGACCGGATGGAGGAATATTTGATAAAAGATTGGGATTTCGAGACCCAGAGGAACAGAGCGAGTTCAGCTGTGGGGAGTGTGAGTTGAGCTATCGAGAGAAAAGCGAGTTGATTTATAGAGAGCGAGAGTGCAGCTATAAAAGGGGAGTGTGTTTTAGCTATCCGGAGAGAGTGATAGACAATTAGTCGGTTATAGTGCAAGTGTGATCTAAGAACCGCTGAACAGAACTTAAAAAGGCGACCCTTAACACTGAACAAGCGATACAAGTAAATAAAAGGTGTTATCTCCAGTATTAATATTTGCTTTCGTACATTATCTAGTTCCCGACTATTTCCCCCGTTGACCTTGAAAAGGTCACAAAATTCCAGCGCTCTACCTAATCTAGCTGTGACATAGCGACACTTCGAGACAGCAGCGGGAGAGAAGAAGAATAACTTAATTGATTCTACAAATATTATGAATATTCTGATTAATTACCAACAACCAGATAACCATCCCTTTTCTTCCTTTCCCAAGTTTAAGATTTATGTTCATAAATTATCTTCTCCCCGATTCCTCCTTCCCCAATAAAAATGTCGCCATATATAACAAAATAAATGTATCTATAAAGGCATTCCAATCGGAATATAAGAGACGTAAATGTAGTTACACAATATAGTGACAAAACTAGTGTTAAAATAACGAATTGAGCTGTGGGGGAATCGAGGCTAGAAGTGGTACAAACGAATAATTGAAATAAGAAAAGCCTATCGATGAAGAAAATACAGGAAATCAATTAATAGAGTAACATTAGGGCGCAAAAAATATAGCGATTCAGAAAAAATGAAAAGACTATGTACCTATTTAATAATGCGGACTTCGAGATCCCTTGGTAATCTCCCCAGAACAGATGGACGAAACTGTTGACCAATAATGGAGAATAAAGTTTGTGTAAAGAAATTCCCCAAACAACGAGGAATATATGAAGTGTGAACTATGAACTTGAACGTGATTAAATGAAAAAAGATTATAATATCCGCTTGGCCCTTATAAGACCCTGAAGTATTAGAAGAACACTCTCAATTTCATTATACAGATATTATAATTTTTATAATTGTGGTTGAATTAAAACTTCTGATTGTGGCGTTATTCATATAGAGCCATAAATGTTATATTGGTGCATATTTTCTTAATAAATAAATTTACTTTTATAAATTATTAATTTTTTTTGCAAAATTTCTCAATTATTAAATATACAAAATGTGCAAAGAAAAGGAAATGTTATTCTTTGTCACAAAATAACGACTAGAATTTTTATAGATGGCGGAATGTACAATGTGTCTTCATATATATACACCGGGGGTGCCAAAAATGTGCACACACTTTCACAGTAGACATCTATTTAACATATTTCAAAGTTGAACCGAAAAACAACAGTAATGTGTAGTATGATATTCTGTAAACAGATGTGACTCACATATATTATGATAGCGTTGCTACGTGACAGGTAAATCAACAATGAACAAATGAAGCCAAGATTATCGTATGATGTTCTGTAAACAGATGTGACTCATATACATTATGACAGCGTCGCTACGTGACAGGTAAATCAACAATGAACAAATGAAGCCAAGATTATCGTATGATGTTCTGTAAACAGACGTGACTCACATTACGTTATGCTAGCGTTGCTACAACAAAATGGAGCCAAGATTATCGTATGGTGTTCTGTAATTGTGACTCACATTACGTTAGGCTAGCGTTGCTACAACAAAATGGAGCCATGATTATCGTTTGAACAGCGGAAAGCAATTTTGAGTTGGCACTGGAAAACCGAGAAGTTGTTGAAATTGAAAGGCAATGGAGACGTATGTGCAGAACAGAACCGCCTTGGTTCTTCTACCAATGGAGAACTCTTAAGGATGTTGTATACCGTAGAAAATCAGCTACACTGACAGTACTTCGGGAAGAAATTGAAACGGCATGTGCTGCAATCGCTGAGGACACTTTCGCAAACGTTGCTTAATCAGTAGTTCAACGTATTCAGAAGTGTATCGACGCCGATGGTGGGCATTTTGAACAACTGTTGTAACTGTAAAAGTCTAAGATGATTAGTGCTCATCATTTTCTGTTTGTGTGAATTCAGTTTTGTTATGTTAACACAGATTTTTCTTTGCTTGAAGTGTGTGTACATTTTTGACACCCTCTGTATATAGAAACTTCATATATGTAGGAGTATTAAAAACTAATAATGAAAAATAAAATCTCTTCTATAGAATCGTGCGGCGAGTTAACAAGAACAAGTTCAGAATAATAAAACCCAAACAGATTGCTGCTTAGTTTCGTTTTATTACCTCAGAGTAGAATAAATAAACAGGATATTTAAGTTATAGCGTTCATGTAAGTCATTTTCCCCTGCAACGTGTGACAACACTGTTATGTTTGAAAGACCGTTGGTGGTGATTACGCATTACCGTGTAATCAGTGCCAATGTGCTGCCGGCATCTTTCGAAGTTAGAAACCAGTAAAGAGGGGCAGGGATCGTGCGTTAAAGCCGCAACTTCTAATGCTCAAGTGTTGCGAAGATCGGGCTTTGCCGTATCGAACGGTGGCGATCCTGGTTCAAGCGTTCCAACGTGGACAGCCAACTGCCGCGTAATACGCGAAAAGCATCACTGACACTTATCGAACAATGCTTAGATGAAGACGGGCGCTGGACTGCGCAGGAATTGGTCATGGTGCTTCACACTTTACGTCATTGCTGTGAAGTAGGTACCACGTGAATTGAAACATGTCGCATCCATCTGGAACGTTACAATCAAATGGGGAATGCCATGTAAAATGGCATGATATATGTGCATGCGCGTACAAAACTGAACTAAAGCGATATCATGCTGATTGACCACGACGCCACATGGTTCGACAGAATCCCTGCCCCACCAAACTCGTAATTTTAACGTTGTTCTTGTATGCCACACGGTTCTTGAGGACTGTTACAAAGTACCAGCCTTGTCAAGAAACCTCCATAACGTCATAATTTTCACAATAGCCACAATTAACACGCAGCTTCTATAAAGAATTAGTTACGGTGGGATGTCTTGAAACACACACCGTATTCACCAGCCCTCAGTCCATTCAACTTCGATTTGATTTGTAAAGTAAAGAAGCCGTTGCACAGAGGACGCTTTACTTCGGCGAGATGTGTAATGCTTTAGCGACCCTTTTGCATATGCAATCAGGGTACTCGCTGCCTTCCCCATCGCACGACCTTGGGAACTAGTTTAATGATGTTAGTTTGTATTCGGTAGTGCTGAGTGCTGTACTTGTATGCATTACGATTGTTGTTATATTAAATAATGCTGTTTAAAGCACTATTTTCCAGTGTTTAGATGATATGGTTGCCATGATTTCCATAATAGCTCATGTATAAAATACACTGAAAACTGGTACGCTTACAAAGAATGGTACATGTTCAGTCGTGCCGTTTTTACTGTATTTGAACAATTAATTATTCATAGTGTATGTAATGAGGAGTCGGCTTTGTAACGAAAGTGTGTTATTATCGTAACGTTGACAAGGTATAATAAGAACATGATATTCTAGGATACACACACTAGTATCCTAGTTAGTAAAACATACTGTATAAACCCAAACATAGTAAGACGTAGACGTAATAAATATTAAGGGTGACTTGCCTTGCCACACAGATGTGACGTGACCTGAAAGAGTCCTCAGAGAAACACTTGTATAAACAAAAGCAACAAACAGCAACCCTCTTTTCCACTCCACTCACTTAAAATATTATGTCTACGTGTGCATGTTATAGATAGAGTGCTGATGAAGTATTGTTAGTTTTAAGCTTAACAAACCCAAACCTTGAACCTCTTAGAACTTATGATGTCAGGATCTGGTTACTATTGGCCTCACGGTTGTGGGAACTGTTTAACAATAACTCTTATGTCAAGACTAGGTGATTATAACCCTCCTTACAACTGTATAAAAGGTCCCTGAATTTAGTCAGAGACAGGAGAGAAGCCATGGTGTTTGGAGGATCCACGTCCATGTGTATAAGAAAACTCTTTAATGAACACTTAAACTTTAAACAGAGTTGGTTGAGTTATTCAGCATTCGTCTGCAAACATCTCGTCTTTCCTGAAGGAGTTGACCTAGCTCGATTCCCCGAAGTGACGCCTATTATGCCAACATAACATCCCTTCTCGTCTTAGCCATCGAGACTGAATAGGGAAATTATAGCACCGCATTAAACAGAAGAACATCGCCAAGCTGTAAGTCAGTCACGGACATCACAGCTTGGACTGCATTTAATAACATCCTGGTGGCATCTCGGCCGGTGGTATTACATATCTCTATAGTTAGTATGAATGCATGTCTTCAGGCCACCTCTTGTAGCGCTCGACCTCGCTGCCACCATGTAGTGCTCGGTCTGCTGCCAAATGTTCTCTGAGGATGTGATGATCTTCCTTTGTTGAGTGCTACAATTGTCCCCTACTTATCTCTGGTGGCGTAAGATAAGTGAGAACGAAATGTGTAGATAGTTGCTGGAATTCGGGGGCAAACCCTAAGTTTTGCCCTCTAGGAAATCGCGAGGTATATCCGGGCTTCTAATGACAAGTCAATCAACTCCTTGTGTAGAAAAGTAATTTATTGAAATAAGAATACAGTGTATGACCCACTCTAGGCCAAGGTTCAGCTCTCTCTCTCCTGCCTTTACAAAAAGGCAGGACCTTTTATACAATCTAAACGGTTTACACAATAACTTCTGCAGATGTCAAGACATCTGTGTTTACTCACTTAAGGTTGTCATTTAGGGGAGACTTCTCCCTTTGTTGGCGGCCGGTGTTAGACCACCTGTACAATTAAATAAGGGTGTCATCACTTAGGGGAGACTTCTGCGGATGTCTGACACCTGCGCTTAATTAGCTAGGGGATGTGATCTTAAGGAACGGCTACAGAGGAAGTTCTTAATTTACTAATATACAAGGTTTTTCTTATCTTACAGTCTTACACATAATTCTCTTCACACTTCTTATTATACACAATCCTCATTACACTTCTTATTATACACAATCCTCATTACACTCTAGTGGCCATACTCCTAGCTGTAAATAGTGAGTGACCTATTAATCAGGGTGCGAAATCGTGAGAGGATGGGGGGAATTTCCCCTCCACCTATGATTTTACCTCAAATTCCCCCCACCAAAATTTTCCGAGGGGGGAAGAATCCTTTCATTATAAAATGACAAGGAAAATGTATAATAACATATTACAAAAAAGAATGTATTATTTGTGTATTTCTATGAAAGTAACAGCAATAATACATATAGAAACAATAGAATGACGATCAGGGGTTCAGTATTGTGTCAACTCACATCTGCAGTCAACAATGAGGTCTCAGATTGTTAACTGCATTGTTGCCAAATCAATAAAATTATCCTACTTCAAGTTCGGATTTTTCTCTCCCCCAACATTGTTTAACGATTTCGCACCCTCCCTTATCGGACATGAATGTGTGCTGACTATAGTTGCGCCATTCTACTCACACGGAATCCCTGCAGGAGATGATGACGAGGAAAACTTTCTATTTTCCTACATAAATATTCTATTGAGCTCGATAAAGATCCAGCTCCAGGCTCTCCCGTTTCATATTACCATGGAAAATGACGGACTTCAGGACACAGTATATAGTGCATGTTTCAGACTTGGAAATGTTGCAGCTTCTACCACTTTCAGCCAACTTCAGAAATCGCTTATTGTCATGAAGAATAAGAAGCTTTATTCTCACTCTCTGCTTGTTAGCTCAGCATTTCAAGCAGCATTTTCTGCATGCGGCATTAAATACAGTCCAAACTGTGTGTAATAGCTTTCTTTTAACTTTGACCAAGGCGCTCCTTGCTGCTGTGTACAAATACAGTGTGCTTAACTCGCCCTCGTCCCTTATTACTTTCAAAGTAATATACACAGTGTAGTGACATTTGACATGAACATTCTTTGGCGCAAGAGAAGCCGATGATCCCCGTGTTAGGGAAAGTATTCACAACACTTTTGGAATCACAGCCTCAATTTTCTTGTAGTTCTGTAACTCTATCACTTTAGGAAGAAATCTGGTGGAGTAGAGTCAAAAGTTGCAGAAGTCCTATAGATGCACGAGAGCTTCAAAGAAGGAAACAGTTCAGTCATGCTTAACATTGAAGGCAGAGTTCCCAACCGTCCCAGTTTGGGCGGCACTGACCAGGATTCTGTGTGTTGTCCCGGTTTTTTGTTTCTTTGCGCCGGAACGGCAAAATTTTCCGCATTTATATAATGCGTACCTTATTTCAGCAGGTGACGTTTCACTACTAACTGGGTTCTTAGTCACCTCTTTTAATGTATAAATTTATCCAGGGGCCGTGGCTGCTAACGAAGAGCGTTGGCAGCACTGATTTTATTTTCATAGTAGCAACTTTGCGTTTGGAAACACCCTTTCGTTTTTGCAATATGATATATTGTTACTCTCATGTGTGTGAGTTCTTCGTTTCTTAACCTGTGGATCCTGCACTCCTACATGTCCGTCCCCTAAGCTCCGCTCAAATTGCTTTCTATTGGATCGTACATTTTGTCTCATTCATGCAATGACTTTTCTATTTCGCTACTTTACTTTTCCTTTCTTCTCTAGCTTGTATTTCACCGGTAGTAATCTTATCGACGGCACCTATCGCCATTTTCCCGGTAGTTCTCTGGCCACTCAAAAATGGTTCCTTTATCAGCAACTTTTGCTAGTTACATTTACATACCGCGATAGAACCTGACACTCTCTCCCACAGAGTAGTTGCCCCCCTACCTTTGCTCTTCAAGTTGTTATTCGCTTTCGTGTGATAATCAGCGATCAGTTTGCTTGCAAATCGAAAAAATCTAAGCACCATCACATCATCTACTTTCTTGACAGCTGCAGATGAGATTTCACTCTCCGTCGGCTTTACTTCCTTTTCCTATAAGCGTTTTGCGTATAAAGAAATAACAAAACACTGTCTTTTTATATGTTGAGAGAGTTTTCTGAGGTTGTGATCACCTGCAGGTGCGAAGATTTCTTCATATTTGTCTTTACACTAAACTTAGCCATGATTGTATTATTTGAATCGAAACTAATAAAGACATGTGTCTAGAACTCAACTCACAGTAAACTAAAACTGAGAAATTTGGATGTTTGACGAATTGTATGTGTTATCGTGTTGTCACTTCCGGCTTCGATTCCAGGCTGTGAGAGGTGTGCTCAGTTCCGCTACAGGAAAATGGAGGTGACAAACAACGGACAATTTATTGCTTGAAATTCTTTTTTCGTCTCAAAGAAACTTTAGCTGAAGCCTATGAATGTTATAGAAGGCCTTTGGAGAGTTTGTTCTTCCGCATAGCAGAACTCGAAGAGGGTTTAATATCCTTAAAGAGGAAAGCAATCGATATCAAAGGAAGGAAGGTGGACCCCCGGAACTACAAGCTGTGCTTTAACGGAAGAAAAACGTTAACACTTTACTGCCATTGTGAGAGAGGATCGTTGAATAATATTAAGAGCACTTTAACAAATTATAAAAATTTCATTGGGGGCCACCCTTGATCTTGAAAAGTTGCACACAGACGTGTTTGTGCAGGTAGTTCCAATCTGTTGAGTCACAAACAAAAGGACGTTTGTGTGCAGGTTTTCTTTCATTCAGTTGAAGATGATGTTAAAGAAAGATACGGACTTTATTAATTAGATAGACACTACTGATGAAACGAGGCTACATCATTTCGATCTCGAGAGCAAACAGCAAAGCTCTGTGTAGAAATCTACATCACATAAAAGGGGAGGGGAGGTGAAGAAAGAAAGTGGCTGCTTCTGCTGAGTATTTATGGTCATCTCATTTTTCGATATTCCAGGAATGGTTTACCAGCATGTCGTACTTGAACACAAATTGTAACCGGACAACACTACAGAATGTCCTGAAAACTCTGCAAGGCCACATCACACGCAAAACGCTACATTTCCATGCAACAAGCTGGATGCTAAACCACGATAATGCACGCCTACATATTGCAAAAGTTGTTGCTGAATATCTCATAAAAATCAACGTGAAGGTGAACCTCATCCTCCATGTAGCCCAGATTTAATCCTGTTTATTTTTCTTATGTTTCCCAAATTGAAGAATCACCGTTGTAGGAGCATTATTCATAATCAAAAGCAATTGGGAAGGCTACGGAGGTAACTAAAGGAACTGTCAATAAAAGGCTTCCAATTTTTTTTTATGACTGGTGAAAACGCTGGGACAAATGCATTGCATTCAACGGCGACTACTTTGAGAAAGGTCATCAAAATTTTGAGGATGAGAAAAAGTATGCTGTCAAAAAATTATGATGTAATTCTGTATCGAACAGCTCTCGCATTACTAAACAGCATAATGTTTATTTAGAAGACAACTTCATAAACTGCTCGCTTAAACCTATGGTGAAGTTTTAGTTATGAGCGGCTGTTACTTGTTTTCATACGACTTTGCACAGCTTGTGTGCACTGTTACGCCTAGCAACATAACTTTGTCATGAATGCAGTATCTGCCAATTCAAAGCCTGTATGTTCTTTTCTGTCTGCAGGTTATATACACTTACATGCCCTTCTGTACATTAATATATGTAGATGACATTGTGTATAGGTAATTTGTTACTATATTCTGTGCTCACAAAGTGGGAGTCCTAATCTAGAACTGTACAAATCAACGGTGTCGAACGCAGAGTGATCATAATACAGAGGGTGTCAAAAAAAAAAAAAAAAAAAGTATACACACTTTCACAGTATATGTCTATTTAATACATTTCAAAGTTGGACAGAAAAATAACAGTAATGTGTAGTATGATATTTTGTACATTAATATATGTAGATGACATTGTGTATAGGTAATTTGTTACTATATTCTGTGCTCACAAAGTGGGAGTCCTAATCTAGAACTGTACAAATCAACGGTGTCGAACGCAGAGTCGTCATAATACAGAGGTGTAAAAAAAAAAAAAAAAAAAGTATACACACTTTCACAGTAGATGTCTATTTAATATATTTCAAAGTTGGACAGAAAAATAACAGTAATGTGTAGTATGATGTTCTGTAAGTGACTCACATATATTATGATGGCATTGCTACGTTACAGGTAAACCAACAATGAAAAAATGAAGCCAAGATTATCGTATGATGTTCTGTAAACAGATGTGACTCACATTACGTTATGCTAGCGTTGCTACAACAAATTGGAGCCAAGATTATCGTTTGAACAGCGGAAAGCAATTTGAAGTGGTATTGAAAAACTGAGAATGTTGAAGTTCAAAGGCAATGGAGACGTGTGTACAGAACAGAACCGCCAACGCGAGTAACAATTGCACGCATTCGAAACAAATTTGAGACTCGTGGTACCGTCTGCGATGTTCACAAGGGCAGATCTGGGAGACCTCGCACAGCAACAAGCCCCGCATACTGTATCCTAGGCACTATCCAAGGCACTGGATAGGGCGAAGAGGTCCGATTGAGTTTCCACCGCGTTCTCCGGATCTAACTCCATTGGACTTCTACCTATAGGGAACTCTTAAGGATGTTGTATACCGTAGAAAACCAGCTACACTGACAGCACTTCGGGAAGAAAATGAAACGTCATGAGCTGCAATCGCTGAGGACACTTTCGCAAACGTTGCTCAATCAGTAGTTCAACGTACTCAGAAATGTATCGACGCCGATGGTGGGCATTTTGAGCAACTGTTGTAACTGTAAAAGTCTAAGATGATTAGTGCTCATTATTTTCTGTTTGTGTGAATTTAGTTTTGTTATGTGAACACAGTTTTTTCTTTGCTTGAAGTGTATATACATTTATGGCACCCTCTGTGTAATGGCATATCGATAGCGCACCGCAATCTTTCGTTATAACGAGGGACAATATTTTAATGCAAATACATATTTCTTTTCTGTTGTCAGAAAGTATGCTGACTTAGTATATGAGTTAATTACTAAATTTCCAACAAAAATAAACAATATTTTATTTTGCATATAATGTATATTTTGCCTGCTTTGTTAATAAGCATAATATTACACCAGCTTGCAAATTTGCTGCATATTTGCTTATTTTACATGTATATTATATAATATATTTTTATTTTATCTTCATTTTGTTTTACAAATACGATATTTCCAAATAAAATGTACCTTGGAGTAAGTCCTGAAACTTGGTCACACTTGGCAACGCAATCGATAGGTTACGTCACATCGGTGAATCCCTGCCTTATTTTGTCGTAACCGTTTCCTCAAGGTATGAAGGTGGCTGTTAAGGAGTTCTTGGAAATGAGTTCAAATGTGGTGTTATAATTATACGTAATATTAAATTTAATTTAAATTTTATTGTTTAATTTCTCTTAAGATTTATAAAAATATAACCGGCTAGTTTACACAAAGAAAATCGTTTCCAAATATTCAAACGTTAATAGTTTTAGAAATTCTATTCCGAAAATATTGCTGTAGGTTTACAATCGTTCTCCTTTTGAAACTTCAGGTTATGCAGTTCAATGATGTGGTGCTGGTATATGGTGAGGGCCTTGTTTTCGTGTAATGATGCCAAAAGGAGCGACAAAGCGAGGTTACAGGACTATCAATGCAGTTTTGGAGCAGATTTGTTAACTATAGACGGTACAATTTTGTATTGCAGAGCGTGTTAGAAAACAGTTAATTGTGACAAGCGTTTTCTATTGCTTCAACATTTGAATACTAATGTGCACAAAGATAATATTAAACTTAAATCCTCGAATAGTGTCCCTTATGAAAATTTTTAGGCGGATTTTCGAACAGTAATTTTTCACAGTTTTCCTCTGATGTGTGCAAGCATTTTTTAGCGGCAAACATATTATTGTGGAAAATCGCCAAACCCACCCTCCGAACTTTCATTGAGCAGTGTACTAAGTGTATAGTGTCAGAACAACCTTCTGTTCTTAAAAATTATGTCAAATGGTAGTGCGATTGAAAATATTAGAGATCACATCCGTCAATCGACAAAACACAAGACAGAGAAGTGCGGTTTATTGCAAATTTTATATTTGCATTTCTTCATAAGATTGAACCAACCACCCCATTTCTCCTTGCGGTAGAAAACTTGAAGCTACAAATAACTCTTCAGCTTCCACATTTTTTGTGCACTCCATGAACTTTGCTATGGCCAGATGGCATTCAGTAGGAACGCAGTATCGGTCACTCTTTGTGTGTGAATGATGTTTAACGCCCGTTTTTACTACTGAGGCACCACAGGCGGTCACTCTTTGTGACCTATACTGCGAGCTACATGGTCAAAGTTGGCATGGCTCTAGTTTGAAACGGAAAATATCCGATTTAAGGCCCTAAACACTAATTGATAGCAATTGTTTAGCTATATTATTTTAATACGTTCATTTTCATTTTCACACGTTTGTATACACGTAAAGGCTATAATGCTCAATATAAAGCCGCCTGTAGTGTCTAAGTAGTAAAAACAAGTGTTAAACACTATTAAAAATGCTCAATATACGGTCACAAACATTTAATAATAATAACTATTTAGATATGTTAATTTAAAAAATCCATTTACGTATGTTATTACGTAAGCTAAAGACTATAATATTTGATTTAAAACTCAAAACATTTTAATTATATTAATTTAATAAATTCATTTGCACATGTTTTTTATGTAGGTAATGGCTTTAATTTTCAATTCAAATAGCATATATTCGTTGATAATACGTTTTAAATTGTATAAATCTAGAAACTAGATTGTATAGATTTCATATATCAGATAAGGGCTATTACAATATATGTCTTAATGTTTGTTGGCATTTATAACAAAGTTTATAGTATAAAAATGTAACGGTTAAAAGGAACACAAACATAACCAAGAATATGAAAATATTAAACTACAGATAATAAAATTGTAATACTAAGTGCATCAACCAATGGCAAGCGTAACAACATTAATAAGGTGTACCAAGAATGAAACACGAAACAGGCTCTTTATTGTGACTAAATAGAAATGAATGAATTTCATTCGCTTAGTATACGTATATTGAAAATGTAATGCATTGTAATGAATAGTATTATTACAATCTTATATCTCAGAAAGTTAGTTATGTTGAGAGAAGTTATGTTCTAAATTCCATTAGCAGAAATCGTGGTTCTTACATCGTATAAAAAGCAGTATTTTAACATTACGTAAAGATAAGTGGCGATTAATATTTCGTGGAAGAAACTATAAAATTATTATTTGTGGTGAATGAAAGGAGTTACGAGTTTGAATTAATATCCATGTAGGAAAGTTATATGCGAGTTACAACAGAACAAAAAGCACAGCTTTCGGGAGAGAGATATAAATTATAACACGTCTGTCTCGTGTTCATTCTGCATATTCTCAGAGCATATCGTAATAATAAAAGTGTACCGTTGTGTGGTAATAACAAAACATTAATAAACTCCGTAGATTTCTATCCGTGGTGATATACTTAAAATCACACTCCTTTTACCCCAGAAGTATCAATCTGAAAAATCCAGCTGTAATACCAAACCCTGAACTATTAAGCACATTGCGGTGGTAGTTAGGAACGACGACAAACGTCTACGATGACACATAAATTTGGCACCCAACATTAGACGTCGTAGGCGTCTCTTCATTTCCGCTAAAAGTTACATTTTCCAAATATGACACATTTGACTGATCTTGCCCATGGGTTGGAGATGCAAATTTCCCGCTTGTAGATAAACTGATGTAAATAAAAGTATTTATTACATCGCCCTACAGAAAATAAGCATTTCAAGCAGCAACATCCACCAGAACCAGTTTTAACGTTATGACTTATGTGCAGCTGTATATTACAACAGGAATGTAATGAATACATTTGATCCAAATTATTGTTCATCAGTCAAAATTGCTCAAGATATATTAAAGAACATACATGTAGAAACTAGATTTTCTTAAATATCTGCACATTTTCCTTCTTAATGAATGAAAACGAGGGGCCAAGAGCGAGTAAAACACCCCTCTGCAGCAGAGATTCTTTCACAGGAGGCTAATACTATCTGATAATTATAATTAGCCTTCTATTTATTTGTTAAATGAAATTCAAGAGAACTCTCTTCAAAATTACTTAAAGTTGCAAGCAGTATAACAAACCACTTTCATATTCTATTGATCACAAATACTACATAATCACATATATCCGAATAATAGCAGCTATTGAATTATATGTCCGTCCTCGTGGTGTAGTGGTTACCACACTTCCTCCCAAACCCCAAATCGTGGGTTCAATCCCGGCCAGGATCGTTGGCTTTTTCGGGCGTAAAAATCCTAAGTATGACTTTCTTCGGAAGGGAAGTAAAACTGTAGATTCCATGTCGTAGATTTACGGCATGTAAAAGAACCTCATGCCTGAAAGAAGCGATCTCTGGGCAAAATTTTTCTGCCGTTTCATGCCCTGAATTGAATGGCCTGAAGTGTTAAACAGCGTTCGTAAATAAAACAAATCAACAATATGAACATTATATTTATCTCTCTTTTATTTACTTTTGATGCATTATTTCTTAATATGTTCTGTAATTAATATTAATTGTAGCAAATAAATATGAGGACAAAGTTATTTTCCCTTTTGCAAATTAATCTATAACATACATTATCATTATATGGCCATTTATAGTTTAACTTTAAGGCATTATGATGGTGATATGGAGATTACTAACTCTTTGGTTTGATTACACTTAAGTACCAGGTTACCTACAGGTGACTGTTCCCAAGTTCATGTCGGTGTGGAATAATCAAATGAAGATTTTCAATTGCGTTTCCGTTACCTGGTATATCCGAAATGAGAACTGACTCACCGCCATGCTTGTATTACTTTTATTATTATTATTATTATTATTATTATTATTATTTCTTTATTTCCATGTTATACAATAACAAATAGCTCTAACCTTAGTGAACATATTGTTCAGGCCATTAATAAGAATGGGATAAAAATTATATATGTAGGCACAGTGCATTTCTGATTTACGTGATTCTTTTAGAAGGATTTTACAAGCTGGTTCCTACCTAATTGTGTGAAAGTAGCTCTCCTTTATCAGACCTGACATCTTAACAGAAAGTATATCGTAAGTAAAATGAAATAAAGAAGGTCTATGGGGGAAATACTTCGGTAACAGCTGACTGTCAAACTTAACCAGCGCATTTTCTAAAAACGACGCAGTCTCGTGATGTCCGGGCCGTCGTGCGGCTGGGGGCGAACAGATTGCTGAACGTCCCCCACGTGTTGAACCACAATAGATGATGGGCAGAGTGATACATCCTTATTGCCAGTGAAGAGATTAATTTCTGGACCTACGCTCCGTCAGTACCCCCTCCATTGATATTAACTTCCGCGTTCTGTTCACCTTGTGCTGTCTGATCCACATTCCTATCATTGTTTCAAGGATTTTCTTGCCCTGAAGGAAGCCGCAACTATAACAAACAATAAATGACCATGGTGTAATAAACAACGACGTCAGACATTAGAAATGGAATATTATGATCCTAAAAGAAGGTTTTAAGTTTAAATAACATTTTAGTTATGACGCTATTTGTTAATTGACAGTTTATCGAGAATGGTGTGGATGCAGTTGATAGTATTTTCTGACACTCAACGGTTATAGCATACGATTTGCATGGGACATTTAACCGCGTGTTATAGAGCCTATTTGATTGTGTAACGGCGCGCCTTTTCTCATGCGACCGTAATCAATATAGGCACAATGAGGGTCTAGGGTGGTTGGTTTTCTTTGTTGTACAGTAAATATTACAGAAAATATACCGAAATTAATGAAGTACAATGCATCGTACTTTCAGAGATATATAGAGGGGGTCTTAGACAAGCAATTTGAGTGGGGATTCTATAATCCACAAAGAAAAGTAAGGAAGTCATTGTGGTGATAAATGACTTGAAATTAGATGTTGATAAGCCCGTGTAGGAGCGAAATGGGTAAAATTTGCCTTAGGACATCTTCAAACCTGCTTTACGAGCGAGAGAATGCCGATTTTCAAGATTTAGTGCTATAAAAATCTCTAAATCTCGGACTAATCATATGGCAGTACTGAACAACGGTTAACTCATTTGTCGTGTTATGTAGCTACACGGAAACAATTTCAGAGATTGTAGACCCTAGTTAAGGTGAGAGGCTGTTGCATTTATCATAGGTTCCGGTTCTACAGCCTAAACCCAAGATCGCGTGTTCGAACCCGGCCAGGACCGATGGATTTTTTCGGGCGTAAAAATCCTAAGTATGGCTTCCTTCGGAAGGGAAGTAAAGCCGTGGGTCCCGTGTCGTACATTTACGGCACGAAAAAGAACCTCAAACCTGAAAGAGAGCCCTCTGAGCAAAATTTGTCGGCCGTTTCACGCCCTGAGTTGAATGGGGCGCTGATGACCTGAGCTGTTAAAGAGCGTCCATAAATAAATCAATCAAAAAAAAAAAATCGGTTCTACAGAATAGGTTTATGATGATGGTGATTGTTATTATTATTATTATTATTATTATTATTATTATTATTATTATTATTTATAAAAAGTACGTATGCTCATATATAAGATGTAAAGGAAATAAAAAAGTATTAACAAAATTCGAACTCGATAACATTCATGCCCGTTTACTTAACGTCAGTACTGCGCCAGAAACATCCACCAGTTATTGTGTAGAATCATTTCGAATGGAAACTCCGATAGAAGCTTACTGACCTTCAAAAATTTAATGGCATTACTTTGAAATTTGAACATGCATTCCATATGTTTATTATCTCAAATTGTTTGTATAAGACTCTCTTACAATCTCCTAATTAAATCAAATATTCAAGGAATATTTGAATTTAATGTACACAGATGAAACAAGCTTATTGCCACCCCCCTCCTCATAAAAATTGCAGCAAACTCTTTCCACTGATGACTATTCACAAAACATTTCAAGAGGCTGCCTCTGAAAGAAAATGCAAATGTTTAAATTAACATATCAATAGTAAAATTCTAGAATATACTGTATGTCATAATTGGAATTTTAAATGACAATTATTCTTTTGGAATGTTTGTAGAAGGCTTTATTATGTACGACAACAATAATGTGTAGATTCAGAGGAAAACAAGAAGATAATTACTGGAGCCAGGTCCAGCTGTTCTAGCAACCTTGCTGACATGATTTATGTGTGTCTCTCCCTTTACATTTTCCCTCTTAATAACATCCTCTTTTGTCTCTTCACTCAGTTTGGAACCTCAATTATAATTATCTGTATGCAACACGTAGTTTTATTCTGTTCTTATACTAAAACAATTACGCAAAAAGATAAAACATGAAGGCGTGCGCTCCCATACGAATGGCGGTTTTGCAACAATCAGCTTGGGCTGTGGTAATTTTTAATTGATAAAGCTTGATTTTATTCTTAGATTATGCAATAACTACGGCTCTTTTCCTAAGTTTCATAGTAGGATGACCGACATTTGTTGCTGCCGCCTAATGCAACATTAAACTGTTTGATTGTAGTTATTTTGTAAAATAGTGTTGACTGTTTTTATATTGTCGTCTTTCACCTAAGAGCCACCGCAGAAGGAATTCTTGAAAAGCATTTCGGTTCACTTTTCTGTATCGCTGTGTTGTTCAACGGATATTTCCACTTTACAAGCTTTCGTTCGCTTGTTAACTACATGAAGTTTTGTTTTACGCTGCTTTTGTTCTTTGGTGCACCTGGCAGAGTCATACTTACTGCCTTAATCTTTTCTTCAAACAAAATGACTCTATAAAAAATGGATGTATGAATTTTAGGGAGGGGGTGGGTGGAGAGGAAGGTGGAAGTTGATGGCGTATAAAGCGAACCAGAATGTTGTGAACTATTTTATTTCTCTTTTGACATGGCATTTGTTTTTTCTGTGTCAATTTATCTCATGATGCATATCATCTTTTTGTTGCTCATTTTCAACAATATCCAGAGCATGACTTCAATTTCTTTCAGTTCGATTTCAATCACTCTTTACTATCAATACCGTACACCTTCATATTCTTCCTCTTTCACAGTTTCTCTTACTCGCCTTTCCAATTCCTTAACTTTGAAGCAATGTTGTTTAGGAGCGGGTGTAGTGTTAAGTGGTACGGCGGGTGTTCTTGAAGCCTTGGCTTTGGGAAGAGGATTGTGGGTAATAAATTCTCAGGGTCGTATTCACTGGATGTTTTGTGACTTGTGGGAGTCGACGGGAAGAGAAGGTTTCGAACACTAACCACAAAGAAGAACATACAACATTTACTGTATCTCACTTTTTATTTGTTATGTAATATTTTGTCATTATAGGTCGTACTGTCCACGTAGACCTGAGTTCTTAGCTATCACTTTTCCTACCTCCTGACTGTTAGACAACTCTTGAGCCGTCGGACTGTCTCTTACTCATTGTTACTACCAGACTTCGAATTCTTACTTCCTTCACTACTGCCTTTTGAACACCATAACTTTTTTTTTTTTTATTCCTAAGCCCCTCCTTACGCGAATTTTAATTTTATATTATTCTGAAATCAGAGTGAATTCCGAGCTTCCTTATTGGATATCCTCTAATATCCATTCACGCGCAGACTGGCTCTGATTTGTACGATTTAGAACGGTGTTCATTGGTTATTCTTATTTCTTCCCCTACACTCCTACACTTTTTTTCGGCCCGTTCTTTTCCCAGAAAAAGCCTCGGTTATAAATTTCGGTTTTCACCTTTCATGCTGGATCTATTTAGAAATTGCTCTTTTCTCCCTTAGTTACTTTTAGATTGACAAATATCCTCGTAGATAACGCACGTTTTAACCCACCTGTTTGCTCTCTCTATTTCCTGGGAATATGTTATTTTTGCGGCGAGGCCCTTTAATGTGCCCTACACTATTTCACATCTGTCATCTTCGATAAATTCTCGGAAATCTGCATTTCCTACGTGTGGCGCACCTCCCTTTGTCTCCCTTGTTCCATTAGACAAACAATGCATTACCCTAATGGTTTTTTTTTTTTTTGAGTAGTGTTTAACGCCCGTTTTTACTACTGAGGCACCACAGGCGGTGGACACTGATGATACATGAGATGAAATGATAAATTGGGAAAGGATATTTTTTTTTTTTTTTTTTGAAGGAAGGAAGCGTTCCAGGCCTAAGTTTAGGTACCTCCCCGGCATTTGCCAGTTATGAAGACTGAGGAAAACCTGGAAAAAACCCCAGTCAGGGAGGACGGTCCTGGCGGGATTCGAACCGCAGACCTCCCGCTCACGAGTCCGTGCCTTAACGACCTCGGCCACCCGTGGCGGTACCCTAATGGTGGAAATGGCTCTTTACAATATGCGGGCAATGTTCGCTCTAAAATATACACACACAGATAAAAAATAACAAATCTTAGCCTATCTCTGTCTCTTTCCACTATCTGCTTTCCCCAGGTGAACCGCCGACAAACCTTTACTTAAACATATAATACAATAGCTCTTGCAAAAAGGCTTTCATACAGGTGTAAATATCTGAGCAGACAGGAATATCTTGTGCATATCGGAGCTAGGTGAGCTAGGTGGAAGTATTGTATCCATTTTTCAGGGGTGCCATCACAATAGTAGAACCTGAAAAATGATTACAATACTTCCACCTTGCTCCGATATGCACAAAATATTCCGTCTGCTCAGATTTTACATACACACAATATTAATCTTAGCAATATTTACAATATGAAGTTAATATTAAGGAGCTATAATTTTCGGCTACAACTTGCAATATCAGGGACTGTTGGCTCATTTAGAGATTTAAAACTAAATTAATAGAACATATTTATGTCAATACACTATAAATTAAATGGTTATTTTACGAGGGTACGTCTATAACTTTCCGACCTAACCATTTTCTAGATATGATAAACACAAAAATTATATTTCACTTTTCAATATAGTTACTCTTTATTGCAATACACTTCTCACGTCTTTGAATTAGCATTTAGATCCACCCCCCCCCCCACAAAAAATCTTGTCTGCAAAATGGGCATAAATATCATCCATCACTTTGTTGCACTTAAATTTTCGTCCTCGAAGATCCTTCTTGAGTTTTGAGAAGAGGAAATAGTCACTGGGAGCTAGATCTCGGCTGTAGGGTGGACGGTCAATCTCCTTGAAGCCACATTTCTTCACAGCTTCCTTTGCAGCAAGATCTGTGTGCACAGGCGCGTTGTCGTGAAGAAGGCGCACACCACCACTCAGCTTTCCTCGTCTTTTCTCTTTGATGGAGGCACGTACGTAGTCTGTGCAGTGGACCAGAATAGTACTCCCCATTTACTGTGGTGTTCCTCTCCTTGAAGCCAATGAAGAGTTTTCCTTCACAGTACCAAAAGATAGTGGCCATGATCTTCTTGGTTGACTGAGTGACCTTGACCTTTAGAGGCGTGCTACGCCAGTTTTACGCCACTCCATTGATTTTCTTTTGGACAAGGCATCATAGAAGAGGATCATAGTTTCATCTCCTGTAACAATGGCTTGCAGAACTTCTCTCTCGTTGTCACGGCAGAACTCCAAAAATGCCCGACAACAGATGACTCGTTGCTGCTTTTGGACTGAGGAAAGAAGTCTAGGCATCCATCTTGCACTAAACTTATTCATGTTTAAATGTTCATGAATAATTCGAAGGACTGTTGTTTTAGAAGGGCCCAACCTTGCTGCTATTTCTGTTACTTTGAGCCGCAGGTCTTCCATAATTTCTCCTTCCACAAGAGCGAGCGATGTTTTCAGGAGTGAGCACCTCCAAGGGCCGACCTACACGCTCTTCGTCTTCAATGCTTTCTCGACCCATTCGAAAACGTTTGGCCCATTCCTTTACGGTAGAATATGAGGGAAATGCTTCCCCATATACACCATCCAACCGCTGTTTAATTTAATTTGGAGTAAGTTCTTTTTTTGTGAAGAACTTAAAACAATTCGACACTACATTTTGAACCTGTCACAATCTTCTACACGTAGCCTTCTTTATGCAACTATATCTGAACAACTGGACACAGCGGAGCGGAAGTTACAGCTGCATTTATTTACTTAACAGATAAGATATGACGCCAGATAAGGATTTTGTGAAGGCGATAGCTTATGGAAACTTATGGGCCTTCCCCTTGTACTTACATATATTACATATTAAGTAAATTATTAATTTCCTAGATATAGAGTACACAGTATGATAACATTTCATTTTAGCAGCATTCTACTACTGATTCCTAAGGCTTTACTGTACAAAACGCTCGTTCTGAAAATTCTATACTTAAGAATGTTAATTATTGTTCCATTAAAATTACAAAATTGCACTATGAAATGTTTTTGTATGGAGAACATATCTAAGGCATCAGATTTCTTTTTGACATGGTATTTGTGAGAAATGTTTTGTTCTTTACAAAGTGAAAAACAGTGTTTAAATATCACTGAAATAATGATTACTATAGGTGTATTTATCAAACGGTTTCGTTTATGATTTGTTGTATCGTGTTTTCATTGATAAATTATAGTAATACCAGCTAAGGATAATTTTGTTTTCAATTTTTTAAATTGAGAAAGTTGTGTGGTTCACAAGTTTCACTTTAAATTTTATTTGGGAAATATGAATCATATTTATCAAAGTAAGTTTTTTGAAACTACAACGGGGCAACAAGGTCTTCTTTGATCTGGAAAATAATGACATCACAAACTTCTTTTCTTACCTGTTTAGCTCTAAGCAATGAATTTATCTGCTTTTAAAGCAGAGAATTGTAGAAATTCTTTTCTAACTTTGTGAATTTGTTTTTCAAACGAATGTGACCTTGCAAGTGCAGCACCAATGCCTCTTTGCTTGCATAACTGATCAAAAAGTTGTCTAGGTATATGCGACATTATTCTATTAAAATATGAAAGGCATGTTTGAAGCTGTTATTAGTGGGAGCTTTCGACGGACGAGTGCTAGGAAAATTAATTTTTGGTAGCCTCCTGTCAGTGTAAAATTATCTTCAAGTACTGAATGATTTCTTTCTTGTATTAAATTTGTAGTTACACTAAGTGTATTAAAGTTCCATGCTCGAGGAACCGAACTCTGTTTTTAGTGTTTCACTATTGCTTGCACACTACTAGAAGAAACCATCATATGGAGCCCTGTCCTATATTTTCGTAATTAATTTCTGTTTATTTCCATCAAGTTCAAGTTTTCATTTTGTTAGAAAGCATGAAGCTAGCGAGATTGCAAAATATTTGCACTGGTTTACCATTCACATTATATCTAAATACAACAGTCACCTGAATTGTATGGAAAACATCACCTGTTTCCTCTTCTATAAAGAATACAATTCCATGAAGCTATATGATCTAATGGAACACCATAAAATAATGTTAGTTTTCTTGTAATGAACATGAAGAAGCCTGCCAAACAACTTCAAATGCTTTACTCGAAACGGGTCCACATCGCTTGCTTCGCTCGTGCCTTGCGTACAGTAGCCGAAGAAGTTGAAAAAAGTTGTCTGGAGGAAGGCAGGCAGAAAATGTCATCAAGGCCGCTCCTTGAATACGCAAATTGCAAAGAAAAAGCTTCTCTATTGGCATTTTCTTTACAGCTTGTGACCCATAAAGGGGGGAAGTTTGGCGAAATATACATTCAAATTACCTTGTTTTGTCTCAGGATTAAAAACTGCATCTGTGTGACAAAGATACCAAATTTTTATTTTACTTTTTTCAGCCTAATGTGATGCAGACCCTTATTGATCGCCACGGGTGGTCGAGGTCGTTAAGGCGCGGACACGTGAGCGCGAGGTCTGGGGATCGAATCCCTCCAGAACCGTCCTCCCTGACTGAGGTTTTTTCCAGGTTTTCCCCAGTCCTCATAAATGGCAAATGCCGGGGAGGTACCCTAAACTTAGGCCTGAAACATTTCCTTTCTTAAAAAAAATCCTTTCCCAATATATAATTTCATATCATGTATCATCAGTATTCGCCGCCTGTGGTGTTTCAGTAGTAAAAACGGGCGTTAAACACAATTTAAGTGTTTAACTGCAAGTGGACAATCACAGTTTTCACTCAACTCAGCTTTTATTAGTGTCGAAATACTTTTCTTTTGGAAGCTATAACGTTGTACACCAAAACAATTTTTGGAAACGTATGGGAATTAATCTGTTCAAAGAGAATTAAGTATAGGAAAATGTTGGTTGAGTCAACGCTATTGCGCCATGGTGAAAAGAATTCTAGAAGAAGTTTCCAACAAATGAATCTGGATTTTAATCCATTTTACCTACTGGATTTCTCTTTACCTTACTCCAGATGTCAACAGCACCAGGTGGCCTTTTCCATTCCTCGTTGCCTAGTGGGCACAGAACCGCTTTTCGCGATAGAAATCTGTTCGTTGTTTAACTTAATCAGTTATCCTTATACATTAAAGAATATCAGGAAAATGTTCTTTTCGTTAGCACACGAAGTACGGAGCGTGATAGAGTGGAGTTCATGCATCACATTATCGTGGTTAACTAAGTGGGAAATTACTTCTCAAGTTAACCGTTAAAACTCGACGTGCGACTTGATTACTGCATTCACTTGTCGCTTGAGAGAACAGAGAAAATCCTCAATATGTTCATTAACGCAGTTCGCTGTTCTAGATTGTAACTTTTATGGCACGTTTTTTGCATTTTTTGTTTGTTTACATGCGGAGTGAAATTAAAAGAAACGCAGTTTAGCCAACCAATGTTACAGGTCGTTTTGTTGGCAATGATATGGTTGGAAATCTAGATCTTTGGGAGGAGACGGAATCAAAGCGTTCCTGCTCAACACTGAGTGCCTGGAACAGGCAACAGTTCAACTATCGCTCGGTAACATGGTTGCGTGCTGCTTTTCATCATTGAGGCGCAATTCCTGTTCTTTTAATTTGGCGCTACAGCCCGGGATAAGCCTAATCCTGCCCCAGGGACCTCTGCATTCTCCACGTTCGTCTTATAACTTCATTGATAGAGGGCAGTAATGCATTTGATCAGCATGCCAGCACCTCGCCGGTCACATGTCACACAGTTTTCGTGATCGAAGAACGCCACCTCTCCATCAGGCAGCTTCCCAATTACCCATACGAGGTTGGGGAGCCCTGTTCCAGAACCCGTTGACTTAGAAAAATTCCTAAGTAGGTACCGGGAATCGGATCCGGGCTTCTCCGCCAGCAGTCAGTAACGTTAACCACTAAATCAAATAGGTGGTCGTTGACGCACAATATACTCGTATAGGGGGAGGGGGGATACAAAGGTCTTAAAGATGAAATATCCAAATATGTTTCATGAGACCTGCGCATTTTGTCACAGATAGGAGGAGGAGATACAGCGTTTGTTCACAGATTGATCTCAAACATTAAAACGGTTTTTCTAAAAGTCACATCTACACTCCTTGGATTAAACCCTTCCACTCCATAACCCAATTTTGCTGGTTGATGCACTCGACGAATAGTTTGTTAATTGATTGTTATATGCCGAGTTTCGTTAAGAAAAATAAAAAATTGCGACCGCTAGAGCGTTAACATATATATAATATAAATGAAACAAAAAGTAACACTATGAACAATGTAACTAAAATAATAATAATAAAAACTAAAGAAGCAGAAAAAGAATGAAACACTTGGATAGACACAGATTATCTCTCGCTATATTTCGAACTTCGGAGTGTTTCTTTAGTTATATATATAAATTAACAGTAATTATAGAAGCTTTAAAAGGATAAAACACTAAAATAAAGTCACACTTGAAATCGCTATATTTCGAACTCGTTCAGTTCTTCTGTATGATATATATTTGTATTTTTTTTTTTTTTTTTTGTCTTTTTCGGTGCTTAGTAGGTACGATCGATGAATATTTGGAGGAAAGTTTATTCAAAACGAATTCTATTAGTACAATCGCAATCCTTTGGAATTCGCTAAAAAATAAATTAGATGTATTACGGGTACAACTGCAATAGCTTCATTCCTTTTGAATTCACTAAAAGACGGACATAGAAAAACAATTATCACTTTAGACTTATACCTCCTTTACTCGAAGAAACGGAAGGTATAAGGTTCCAGTTGTTTACTACGATAGATATGTAATAAGATGTTACATTTTTCAATTCGTCTTATATGTTAAGGCCTCAGCGAAGAAAATATATCTATTACAGTTACAAAAGTGCACGTTTACTTTATTGTGTCCAGGCAACAATTATTATATCGCTTGAGTTCAAAGCGTGTTTTATATTTTATATGGCTTTTGAGTTTTAAGCATATTTTATCTTTTAATAATAATATAACGATTAGCTTTTGTTCCCTGGAAACGATGAATAAATATACGAAATTGTAAATTTATTTCCTGAATTTTGAAAATAAATTTCGTTAAATATACCAAATGTAGATAAAATATTGTGGATAACAAGTTACAAAATTAGCTTTTAACTAATTGTCAAAATAATTTTAAGACATTGTGGTTTCTTTTAAAATGATAAAATAAAGATGTAAGGGTTATTTTAAGTGTAAAATATAATGAGGATATTGTTTCCTAACAGTAGAACGGAAAAAACCGTGTTTTTTTATCAATAAGGATTATTTTGAATAGTGTTTAACTGAGGCACCACAGAGGGTGGACACATATGATACACGAGATGAAATGATATATAGGGAAAGGATTTTTAAGGAAGGAAACGTTCCAGGCCTAGATTTAGGGTACCTACACGGCATTTGCCACTTATGAGGAGTGAGGAAAACCTGAAAAAAACCTCAGTAAGGGAGGGCGGTCCTGGCGGGATTGGAATTCCAGAGTTCCCGCTCACGAGTTTGCGCCTTAACGACCTCGGCCACCCTTGGCGGTATCAATAAGGATAGGAAACTAAGAATAGAACGGGAAATTAATGTAAACAATACGTAGCATTTCTTTGTCTAATAATGCAGTACAGTAGAGGATTTCTTATCAATAAGAATGTGTTTAATGGAACATAAAATAATAAATATAATTTTTAACATAAAAAGAAATATTCACTTTAATACCTAGCGCACAAAACAGAAACAATTCGTCTGGACTAGAGTGAAATTGATTCTCGAGCGCCTTCTGATGCTTTCCCATGCCTCTTTACGTGACTTCCAAGAGCAATCGCCGTTCTTTCTGTCCTGTTGTCCAAACCATGGACTGCACGATATATTGGGTTGAGGTATGGGGATTTCGGGGGCATTCAATGATATGAACTCGTAATTATGAAGTATGCACACTGCTGTTTGTGCGCATGATTAATGATCGGCATTTCCTTCTTGAATAAACAGCTCGAAAGGTGAGTAGCAAACTGCCTGTCAGCACTTCGGCGTACTCTTCCGAATTCGTGATCCTCAACACCCCAACATACCTGCGGTCAAACATCTCAACAACCTGTTCGGGAGAGTATCTGGTATTGTCAGGTCGTCAAAACAGCAGTCTTCCATCCTCATCTGAGGAAATTATCTTCATCTGCCCAGAATTCTGCAGGAACAGGAAGATATTGCAAACAGAAAACCTTTGAGCCTCACGGTGTTGTCTTTAACACGTTTTTCTTTTTAGATCTCAGCTCCATTGAGCCTCTTTCTTAAGATCTGCGAGCTAACTTGGAGTTTGAGGGTTTTCCCCAATAAAAATGTGGCAGAAGAAGATTCCTCACGCTAATTGCGGTCATTTGTTGATCTTTCTCTCCTGTCGCCTTGCTGGGATCACCAGATTCACTTACTTTTTAAGCTATCCTCCCCTTCTTTCTGGTAACGGCGAATCTAATAGCGAACACACTTTTCGCTTCGTTTTACATTGGATGTGGGACGCCAACACTTCCACATGACAACTATACATCCTCTTGTTACCTCGAAATTGAATGTCCCTATTCACAATGAAAATTAAACGTAAACATAATAAAATAAGACATAACACGTTAACTTAGTAGTATGTAGACGTTCACATTGAAAGACGCAAACGTACGTATTAGCCAATCAAAAATAAGAACAAGCGAAGATCAACTAACAGCTGATTGAAAATGGCTGCTTCTGAGCAGAAGGCGATAGCGTTTATTCATAAGCAAAGTGCAGTAATAATTTGCTTGGAGTAATATGAGCAAGAATAGCTTTCTTATAATGCAATTAATCTTTTGTCCATTGACACCATTCTGTCTACAGAGCCACTGATCTTCAGCTCTCTCTACCATAACTTGCTCTTACACGGAGCACGGAAATCAAGTGCAACTCCTGTTAGTCCCGAGCGATCGGAAAGAACCGCTGTACGTGGTCGCAGTGTAAATGTTGCATGTATTATTTTTTTTTTTTTGTTAATCATAATGATACCTACGCGTTGTCCTCCATAACTTTTAAATATAAACTGATAGGGTATTGTTATGTAGGTAAAATATTGTAACAGTGGCAAATCTGCTCTTATTGGAATTCGCAATTAATTCAATTCATATATATATACACTAACACTAACCTCGGGTAAATCCTATAAACAGGTGAACCCGTAGTTTTTCGTAAATATAAACTGATAGGGGCGGATAAATCACTGTACAGCAAGCAGCAAGTATTGCATTTGATTTCCGTGCTCCGTGTATGGATAAATTCTACCATAGAGCTATTCAAACAGGGCAGCTGTGTTCTGATTGGCTTATTTCTTAAGTTTAAGTTAAATGTAGAGGCAAAACCTTGGACCTTGCAATCATCTAAGTTTAGGTCTAATTGTACGTTTATTTTTATGTTTACGTGATTCATTGTGAATGGTCCATTACAATACATGGCATCTAGCTTTTACGTTTAAGTTTACATTACGTTTAATTTTCATTGTGATTGGGGCCTAAGGCATGGTGGACAACGAATAACAAAAGTTCTTACAGCACGAGTAACTTGTGGTGCAGCCGAGAAAAAGTAGTGCGCAGAGAGAGAGAGAGAGGGGGGGGGGGAGTGAGAATACACTATGCACAGATTTATCTCTCTCTCTCTTTTTACTAGACTGACCAGACGTTCCAATTTTACCGCTGCAGTCCAGATTTTCTCGTGAATGTCTCAGTTTCCCCAGAAAAAAATTTGGAACTCATAAATGTTCCAATTTTATCATGGAGCAAAATGCATTCAATATTTTCTCATTAGTTATATTTATTCTTACCATTTTGAGCAACACGGAACTGAGGGAGTAAGAAAATCTGATCAGCTTAATTTTGATATAATGAGATATATAAATATATTATTTCATTCTGTCAAGGTCATATACAGTGAGTGCTAAAACATGTATACTTCAAGCAAAGAAAAAACTGTGTTAACATAAAACAGAATTGACACAAACAGAAATGATAAGCACTAATCATCTTAGACTTTTACAGTTACAACAGTTGCTCAAAATACACACTATCGGCGTCGATACACCTATGAGTACATTAAACTACTGATTGAGCTACGTTTGCGAAAGTGTTTTCAGCGATTGCAGCACATGCAGTTTCAATTTCTTCTATGGTATACGCACCCATGAGTCTCAAATTTGTCTCGAATGCGTGCAATTGTTATTCGCGTTGGCGGTTCTGTTCTGTACACGTGTCTCCATTGCTTTTGAACTTAAGCATTCTCGGTTTTCCAATACCACTTCAAAATTGTTTTCCGCTGTTCAAACGATAATCTTGGCTCCATTTTGTTGTAGCAACGCTAGCACTACGTAATGTGAGCTACATCTGTTTACGGTACATTATACAATAATCTTGGCTTCGTTTGTTCATTGTTGATTTACGATAATCTTGACTTCATTTGTTCATTGTTGATTTATTTGTAACGTAGCAACGCTATCATAATATGTTAGTCACGTCTGTTTACAGAACATCATACTACACTTTACTGTTGTTTTTTCGGTCCAACTTTGAAATATATTAAATAGATATCTACTGTGAAAGTGTGTATACATTTTTTTGGTACTCTCGGTATTTTGTATTATGTATTTTTAAAAAAGAACTGCTATTATCAATTCATTTAGCTGATAAACGTTAGTGTGTTGGTATGTAAATAATCAAGTGTTTTTGTGCATTACATAATGAGTGTAATTTGCAACCTCTACATTAAATATATTTGCTCCAAAATGTAACAATTATAATTGATTACAATATTTCTGAATTATTTCACTTGTGATTAATGTTAGGTTTCCTTTCTAATATTAAACGTGTATTGTTGGCATGCGTTCAGTCGCATGGTTGTTATTATTTATATCATTATTTTTATTAACATCATTCATCACAAATCAGGTAAATTAATGATGGGCAAATATTGAAATGGAGTGTATCGGATTTTAACACGGGAAAGCTGATCACTTATTAAAGTGGAGTGAGAGCAGTCGGGTCAGTTGGCAGACCTGGTAAACCAGATCCTGCTCACTGTTCAGCCGTAATGTTGCTCCAAGGACAAACAGTAGCAGACTGTAGGATTTCAGCACGTTACTCAGTCGTTACAATGTCGATTGCAAATGATGGATATCACTCACTTCGGAACAAAGTGGACAATTGTGTATATATATTAAACAATTCTGCTAAGAGATGCTTGTATCTTAACCAGTTAACCTGTCTACTGATATGGTTGATAGTTGTGAATCCGATACTTAAAACTGTTCTATTATGTTTTTCCTCCTTTTAAAACTGTACTCTGTAGATTGGATTGCCTCTTCATATTTCATCCATCACATTTCATCCATTGTAAATGACAGGTAACACGAAAAAAATTTGAACTGAAGCATCTTTTCAGGATGCATAATGTATGTACATGGTAGGAAGCATTGTTTTACAGCAATATTAATAAAACTGTATTAAGTTCAACATATATAAATGGGAGTATGAAAAGCTTAAAACTGTTCTATTATGTTTTTCCTCCTTTAACAGACGCTCGTTAGTGCTGGCGGTGTAGTGATAAACATACTTGGCTCCTAAACCCAAGATCGCGGATTCAATCCCGATGGATTTTTTCGGGCGTAAAAATCCTAAGTATGACTTCCTTCGGCAGGGAAGTAAAGCCGTGGGTCCCGTGTCGTACATTTACGGCACGAAAAAGAACCTCAAGTCTGAAAGAGAGGCCTCTGAGCAAAATTTCTCGGCCGTTTCATGCCCTGAATTGAATGGGACGCTGATGATCTGAGATGTTAAAGAGCGTCCGTAAATAAATCAAATCAACAAATAATAGACACTTGTTGAGATCTATTATTGCAGCCACAAGTAAACTATTTGCAAAACAACTTTCATTACATTACAAACTAATATTATAAACTTTTCATTGAGCTTCTCTAAAGCGATACATGTCTGATGACATGTGGGGCAGTTTGCGTAGTACACTGTAGATATATACTTAACCTAAACCACCTTCTCGCATTCTATTGCTTATTTCATAAAGTTATCATTATAATTGGCCTACAATATGAAACAACTTTAAATCGGCCGGTGTAAAACTATACTCTGTAGATTTGATTGCCTCTTCATATTTCTTCCATCACATTTCATCCATTGTAAATGACAGCTAACACGAAAAAATTTTGAACTGAAGCATCTTTTCAGAATGCATAATGTATGTACATGGTAGGAAGCATTGTTTTACAGCAATATTAATAAAACTGTATTAAGTTCAACATATATAAATGGGAGTATGAAAAGCTTACCCGATGATTTTCTCTTGTACATTACTTCTGATCCATCAGAACACCCAACAATAAACTGATCGCCACGGGTGGCCGAGGTCGTTAAGGCGCGGACTCGTGCGCGGGAGGTCTGGGGTTCGAATCCCTACAGGACCGTCTTCCCTGACTGAGATATTTTCCAGGTTTTACCCAGTCCTCATAAATGGCATATACCGGGGAAGTATCCTAAACTTAGACCTGAAACGTTTCTTTCCTTAAAAAAAAACCCACTTTTCCAGTATATCATTTCTTCATGTATCACCAGTGTTCACCGCCTATGGTGCCTCAGTAGTAAAAACGGACGTTAAACACCATTAAAAAAGCAATAAACTGCCTTTATGGATTTATTCCAAAAGCATTTTCGTCAGCCCTCATAAATAGAAAGTGCCTAGGAGGTACCCTAAACTTAAGTCTGGAACATTTCCTTCTTTAAAAAAAATCCTTTCCCAATATATCATTTCATTTCATGTATCACCAGTGTCCTTCACTTGTGATGCCTCAGCAGTAAAAACGGATGTTAAACACCATTAAAAAGAAAGAATTGCAAAAGTCCCTGGTAATTAATTTCTTAATGAATTACTTCACCCACCTCATCATTAATACCAACAAAGTCTAAATGCACTCCACGTTTGCAGTAAGAAGCCTGGTCTTACCTAGAAATAGCAAGTTCATACTGAGCCACTTGAATCTTTTCCAACTTTCATTTTAAAATATTTTATCGCATTGAAACTCCTTATTTGCAACCTGAAATACCTTCCCTTAGTTCAGAAATCCTTTCGAATTTTCATAAAACTTTTAACCAAGTCAAGCTTTATATGAAGAGGTGGAATTAGCATTTTTTAATCTCTTGCTGCTTAGTTTTCCAGCTATATCTAATATAATGTCCAACTGTATGCTGATTATTCCATAGACACGGGAAACAACAACGTTTTCTAACCTCGCCAAAGCAGCACATTTATCTCATTTGCATGGAGGATGAAAAACTACTTCCAAACACATGTTCAAACGAATTTATACGGAGATAAATTGACTGTCATAAAAATTTAGAGAGTTTCTTTGCCTTTTTCAGTATGTAAATTTAAATAAATATTTATTTGGAAGTCTGACTCGTGTGAGTTGATTGCAAACCAAAATAGAAAGAAAAAAAAAACCATCATACATTGAAGGAAAAGAGATTGCAATGTAGTAACAACAAAGAAGGAGTGTTGTAAATACTATGAAATGAGTATAGTACTATTATTTTCATTATTTATATTTATTTCGGAATTGTTTCTCTTGAGCCAAGCAAAAGGCATGTTACTGATATAACACTCAGCTGATGCAAATTTAGAAAATGTGGTATCATTAGTTCCTGAGCAATAAATATTTCCTTTCCTTGGTAGTTAGCGCCCCTGATACATTTAATTAGCATACATACGAGGATAGGTCCACAAGTTTACGGCCTAATCATTTTCTAGATATGATAAAGACAGCAGCTATATTTCAATATAGTTAACCTTTATTGTAATACACTTCTCATATCTTTGAATTAACGTTTCAATCCCCCCCACAACAGTCAAAAGTCTTATCTGCAAAATGGGCATAAATAGTATCCATCATTTCTTCGTCACACATAAATTTTCGTCCCTGAAGGTCCTTCTTGAGTTTTGAGAAGAGAAAATAATCACTGGGAGTTAGATCTGGGCTGTAGGGTGGATGTTTGATCTCCCTGAAGCCACATTTGTACACAGCTTCCTTTGCAACAAGAACTGTGTGTACAGGCGCGTTGTCGTGAAGAAGGCACACACCATTACTCAGCTTTCTTCTCCTTTTCTCTTTGATTCAGAATCTGATAATCTGTGCAGTAGGCCAGTATAGTACTCCCCATTTACTGTGGTGTTCCTCTCCTTGAAGTCATTGAAGAGTATTCCTTCACAATCCCAGGCCATGATTGACTGAGTGACCTTGGCCTTTAGGGGCGTTACTTCGCCAGGTTTACGCCTGCCACTCCATTGATTCTCTTTAGGACAAGGGATATAGCAGAGGACCATATTTTCATCTCCTAAAACAATAGTTTGCAGAATTTCTGTCTCATTTCCACGGTAGAGCTCCAAAAATGCCTGACAACAGATGACTCATTGCTGCTTTTGGACTGAGGAAAGCAGTCTAGGCACCCATCTTGCACTAACCTTATTCATGTTCATAAATAATTCGAAGGACTGTTGTTTTAGAAAGGAAAAAGATGCTTTCCTTGCCGCTATTTCTGTAACTTTGAGTCGCCGGTCTTCCATAATTTCTCTTTCCACAAGAGCGAGCGATGTTTTCAGGAGTGGGCACCTCCAATTGTTGACCTGCACGCTCACCGTCTTCAGTGTTTTTTTCGACCCATTCGAAAAAGTTTGACCCATTCTTTTATGGTAGAATATGAGGGGGATGCTTTCCCATATACACCGTCCAATCGCTGATTAATTTATTTGGAGCAAGTCCTTCTTTTGTGAAGAACTTAAATACAGCTCGAAACTCCATTTTGAACATGTCACAGTCTTCTACATATAGCCTTCTTTTTGCAACAACTGAACATAGCATAACTGGAGCTGCAATTAGTTACTTAACAGATAAGGTATGACACCAAATAAGGCTTTTGTGAAGGCGATAATCCTTATCGGCAAGACCGGAAACTTATGTACCTGCCCTCGTAAAATAATTGGATGTTATTTCAAAATTACCGAACTATATTTAAACTGATCTGAACTAAAGTAAGCGTATCCTTTAAATTTGAAAGAAGCGTATAAGAAGTTGTTAAAAGCGTTATCGCACTTACTCGTGCTAAGCTATGAGTATATTAAGAACCTATATTTGCTTTAACCCGGTCTCTGCTTCTGGGGGCAGGCGACGTTACATCCGATGAAGGATGTGGAAGCTGTAGTCGTAGTCCCTTGAATGTCTACGCTTCATCCACCCGGGACACTTCCTCTATCAACGGGACCGGTTGAGAATGTTCGTTTAAAATACGCAAATACTCGGAATAACAGATATACTGTGGGATTTATTTCTGCTGGTGTTTATCACGAACCGGATTTAGTTACGAAACGATCTTGGCTTAAGGAGTAAATTCTATTCTTACTTCTCGTCAAAGACAAGATTACGATCTGTTTTGGTGGCAATGAACTTCAGTTTTAGGTATACAGCCCGTGCGGATACTTCCTGCGACACACGACAAAGTGTAATATTTCTACGAGTCGACGAACTAACTCATTAGGAACGCGTCAAGTGTTGCGCTCTCGAAAACAAATATCAAATCTGCGTGGCGATGAGCTAACTTCTTTACGATGATGACAGCGTACTCGCAAACAGATAACACCTACTTAATAATTTCGGAGCTGTTATTAGCTAAACACGTGCTTCCTTACGCAGTAACTTCGACGTGCATCTTCACTCAGTACCCTGGTAGAATCGTTTACATGTACCTCTATGCAGTAACTTTAAAAGAATCCTCTCGAACTGAGAGAATCGCCTCTTTATATACTGTAAAATGGCTTGGATTCCATGCGGGTTCCTCCAATCAACAGGATTCACAAAAGTAAGCTCAAGCTCCCGGCTATACTTCAAAATTTCGAAACACAAGAAAATTACTGCCTCGCTTACTACTAAAAGACTGAATTCGGCGTACAGATCGTATCTCGCACAGCTGGAAAAAAAAAAAAAAAAAAAAAAAAAGGGACATTAAAAACACATTTAACTCGGCTTTCCTCTAACTCTTATAGTTATATTGGGCAGCATAGAAAACTTTTCACTGTCAGCTACGAGAAGCCTACGTCATGAAAATATACAAATTCTTATTCTAACATTACACATTGGAATGTCCACTCTATATTTACACCATTAAACACACGACTAAATAATAATAAAGATTACAATGAACTGTATGAGCAAATTATGTTTTAACATAATCACGGGGAACATCGATATATACTGTTTCAGCTTTTGGAGAAGTCAGTTCTCAAATTACGTGTGTCGTCGAAGATTTTCTCAAAAATGTTTATGCTTAGAGTAAGCTAGGCAAGAAGTGATGAATTTCATAGTGCAACAAATGACGCTGTGACCACAGGCGTCATATACGTTCACGTAAAGTGAATGTAGCCGATATGGGTAACTAACTCCGTTTGACTTACATTATTTTTGCAGTAACTGAACAATAATGCTACATATTTACTAGGATGACGCTGTTCCTTGGTCAGCAACACTGCCCATTAAGTCAGCAAAGCTCGCAATAGGACAAAGGGGAGCAGTATGTGTCCCTTCTTAGTGCACTCTCCGGGTATGGTGCCTACCCTACTGCGGTACATATCCTGTGGTGCGTAACCTGCAGGTTCAGTTTGTAGGCGACCACACAGGGAAAGATACACTATGAGGGGATTATTGTTCTGAATTTTTTGAGGTGGGGAGGGGCTTAATGAATTTTTCATGTTCCTGTCTTAAAAGGTTTTTTTAACCTTAACAATGTTTTGAATTCCAGTTTTAACGCGTTTTTTTTTTTTTTTTTTTTTTTTTTACTGTTGGTGTTTCCTTGAGTAGGGTTTGGCAAGACCTTCAAATATTTGGTGGG
Source organism: Metallyticus violacea (assembly GCA_030762175.1). Lineage (NCBI taxonomy): Eukaryota > Metazoa > Arthropoda > Insecta > Mantodea > Metallyticidae > Metallyticus > Metallyticus violacea. Next base: position 76,525,162 of record CM060838.1, read on the forward strand.
GCTGCAATTTGTTGATCAGGATTTTATTTTATTTAATATTGGCCTAAAATATCGGCGTTAATGCTAATATTAGTGTGACGAGAAATAGACTACCTGCTAGATGTATGCTGTGTCACTAATCCCATATATTCGTGTTATGGTAACTTCCATTTCTTCAATTTCAGTTATGATTCAAAATTATATTGTATACCAAATAAGTTTGAAAGCTTTATAATCATTTGTATACATCTTGTATTTTTTCACGCAACATAACTTCCTTTTTTGCAAAGTATACGACACGTTTTGACAAGTTTACAAACATATGTAAAAATGGTAGTGTAACATTGTGGAGATTGTCAGTACAAATATTTTGGATAAAAAAAAAAAACAGACTTTTGTAGAACATGTTCATTTTGTTCCATAGTAATGTTTCTAAATTGTGTATCTTCAAGTACAAAGTAGGAAAATGTATTATAAAAAGGCCTCCATAAACAAAATATAAAAATGGGCATGTTCATTACAATTATATTTACACTGTTTACATTGAAGTCTATTTGACATTTTTTACAAAACTGTCGTGACCTGAAATGTTAATTTTGAATTTATAAACACGCACAAACAAATTAAAACCAAATGGAAGTTGCACAACGAAGACATTCGTAGAATGGTCGGTAATGTTTTCTACGGACTTGGTATATTATACAGTTAACAAGCACATAGAGTCTGGCACTGTAAATACACAGGATTATATCTATTAGATACTTTACTGTACTATAATTACTTCTAAATACTACATATGAATATGCCTATAACAGTTGCAACGTTTGCAACAATACACACTACACTTATTTATGTAGTATTTCATATTTGGAACCTCCTATCTCATCACACGAATGTTGCTATAGTGAAACTTCACTACAAAGGAAATTCTTGAAATATTTGTAGTTGGTGCGACACCTATTTCAAAACCATGTCCACGAGATGTTATGATTCACAAACTTGATAAATCCTGGCTTACTTCTATACCAAAAAACGTTATCTTTTCAGCGATTCAGTCACCACTGCACATGCTCATGACCTATTTTGGTTTTTGAACTAATGAGATTGGTTTTCCGCATTTCCTCGCGCAAGAAATTCCTGGCCCTAAAAGCAGACAAAAAAACAAAAACAAACAAAAAAAAAAAACAATGTAACCATTTAGACATGAATTCTTAAAAACATAAAAAAATACTTTAAATGACTTTTTGACAGACTATGCAGTGGAATTCTATTAATAGACTGACCCAAAGGAATACAGTAACAGGTAAAAAAAAAAAAAAAAAAAAAACACGTGACCCTTAACGCAGCCAGGAAAAAAATTTAAGACAAGAATTCACAAAACATAGGAATACTTTTAACAACTTTTTTTTTGCCGGGGAAGGAAAACAATAGCAGGCTCACCCAAGGGGAGTACAATTACAGATAAAATGCCTTACCCTTGGAGGGGTGGAAAAGCATTCAGACAGGTACACCCTTGTGGCACTTAAACAGGTTGAAACCTGTTTGAGGTGTAAAACTTTCACCAACGCTCAGTAAGTTGACGGAGGCACAGATAGAAACATTTTCGCTGCAGCTGGCTTAGGGTATGCTATTTTAAGCATTTTTACATGTATACGCGGAGTCCTAAACATTATTTTTCGCATCGTAATAAAATTGATTGCATATTTTTGCATCTTAACAAAATATTTTGCGTCTTATCAATTTTTTGCATTTTAACAATGATTTTTATCACATTAAAATTCTTTTTCCAATTTAACCTAATTTTTTGTATCGTAATATTTTGTAGCATTTTGGCTATGTTTGTGCAGTTTTCAATTTTTTTTTTTTGTATTTTAATAATATGTTGGCATAATTACACTTTTTACATAATTACAATATTTGTTGCATATTAAAATCGAATGCGGAGCGTACAACATAACATCTTGTTTAACAGAGAAATATTTTTACAACATGCTTTAGATTCAATAAAACAATGATCCCCCTAACCCACACAAATTTTGTATAATCAAAAAAAAAAAAAACCCTCCGTTTTTTGAAGGTCGACATTAAATAAAATAAAACCCTGGTCAACAAATTTTCGCCCCAACAGATTTTGAAAAGTCCTGCCAACCCCTACACACCTGAAGGAAACACCAAGGGGAAAAGAGCTGGAATTCCAAAACATTGCTACGGTAAAAAACCTTTTAAGACAGGAACATGAAACTTCCATTAACCCACTCCCGACCCCAAACCATTCAGAACAATGCCCCTTCTTAGTGCATCTTTCTCCTTGTGTTCAACCACAATGAACCTGCTCGTTGCGAACCGCAGAATATTAACCGCAGTAGGGTAGGCACCATAGCCGGAGAGTGCCGTAAGAAGGGACACATATTACAAAGACTGTCTGCTGTAGCGCTCGTAAATATTCAAAACGAGAATTGAAATGTACAGCTCGACTAATTTGTAAGCTGGAGGACGAACCTAAAAACTTGTCACAAATAAATGCAATCGCTCAACTTAAATAAACATAGCCACACATCCATATTATAATCACCGAATTATTATATTCATTGAATTCCTGTTACTCATGAAAATCCTTGAGTTTCATTCACTGTGCCTGTTGTGTTTCAAAGGATTCACTGTATCCAGTGGCAGCTGTTTCTTCATTTTCAGTAGTGGAGTTAACATCAAATAAACACACACACACACAATATTGTTATCGAAGAAGAATTTAGCAGGCGCTAAGTGATTTCCATTTTTAACGATGTAAGATGTTATTGTAGATCTAGAAATGTAACGGTCCACTTGCTGAAGTCTTACGTTGATACCCAGGTCAGCACAAAATGCTGAAGTGTAGCTTCTTATGTTTACGTCACTTTGTACAAGTGAATCACTTATGTTCACTGACATCCGATGCGAACATTCTGAAGTTGTTTTTTTCCCATCTTTTGTAACATACGAGTCTATAAGCTTTCAGTTATTTCCTTGCAGCGTTCTTTATATTAATAACAAAAGTAACATTTTATTCAGTTAATGCATTATTTTATATTTTTGTCATTACAACACAAATTGCTACGTCATTGTACTCCGTTTGTCTTGCTTCATTCGTTGTTTGTATTGAAAATACGCGTTAAGTTTTATAGTTTTGAAACAAGTTTGCTCTATTTCTGAGCTAAAGAAGATGAAACGTCAAGTGGGGGAAAAATAAATAAATAAACAAAGAACGCTTCCGACACACAAGCTCTTTTTGCGTTTAAAAGAAGAGCAAATGCAGCTGAAGGGTTCGAAACTTTTGTACCATCTACGGAGAGAAAGCACGGCAGGGAAATAGTTCAGTCGTTTTAAAGAGAGGTACGTGAGCAATTCGCCACATTTAGGAAATCCGTCGAGCTATAATAAAGATACTCTGAACTCTTTAATCCATGATGATCCATGTCAGCCAATCCGGGAATTAGCAAATTAGCAAATGTGATGAACCAGTCAATGTCCTAACATTTGCATTCTTTGGGCAAGATTAAAAATCCGGTGTATTCGTAACGCACGCTTTATGTTGGAGGTAGGGAGAGGGGAGAGATGGAAAACGAAAAACAAAACAAAATTCAGCGGGAGTTCATTGGTGCATCTCTGTTTGTTTCGTCATCTATTAGCTCTTGAACAACAACAACCCTTCCTATCCAAGATTATTTGGTGAAGGAAAATGTTGCCCTTCTGCCTATATATATATGAGGATATTTCCACAAGTTTCTGGCCTAACCATTTTCTAGGTACGATAAAGACAAAAACTATAGTTCGCTTTTCAATGTTGTTACCCCCCTTAATTGCAATACACTTCTTATATCTTTTAATTAACATTTCACTCCCCCCTGCCAAATAGTCAGAAGTCTTATCTCCAAAATAGGCACAAACAGCATCCATCACGTCTTCGTCACAATTAAATTTCCTTCCTCGAAAGTCCTTGAGTTTTGAGAAAAGAAACTAATCACTGGGAGCTAGATCTGGGCTGTAGGGTGGAAGGTCGATCTTCTTAAAGTGGCATTTCTTTCCAGCTTCCTTTGCAACAAGAGCTGTGTGCACAGGCGCGTTGTCGTGAAGAAGGCGCACACCACCACTCAGCTTTTCTCACCTTTTCTCTTTGATGGAAGCACGTAGTCTGTGTAGTAGGCCAGCACAGTACTCCCCATTTACTGTGGTGTTGCTCTTCTTGAAGTCAATGAAGAGTATTCCTTCACAGTCCCAAAAGATTGTGGTCACGATCTTCTTGGTTGACTGAGTAACCTTGGCTTTAGAGGCGGTGCTTCGCCAGGGTTAATCTATTGATTCTCTTTTGGACAAGGGATCATAGTAGAGGACCATAATTTCATCTCCTGTAACAATGGTTTGCAGAAATTCTCTCTTGTTCCCACGACAGAGGTCCAAAAATGCCTGACAACAGATGACTCGTTGCTGCTTTTGGGCTGAGGAAAGAAGTCTAGACACCCATCTTGCACTTACCTTATTCATGTTTAAATGTTCATGAATCGTTTGAAGGACTGTTGTTTTAGAAAGGCCTAATCTTGCTGCTATTTCTGTAACTTTGAGCCGCCGGTCTTCCACAATTTCTCCTTCCATGTGAGCGATGTTTTCAGGATTGAGCACCTCCAAGGGTCGATCTGCACGTTCTTTATTTTCAATGCTCTCTCGACCTATTCGAAGATTTTTGACCCATTCTCTTACGGTAGAATATGAGGGAAATGCTTCCCCATATACAACGTCCAATTGCTGTTTAATTTCATTTGGAGTGAGTTCTTCTTTTGTGAAGAACTTAATAACAGCTGGAAACTCCATTTTGAACATGTCACAATCTTCTACACATAGCCTTCTTTATACAACTACATCTAAACAACTGAACACAGCGCAGTGGAACTTACAGCTGCAACTATTTATTTAACAGATACGGTATGGCACCAGTTAAGGGTGTCGTGAAGGGGATAATCCTTATTGGCGTGGCCGGAAACTTATGGGCCTACTCTCATATATGTATTGACTATGTAAAGAAGAAGAAAAAACACCCCGTATAAAAACTTTTGTCCATCCACAGAAGATTGTGGGATAAAGTCGTTTACTACGGATTGCTTCCTAGGAATGTGACCATAACTGTTGAAATTTGTGAACAACTCAGAGGCCTTGCGGCCGCGATTGAAAAGGGGGGGGGGGGGGCGAGAAGCCTGCATCATGTGCTGCTGCAAAATGAGCGCTAACAATATGCAGGAGCTTGGTTGGAAGATGATCACATTCTACCAATCCTGGGTCCTCAGACTTCCACCATTTCCTCTCTTATCCAACAATCTTCGATAACGAAATGCTTTACAAATTTGGCTTGACGACTTCTTCAGCTCCAATCCAGCAGATTTCTTCAGTCAAGAATCAAGAAACTACCCCAGCGCCGTAAGAGAGTCACTCATGGACTTCTGTGTGCTATTCATCTGAAATAAAAAATTATCGCAACCAAAAAAACGCTACGAGCTTCTACATTTTCTTGTTAACTCTTAAATGAACGAAAACGAGTTCTTTGTCTACGTTGGGGTTTAACTTTGCTTTTACACGGTTCATAATAAAAAATTAAAGATTATTGTCGCATGATTCCACACAAGAAGTAAATGCGATAATCTGGGAATGTCTTTGCACGTTTCAAGCCGGCAGGTTTTTAACTAATATAATGTTCCGGCCTCCGTTTTAGCAAAACTCTAACAAACATACGTTTTGTCAAGCTTAGTTGATTACTGAAACGCAGTAAGGTCAGCAAGGACGAACCAGATGTAGAATTTCAGGTTAAGCAACCAGAGAGAAAGAGATAACGACGAACCTTTGGCAGCAAGTGGACGCGTATTCAGCAAACGGCCTTTATAAAATTTAAATCGACAAAGACCAGTTCTTAAGTAGCGACCTTTTATTTATTTATTTTTTTTTTAAATAGAAAACCTAAACATTCCTCGCCACATGCTAAAATGAACCCATTACTTGTCAACTTTACTTCCACAATATACTCTCAAAGTATTTGTACTTACATATGAATCAGTTTGTACATGTGTGAAACTTTAGAATTTACATCACACTTGAAGTAGTTCCTTTGGAGGGCGAAGGTTGCTAATATGCAATAATTAGCAATTAACTAACTTTTGTTAGTTAATTGTTTCCTAACACAGGCTTTTCGGCTTAGTTATGCAGAAAACTTAAAACAATATAGAGTGTGTGAAAAATATTAGAAAAAAAAAACGGAGGAAATAACGGGAAACGGATAAAATGAACAAACAATAGAAATATAAAAAGCATAAAAAATAATAATATTTCACCCTTTTCCATAGTTTATGTTTTACTGACTAAGCAGATATAATTTAGCATATTTTAGCCTTTTACGTATTTCTATAAAGTTAACAGATGTACCAACGCTATGTTGTTTTTGCTTATAGTAAAAAACGAATTACATTCCAAGCGAGCGGGATATCTCGGAAGAAGCCTCTACCAAAACAACTTAAAACATGTCGTTCATGCAGAAAACTTGTTTTATGTCCTGAATATGTTTAAGATGGGCCATTTGATTAAAACAGTCGCACATTTGATCCAAACTGCTAAACGACCGAATTTTACCTTTTGTGATTCATCTCTAGTACCGGCGATAATTCTCGCATTCACAAGACACGTACACACAGAGAGGTGGGGAGAGAGAGAGACTTCTTAAAACGAATACAATGCCGGCCGCGAACCCTGGCCAAACGGCATTAGGAATGGACAGATATTGATGTCGGTTTTATTAGGCACTTGACATAGCCAGTTGTTATTCACTCTCAGAAAAATGTTAGTTATTAACAGTGATTCGTTTCTGTCAAGGGATGAATAATTTTCTGTCCGGTACGCTTATATTCGTCATAACATCTTACGAGGGTAGGCCCATGAGATTCCGACCTAACCATTTTCTAGCTATGATAAAGACAAATACTCTATTTCATTTTTCAATATAGTTACCCGCATTGTAATACACTTCTCACATCTTTGAATTAACATTTCAATCCCCTCCCCCAAAATAGAAGTCTTGTCTGCAAAATGAGCATAAACCGCATCCATCACTTCTTAGTCACACTTAAATTTTCTTCCTCCAATGTTCTGCTTCAGTTCTGAGAAGAGGAAATAGATCTGGGCTGTAGGGTGGATGGTCGATCTTCTTGAAGTCACATTTCTTCACGCTTCCTCTGCAACAAGAACTGTGTTCACAGCGCGTTGTCTTGAAGAAGGCACACAACCACTCAGCTTTCCTCGCCTTTTCTCTTTGATGGAAGCACGTAGTCTGTGCAGTAGGCCAGCATAGTACTCCCCATTTTTTGTGATGTTCCTCTCCTTGAAGTCAATGAAGAGAATTCCTTCACTGTCCCAAAAGATTGAGGTCATGATCTTCTTGGTTGACTGAGTGACCTTGGCCTTTAGAGGCGCTGCTTCGCCAGGTTTACGCCTGCCACTCCATTGATTCTCTTTTAGACAAGGGATCATAGAAGGAGACCACAGTTTCACTTCCTATAACAATGGTTTGCAGAACTTCTTTCTCTCTCTCTCTCTCTCTCTCTCTTTGCCACGGCAGAGCTCCAAAAATTCCTGATAACAGATGATTCGTTGCTGCTTTTGGACCGAGGAAAGAAGTCTAGGCACCCATCTTGCACTAACCTTATTCATGAATAATTCGAAGGACTGGTGTTTTAGAAAGGCCGAACCTTGCTACTATTTCTGTAACTTTGAGTCGCCGGCTTTCTATAATTTCTTCTTCCACAAGAGCGATGTTTTCAGGAGTGAGCACCTCCAAGGGCCCACCTACACGCTCTTCGTCTTCAATGCTTTCTCGGCCCATTCAAAAAGTATGGTCCATTCTTTTACGGTAGAATATGAGGGGGTTGCTTCCCCATATACACCGTCCAATCGCTGTTTAATTTCATTTGGAGTAAATTCTTCTTTTGTGAAGAACCTAATAAGAGCTCGATACTACATTTTGAACCGGTCATAATCTTCTACACATAGGCTTATTTATCCAACTCTTTCTGAACAACTGAACACAGCGGAGTGGAAGTTACAGCTGCAATTATTTACTTAACAGATAAGGTATGACACCAGATAAGGCTTTTGTGAAGGCAATAATTCTTATCGGTGAGGTTCGAAACTTATGGATCTGCCCTCGTACTTGAGGTTTTACAAAGCCTATAAAACCCATGAGTGTTAATGAGACATTCTTGAACCTCTAACAGTAAATATATTCAGTTTAATCCTTAATCACTTTTATGGTATAAATTAGGGTTTTTTATTTGGTGTACTTACTTATTCTGAAGGATTATTAATTAACCCGTAGCTGTAGCATAGCTGTATTAATTAAAACGGTCGGCACCGATCTTTCATACGGTGCATATAACACAAAATGGCAATACGTAGGTTTTCCCTATCATTTACTCCTCCAAATGCCCAACTACATTCCTGAAGATTCCAGTAATCGACGCAGGACGTTCACGGTGATGTTGCAGGAATGGGATTACTGACTGTACTCGGACGTAAAAAGACGCTTGTATCTGTGGAGAGCACTCAGCTAGCCCGATGTCTCACCGTCCTGGATCTGACGTTCCTGGGTGTGGGCAGTACCCTAGGGCTGGGAGTCTACGTGTTGGCGGGAGCTGTAGCTCGCAACGAGGCGGGTCCAGCCGTTACGCTGTCCTTCCTCGTAGCTGCCATCGCTTCGGCCTTTGCTGGTAAGTACTCCATGTCGCACATAAACATATGACTGAAGTCAAAATCAGAAAACACAGTGCTTTAACAGATTACCACGTATGAAAATAAAATAAAGAAGGAACACAATCGTATAGGCCTAGAGTGTTTTTAATAGTACACAAGCAATAGAAATTATTTTTGGGGGAAAGCATTTTAATAAAAATATATCTTGGTTTATTTTTTAAAATAAATTTCACAGTTAAGTTTAATTAGTTACAGTGTTTCTTTAAATACTAGCAGACATTTACATTTTCTTTATTTTTACATATATTCTTTTGAGAATGATTTGTGAATTGTTTATATTTTCTGATATTCTCTTCTTCTTAAAGCCTGGAATTCCCATAGCCCCATGTGGGCCTTCGGCTTACCGCGACGACCGCTGCGTCTTCTGCCTCGATCACGTGATATCATTGGTAGAGTGCAGTATTGCAGGGTGGTCAGCACACCGCATCCCGCTGATCGCTATATCGCGGCTTGCTAGATCGGAGATCGCCACCTATCCATTAGGCAGCTTCCCAATTGTCCTCACGAAGCAGGGTGGACCCCGTTACAGACCTTCCTAACTTAGAAAATTAGCTAAGCAGGTACCTGGAATCGAACCTGAGCCTCCCGGTCACCGAGGATGTGGTCATTTTCTGATATTTTACCATAAATTATTACATATGCTGTTGGACTATGCTTTGTAAATACGTTAATGTGTCAACAGATAATGAAGGTTTTTCTGCAGTTTTTCCCTTATTCATAGCTTAAAATACGCTCTCAATGATAGATTTCTGGCTGGGAGATAATAAATAAGCTATACGTAATTTTACAGCATGTTAAACAGTTCAGCCGGTCGGCGCTTGGATGCCGCAGCTATTTTCTTGCGTAGACTCGCGGCACCATTTTAAAACGTAGGTACAACATTTTAAATAAGAGAATTTGGTACTTACCTTGTTAAAGTAGATGCTGGAAATGTTGCCCATTTTCCCTGGCACGTGTCTGTTCCCCATCACTAATGAACTAACTTCATTTCTAATGTTTGTTTTAAGTTTCCTCATTATGTAAGGGTTAGTTGAATATACATTTATTTTTTAATATCCCCCAAAGATGAAGTTGGAACGCTAAGATCTGGGAAACGTGGAGGACATAAACCGGGGCCAACAATTCTGGGGCCAAATATAAGGCGCAATCCCATATCTGATGTATGCCTTGAAGATTAATACACGAATAATGCAGTTAATATCTCACCATTGCACGATATTATTGCTCAATTTAATGAAATATCACTCTCGGCTGCACAATACAACTGTCCGACTCCGTCAAAATCCCGCTCGCAAATGACTGCAAGAGAGAATTGCATCGCGCGTGGGGAATCTTAACGATTGGAAGAAAGGAGGTCTGCTGGTTGTCCGATTTAAATTGTGGGACTTTTAACTATCCTCTCTGTGTATGTTATACACTCCTTCAAAATGTTTAAACACTCCTACCCATCTAAAGTTTACTCTGGCATATAAATGATTCATCCTTTAAGTTCAGCTTGAAAAATGTGCTAACATTTGATACTTTGTCAAACGAACCGAACTAGAAATTTATATTCTAAAATGTTATAATAAAACTTTAAACATTTCATTTAATAATTAAATTACTCTTTGCCCATTTCAAGATATTATTTCATTAAATAAATAAAATAACATAACACAGGTCTTAAAGCAAACGATACTTGATAATTGTGACCCATGTATTTTATCTCATTTGGTTTCAATTATAATAATCGACAGAAAAAAATTCGTTGTAATTATTCGATAACTTTCGCCTAAGTTCTTCTTTCAGGTGAAATAAGATCGTGGGTGGCGGATATTTATTAATGGCCTCACTCTTCTTCGATGTGACTCTCTCGAGGGCATTTCGCTGTATTTTGGCGGCTATGTGTCAGCCGGGCCTGAGTGGAATGGGATTTTGAAAGTTACGACAAAAGACGCTGTTATTTACTTTGTTAATAAAGTTTTTTCTTCTAGCGTGAACATCCGGGCGAACTGGAGTCTCTCGCCGAACCACAGCGAGGTAATCTTGGCAGACGTGTGTGTTTATTGTGCCGACTAAATGGTGCCAGAGCAAAGAAATTGTTAATTTAACTGAGTTCCTGATGCAACTCAGTGTTATATCGGGTTAACCTAGTGACTAGCGCTCAAGCTTCGTTGTCGCATTTGGTAGTTAGGCCGCTCTTCCGCTGATCTCCGCGCGACGGCAGCCCCACGTATTTGGGCCTGTAGAATTCTGAGACTGCCCCGTTTTGGGAAAAAAATCTAACCCTTTTATACACAATATCAAACGACGCCATCCGTGAGCATTGGCGCGAAATACTCCCGCCAATTTTGTGTTAACGAGTTTGATAGATGAATGCTAACCACACCGGATTTAATTTCTATTCGTTAGTAAATTTTGTTTTCGTCAGCAATATGTATTTAAACACGTTTCATAAGTTACTGTCAACGACTCTTTGCTCGGAACCTGCAACTTTACCAGCAACAGGTCGGTTTATGTCCTAAGGCAGGGGCATTTTCAAACCCCAGTAGCAAACCAGAAGGGATTATCTTACAGTTGTCTAATTTTCCGCGTTCAGAGAGAGAAGAGAGTTTTCCTGGTTACGTTTTTACACATTATTTTTTAAATATTACAAAAATTACCCTTTATGAATGCCATTAAACACTATACAATATTAGTTTTACATATGTCATTAAAGTTCCTCCAATGAGAGAAAATGCACAACATACTTGCACCTAATTACAGAGTTGCTGATTCCAAAATTACAAAAAATAATTATTTTAATCCCTCTGTAATTACGGGGAGTCAATGACAGCTTCATAGGATGTGGCTTAGGAGATTCCGGGTTCCATTTTATGTCCTATTACTTGAGAGTAATACATATTAGAGATTCAATACTTCTGCAACGCCAGCTGCGTTATGAAAATTGTGCTTCCGAATTTCCATCCTTTACTAAAGACAACACAGTTGAGGATCTTTTTGCACCACCAAAACATGCATGTTTCTCTACAAACGGATAAAGTGACAAAATTACAGTTTAAAAACATTTTTGCTTTGGTTGCATTCAGAGTTTTTAAGAAAATGTACGGAAAGATGGCGATAGATAAAACGCTTCAATCGTTGAGCGAAAAGGTTGCCATCATCAGAAGAAGGTCAAGGGATAATAACGCTATAGGCAGCTGCATACTGCAATTATGGAATGTGCCAATATTCTTATTTGGGACGAATCACAACACAATTATCCATCAATTAGAATAGCCAAGAATTGTACTGAATGAGTCCTGATCGTAAGGAACATAGAACCATCGTCTGTTCAGAGTTTGCACTAGACTGAAGATAACTATTTGTTGTTCAGCGTAACGGGATGTGCAAAGTCCATGGAGAGACATCACGAAACATCTCCGAAAACATTTTAAGAATATCTTGAGTACGTAAAGTTATAACCACATTCTTCTGGGTGATAGGAGTTGCTTCATGGCATACAATAGCTAACTCTGAAGTATGTGTCAGGATTATTCAGGAGTTGAAAAAGTGGCTCCACTATATCCGTCCTCACCTAAGTCTGTCTTCTTCATGACAACACGAAGTCACATGCCCCAGAAGAAATCATTAAATGTCGATAGAGTTCCTTGCCCCTTCTTGCTTCTCCTGATTGTCAGCTAACCGCTGGTGAATATTCGACAAGATATATAGAATTTGAAATGTATGTGCTTCATAGTCTTAGACATGCATTGACATTACATTGAGAGAATACTAAATCGGCAAGTATTTCTGAACAATTCATCATTTGAAGTTCAAATAAAGTAAGTGCTGAAAGAAAAACAAATGTGTTGGACTGCCTATTGCTGTCGTCAAAATGTTTAAACATTTTCTACGCATGTAAAAATAATTCACCATGAAGTGTAAGTTACTCATTCCTAAAATTTAATGTGACAAAAAAAATCTTAAGCATTTGATAATTTATGAAATAAATGTTAACCACTAATTTGTAGTACACATTAGCAAATGACTACTTGCCATAACTATAGACACTTTCGTCACTACTTACCAATACTTTCAATAGTGCAGTTAAAATTAAAGGAAGAAGAATACAAGGATAGAAAAATCTGAAGAATGAACTGATTATAGGGCACAATACTTCACGATTTATAATATATTCTGCATTAAATAACTTAATGATAAATACAAGCTAATGATAACTTTACACTTACTTTTTATGGACTTGAATAAAGCCTAGGCTATCACACTTATTAACAAATTGTGGGAGACGATAGAATTAATAGATATAAATATAAAACTATACCTGCAACAAACAATTGTATATAAAGCCTTAATCTAGAATTAATATTCCCAAAGAGTATGGCCAAGGGTGCTGCTTGTCATTATATTTGTTTATAATACAGAAGGTGCCAAAAATGTATACATATTTCAAGCAAAGGAAAAACTATGTTAACATAACAAAACTGAATTCACACAAACAGAAAGTGATGAGTACTAATTATCTTAGACTTTTACAGTTACAACAGTTGCTCAAAATGCCCACCATCGGCGTCGATACACTTCTGAGTATATTGAACTACTGATTGAGCAACGTTTACGAAAGTGTCCTCAGCGATTGCAGCACATGCAGTTTCAATTTCTTCCTGAAGTGCTGCCAGTGTAGCTGGTTTTACACGGTGTACAAGATCCTCAAGAGTTCCTCTTAGGTAGAAGTCCAGCGGAGCTAGATCCGGAGAACGCGGCGGAAACTCAATTGGACCTCTTCGTCCTATCCAGTGCCTTGGAAGATTGTCATCAAGTTTTACTACCATTTCAAAAATTGCTTTCCGCTATTAAAACGATAATCTTGGCTCCGTTTTGTTGTAGCAACGCTACCAAGTCACATCTATTTACAGAACATCATACGATAATCTTCGCTTCATTTGTTCATTGTTGATTTATGATAATCTTGGCTTCATTTGTTTATTGTTGATTTACTGTCACGTAGCAACGCTATTATAATGTATGTGAATCACATCTGTTTACAGAACATCATACTACACATTACTGTTGTTTTTCGGTCTAACTTTGAAACATATTAAATAGATATCTACTGTGAAAGGGGGTGTAGAAAAGAAATAGCGAACTATTGTGTTAAAAAATAAACTCACACTTGATAATTACAAATTATAAAGTAATATAATGAAGATGACGACATGATGGTATATCAACAAACAGTTTTGAAATTCCGCTATCAGTTGACGGAGAATGTCCCGAGCTCGAAAAAAAAAAATCTTAAATTGATTATGCCATTTGCAACCTTGTATGTAAGCAACAGAGTTTATTCCAATGACTGCCAGAAATGTCTCGGAACAAGAGACCAGTTCAATTGCTTCTTTCTGAGAGTAGTGAACCGCATTTTGAGAACCACTACTCTAACCACTGTATTTGCGATTTCATCTTTCCTGGATATTACGGATGCTCTTCGCCAGATAATTTCGGTTGATAGCACTTTAGAAACAGGTATTTTAAATATAGTATTACTAATCATTATGCTATTATGACTTCCTTTGTATTTAAATATTTAAATTCAATGTCTGCGTTATATTTTTATCCCATAGGATAAATCTAAGTTTTCTTTTCTTTCCTTATGATAGGAATTAATTTCTGTTCTTAATTTCGATCTGCTGTAATATCGATTCCTAAACATTATTTTCTTGGGTCTACGAGGCAAGTATGGTTACCACTGGACTCAACGGACATTAAATGTAAAAATGGATGCACACTGTGACTAATGTCTACTTACAGTGTAATTATTGAATGTAAGCCGAAGGTCTGTGTTATACGTGATGCTCACTGTGTGGAAAAACAATGGTAAATTTACACAATACACAACAAAGGAAGAAGGAAAGAGATTTCATCTGCAATTGCCTTTTACATAACATGGACACACTGATAGCGTAGCAGTCAAATTATGTAAGAGTATGCTTGTATTAATATAGTGCAGTATTACATTTTATTATATATATACAAATACCTGGTGCGAACCATTTTCGATAGATATTTCTCCAAATGTGAGAAACAAATCAATTTAAAAACTTCATAATAAATTAAAATACATGAGCTTACCGTTTCCGCAGCGAGCACCAGGTTACGTCAGAAAAGAGAGAAGCAGGAGGTGTGGAAAAGGCAAAGGCAAAGGCATCTCAATCACACCACGCGTAGCTTAACCATTCAGAAGCCACATAAGCAGGACTTCCAGTAAAGATCACTCGGTCTAGAAGGTTCGAAGCGGCATTATAAAGCGTGCGAAAATGGAAGAGCTGTACCAACGTAACGGACCCAATTATATTAGTACAGATGCTTAGCCCAGTTACAATGGTGTTCTAAATAATAATAATAATAATCATAATAATAATAATAATAACAACAACAACAACAACAACAACAGGAGGAATTGTAAAAAATTACAGCTCTATTTTCTGTGTTTAGTATGACTCTGTGGTGTTAGTTTTTAACTGCAAATATCTCTTGTATTCTCATAATTCATTGTGTGTGTTGACAATTATTCCTTCACCTTTATACCACAGTATTGAAAATTGAAGTTTAATTTAACTAAATAAAGTTACTTTATATAACGATGACCAATGATAAGAATACAAAAATACTTCTTGTAGATGTTGGCATTTATTGGCGAGTTATTTCATTAATTTGTAGTAAAAAGTTACCGATTGGGGCATTTCAATTGACGCTTTATACACACTGTCAATCTACGAGGGTTGTACAGGCAGAATTTATTTTTTATTTTTAGGATAGAGCCATACAGGAAAACATTTCGAATAAGGGGAGCAACTATTGTTAAGTCCAAGTTTACTACCTCTATCTGATGAACCTTTGCATTGATCACTAGAACAATTCCATTAACTATTTACATAATAATTAATTAATAAAAGTAAACCCAACTTGGTCAAGTTTCTATTTAATTCTTAATTACCTTACTCAGCGAAAAAGGAGGCAGGAACCAAACACATTTAATTAAAATGTTATTATTAAATATTATTGTCAGCTGATTATTTGAAATGAGAAAAATGAAGTTATAACTACACTAGTCGATTTGGATTTCCGGTAAGTTTTCTACAACTCTATCCTCTTTTCC
Source organism: Metallyticus violacea (assembly GCA_030762175.1). Lineage (NCBI taxonomy): Eukaryota > Metazoa > Arthropoda > Insecta > Mantodea > Metallyticidae > Metallyticus > Metallyticus violacea. The sequence goes on from CM060838.1 coordinate 76,541,090, forward strand.
AGAACGAATTTCTTGTAAGCACTCACTAAACATGCTTTTCTGTCATCAGCGACATCAATCATGTTTTAATGTCTTAAGGTGTCAAGTTTATTTTAATAGTAAGGCGACTTTCTTCTTTTTCTCTCCAAATGTTGAGTTAATCTTGAAAGAAGCGTCTATAGGAATTGATAACTACACCACAAACCATTAGATAAAGGTGAAAAAGGGGGGTGGAGAGTATTGACTTCTCCTCTCGCAGGAACTAAAAGTACCAAAAATGTCCGAAATTTTAAAAAGTATGAATATGTTTTAAAATTATTATTACAAAGCTATTTATATGCCCTGGTACTATTATTACAATTGAATACTTCGTAACATATCATTATATTGCGTTTTACAGGACTAACAATTTATGAAAAGTGTTTTAAGTGGGCTTTTGGTTTTCCATTCCACTTTAGACTTAATACTATGTTGACAATACTGCCCAGGCAGTTGTTTTTATAAATATTGTTTCAGGAATATGACGCGGTATTAGCCCAAAGGGAAGCCACATCCCAATGTCTTCTTCTTTGTTATTACGGTGACTAAAAGTAATGCGTTACACGCCGCTTGTATTTAGGATCATCAGTCATGTCACAAAAGAAGGTGCAAACTCATGCATTATAATTTGAGACTAACGCATTCACGTTTGCAAAAAGGATGAGCTCAGCAATATTGTGTGAAGCACTTTCTGACTTGGACAGTTATGTTTGAAGCAATAAATGCAAACGTTATGCACAAAATGATGGGTCTCGGTCTCTTTTACTGTTAAACATTCAATACTAAACAAAAAGTATGATGTTTTGAACGTTAAATTAAATATACCCCCTCCCATAAACATAAATTAGAGTTTTGTTCAGTTTTTTGAAGTCATTATTTCACATAATGCTCAAAACACTTCCTTACCTGCAGAGAAATTCTGGAGCGGCAAACTCAAGTCGAGCCATAGCGGAGAAAGACGAAAGCAGTGTAACTTTCACAGATATAATTAAGATAATAAGGCTCTCAAGAATAATGGCATGATAACTCAGACGGTTAAAGTGTCATGCTATAGTTGTGAGAGTAGTGGGTGCAAATCCTCACATACTAATACTTTTTTTTTTTCTGCCAGAGCAAAGGTGATTTGCCACGGTAGGATACGAGGATAGATCCATAGGTTTCCGGTCTCGCCGATAAGTATTATCGCCTTCACACTACCCTTATCTGGTGCCATACCTTATCTGTTAAGTAAATAATTGCACCTATAATTTCCGCTCTGCCGTGTTCAGTTATTCAGATATAGTTACATAAAGAAGACTATGTGTAAAAGATTGTAACATGTTCAAAATGGAATATCCAGCTGCTATTAAGTTCTTCACACAAGAAGGACTACTACTAATGAAATTAAATAGCG
>CM060838.1:77800000-77850000 GCA_030762175.1 Metallyticus violacea
TTCGAAAACAGAGTTCATTTTCCAGGAATTTGGGATTTACTTCCCTTAAAACAGTACTTAAAAATTGCTGCCTCAAATTCATCATATTATTTCGGGCTTGTTTTTACAAGTAATGTGGCCGTTACCAAATCAATAGACTTCTTTTGTGAATATTTTGAAATAACATTGGTATACAGTAATATTTTGCACTGTATACGTAACTACAAACTAAAAAGAATTCAGAACTTTCTTCAATGCAGTATCTGCATATTTTGCAGAAGTATGTTCTCAAGGCATACCATCACCTGCACAAGTCTACTCTTTAACGGGAATAATCTGTCAAATCGCGAAGACTACCTCGTACGATAGAGGGTTTTTCAGTATGCGTTTCGTTATCCCATTATTCAAGTACTATTAAATTCCTGCCATCGCGGTAAACTTTCACTAAAAACACATAAACTTGCTCAACGGTTGAGTAAAGTCCTGCATTTCTGAATCAAACAGAACTAAATTTACACCAAGATCCGCGCAGAGTGCATAATCAGCTGACACTACTTTTGATACGTGCTTGCAGACCTTGTGCTTTCCACTCAGAGTATATCACCACCATACTCTTGGCCGTGACATTCGTTAAGAACCAGTTCTTTGTTTTACAGTATTTCGAACGATTTTCCAGTTTGCTCACATGCTTTATAGAACCCAATAAAAGATTCGGAAATATTTATTGATTTTCTCGGATCTACTGTAACATACAGAATAATTTCATTTAACTGATCGTCTATTATTTATATCCTGCGTTGTATCTAATAATTGTTCATTGTTCATTTGATTTATTTACGGGTGATCTTGGACATCTCAGGTCATCAGCGTCCCACTCAATTCAGGACATGAAACAGCCGACAAATTTTACTCAGAGGCTTCTTCTTTCAGGCTTGAGGTTCTTTATCGTGCCGTAAATGTAAGAAACGGTACCCACGGCTTTACTTTCCTTCCAAGGAAGCCATAATTAGGATTTTTACGTCCGAAAAAATCCATCGGTCCTGGGCGTGATCGAACCCGCGATCTTGGGTTTAGAAGGCAAGTATGGTAACCACTACACCACCAGGATGGGGTGCCCCGTAGCTTTGCTGAATAACATTTATAGCTATCAATGGAAAGAGAGGGAATAAGCAAGTGGCTAAGCACTAATAGTGCTATGAGAGTGTAAAATATACTGGATTTGAATAAATTATTATTAACGATAATCAATCTTAGTATTAACACAATAAAATAAGATAATATATACAAATTATTGTTCGTTTGTATCAGCAGATTTACTAGGAATTAAATATCCCTGCGATATTGTGTTCATGATTAACAATTTTCATCTTCATTTTTATTCCTGCTATCATTGTTAACATGGGGCTCCCGTTTTATGTACCCTGGTGTATGCAATTTTTCATACGCTGAACACATTTAAAACATACATTTTGATCTATGGTATCCACACATTCAAGAATTGTGTGCGCTCACTTTCGCTTAGTGATAGGGTAGCGTTTCATTCTTTAAATTTTTATTTTAACTTGGACCGAGCAATTCAGTAGGGTTCAAATAATAATGATAATATGGCGGCGAATACTTTGTCAGTTATCTTTTGCTATAGCGTCAACAATTCATTCTGGTTTTATTTCTTATATTTTGTATTAAAGCAGATTTACATACATGTCATTTAGGATCTCTCCTCTTATACTACTCATGTTGGGGTCTTTTAATCTTTAGCATGAATGATAACCGACCTTTCCCGAGCTTGCTTTCCCTCATAATTATAATCAGAGACATTACAAATCAGCCGCTGATACAGTTTACTAAGAGTTTTGTCAACCAGAATTCAAATTAAAACAAAAAATATCATTGCACTACGAGTGTATGCGAGCTAATTAGCAAACCGACTCTGAGCTACATATCCATTGGGTCAATAAAACGAGCAACATCTGATCTGTATTATGCAAGCAGGATTCGTGTATCCACACAATCCGCGTCAGGTGAAGCATACACAAAGATAGGAAATTGTACATCAGAGCGAGACAATTGGCATATCTACGTTGTGGTTTAATAATAAATGTTTTAATCGCAGTTATGAGTTCTTCCTAACAAAAATAAATGCTAAATGAGATAGAATACACTATGTTTAGGTATTTGTATTATTTCTTATCTACAGCTCTGCTCATTTTGACTGTTTACATTTACTATTCGTTATCACCTTTGTCCCATATCTTAAGATAAGAAAAACAAATTCCCGTTTTTAACTATCTTTCCGTATTTAGAGCTTAACTTTGATTAAAAAGTTTATTCCTCATTTCGCAATTCTGTTGTCTAGTGCTATGCGTGAATATTTGATAAGGGAAGATGTACCTACATAGCTTCACTATTAAAATGAAGTGGGAACTTCGAAACAATACTTAAAATCATTACAACCGCTACATCGTTGCAACAGAGGCAGGAATATCTCTGTAAACATCTTTGCCACACATTGTCGGACCGTTTACGCTTCGGTAGAACTGAAAATTATATATTCGCACTGCATGTAAGGAATTTTATTTAAGAAATCGTTTATTTCTTGTTAGCTACTCAGTTAATTTGCTTAGCTTTGGCCCTTCCAAAAAAAAAAATCGATAAAACTCTTTAGGTAGACATAACATAATTTGTTTCCTGAATTGATTACATTTTTATGCAATGCCAGTTTATAAATTATACCCCCCCCCCTAATTATCAACTGTTTACGTGATTAAAACTCTTATAAATATGTCTTAAATGCTTTAAAACAAATGCTTTCGTCACTTAATTTTAATAATCTTACTGAAATCGCTAAAACCGTTTACTGATAAAATAAAAAACCCTTGGATTTATTTCCTCAAAACGAGCTAGAGTAATATTTTTCTCCATAGTTATTATTTTTATTTTTAATGTTTTATTTATTTTCGCTTTGACTGCATTGGTCTCGTTGCGATGGCTGTAGATAACGAACTGAATACTATAAGTCTGTAGGGACGAATAAAATGAAAAACAAAATTGATAATGGCACAAAAGAGTTCATAGTCCTTTGCGCCTTAAAGGGAGTATGAAAGGCCTATCCTTGTAATGTAAAATTTACCAACTTCAGTTCCCATTTTCTCAAGGGCTGTTAAAGCTAATGAAATGAAACTTTTACGGCATATAGATGCATACAATTAAAATTTGCGGATATATTTTCACTACTATACAATGATTCTGAAGAAAATTATAAATTATTTTCAGTTATTTGCTTTTCTAATTTTCTCCCATTATCTTTTACATTGTCAAAGTTTGTTCTAGCTGCGCCATAAATGGTCGAGATCATCACAATAATATTATGAATAAATGGCAAAAGTTTGAAAGGGATAGATTAAGCACATCCTAAAAAAATTGGAAACTTATGCAATATATTCAATAATTACACCCAAAATGTTTTTACAGAAAAATTAAATTTTGGAGGAAAACACCAGCTAAAACCCTCCAACAGTCATGGTAACAAACGCAGTCAATTTATGAAATACAAAATTTTCTGTCATCCAAGAGAAACCACAGTCTTCTAGAGCAAACCGTTCATAAGATGTAGAATTTGAACTGAACAAATGCAAGCGTAAAGAAAGTTTCTGCAGTGACATAATTAAAATTTTATTAAATATTTATTACCAAGGAACGTTAATGCAAATTATGTCAAAACTAACAGAAAATCCAAACATTAAAATGGTACAAATAATAAAGAATTTTTGACCTTCCTGGCATTCAATACTTCTATACTATATTGAAAAGTGAAAAATAACCTTTGTCTTTATCATACCTAGAAAATTATTAGGCTGGAAACTTATGGACCTATCCTCGTACTTTATTATTTTCCTACACTTCTTAATGACACATTTAAGGTCAACATTGTAAGTGAATTATCGTCACACGTCCTGGTTGTTTGTTATTTGGTAATTTATCATCGTGGTGAGGTTTTATTCAATTTGATGAAGTGTTTTAGATGCCTGTCTTCTTTCTGGATAAGTTCACCATACAATGTGCAATATTTCATTGTTCTTCTGCATTCTCCATAAATAAGAATCTGCAAACATATTCATCGCTTAAACACAAATCATGAACTACCACATTTAAAATTAATTAAAACAAATTTACTAACAAATTGAAGAGACAATTGCAAAATGTGTCTCAAAGTATGCGAGTATTCTATTCAGATTAATAGTTTTTCGATAAATCCAACATTTTAATCAATGTATGAAGTGCAAAACACAAATGAAAAAGTGTATGTGGTCCTATTAATAATGTAACTTTGCCTTGATAAAGGTTTATGTAACCATCTTGTCATATCGGCACCCACTGCAAGTCGTGATTAACCCCACAGCATGCATACATTATTTTATGTACTCTATCACACGTAGGATATTTTAATCCCCCAAAGATAATTGAGAAATCTGTACAAATTATATAATAATTAATAAACATGAAATAATTATACATAGTTGTCCATAAAACGCATGTTTTGTTACCAGCTTTCTTTGTGTCACTTTTCATAATCATCACATCATCATTATTATTATATTTCCTTAAATGGTTGTATTTATACATAATATTCTCACACACATATTTAAAACTTTAAACCGTAAATTATTTCATAAGTGTATACAACAGTTTACAAGAGAAACAGTTGATCAAAATGTACCTGAAAATAAAAAGAAAAATTCATGAACATTTAAACATGAATAAGGTTAGTGCAAAATGGGTGCCTAGACTTCTTTCCTCAGTCCAAAAGCAGCAAGAGTCATCTGTTGTCAGACATTCGAGTCCATTCCCTGAAAGCATTTAACATAATTTCGTTATACCTATATTAGTTTTCATTTCAACATGAGGATGTGCTCTGAATTACAACATGCAATTACTATTTGCAACCTTGAGCATGTAATGTGTTATTTTCTTGGACCTTTCAAGTATTTAATGCATAGCTTAATTAGAATGTGGATATTGCAAGTTAAAAACATATCTAAGAAAAAATAACACCATATAATGCTGTTTCTCCATTCTTTAAATTGCATTTTGCCATTTCATTGGTTATTCTGCATATTCTATATAAATTAAAATACCAGCAATGATGTTTGTGTTATAGTTTTAAAGCCTCATTATTTCCTCTGTACTTTGCAGGTGTGCTTTATTGCTGCGAAAAAGTTTAAAGTTTATCGCCAATGTGACGTAGGATTTTACTTCAAAAACATTTTCAAGGCTAGTACACACGAAGGCATTCATTTGTTAAGGCCAGTGGCTGTCAAAGGCACCAGCTCAAAACTTGTAGCTGATAAAATTTATTAGCACTCATAATTAACTTTGCTGATATTACCGTTAGGGTAAGTATATCTTTGACAGTAAAAAATTAGCCAGATATGGTACGCAAACACAGTATCTTCTTATTAAGTTGACATTCCAGTATTTTGGCAAATACAAGTATTTTTTTTTACCATGATACCGCGTTATTACCAAGCAGAAAGGCACTTCTTTAACTCTGCATAAAATAAAATTGACCAAATTGCGATTTCTAAGGCGGAAAAGAATGTGATTCACAGAATTTTAGAAAACAACATTGACATAACTGGGCATAGCACACGACTCAGTACATCAGCTACATACCGTATTTTAATTTGAGCTAATGCAGAAGTAACATTTCATTAGATGAATAAAACATCAACATATAAGGGTAGGTTTGCAAGATCCGACTTAACCATTTTCTAAGTATGATAAAGACAAAAACTATATTTCATTTTTCAATATAGTTACGCTTTATTGCAATACACCTATCACATCTTTCAATTAACCTTTCAATCACCCCCCCCCCCTCAAATAGTCAGTAGTCTTGTTTGCAAAATGGGTATAATCAGCATCCATAATTTCTTCGTCACACTTAAAGTCCCTTTCTCGAAGATTCTTCTTGAGTTTTGAGAAGAGGAAATAGTTTCTGGGAACTATATCTAGGCTGTAGGGTGAATGGTCGATATCCTTGAAGCCACATTTCTTCACAGCTTCTTTGCGACAAGAGTTGTATGTAGAGGCGCGTTGTCGTGAAGAAGGCGCACACCAACACTCAGCTTTTCTCGCCTTTTCTCTTTGATGGAAGCAGGTAGTCTGTGCAGTACTCCCCATTTACTCTCCTTGAAGTATATGAAGAGCATTCCTTCACAGTTCAAAAAGATTGTGGTCATGATCTTCTTGGTTGTCTGAGTGACCTTGGCCCTTAAAGGCGGTGCTTCGCCAGGTTACGCCACTCCGTTGATTCCATCTCTTTTGGACAAGGGATCATAGTAGAGAACCATAGTTTCATCTCCTGTAACAATGGTTAGCAGAACTTTTCTCTCATTGGCACGGCAGAGATCCAAAAATGACTGGCTAATTGTTGCTTTTGGTCTGCGGAAAGAAGTCTAGGCACGTATCTTGCACTAAACTTATTCATGTTTAAATGTTCATAAATAATTCAAAGAACTGTGTTTTAGAAAGGTCCAACCTTGGTGCTATTTCTGTAGCTTTGAGCCGCCGGTCTTCTATACTTTCTCCTTCCACAAGAGCGAAGTTTTCAGGAGTGAGCACCTCCAAGGGCCGACCTGCAGGCTATTCGTCTTCAATGCTTTCTTGGCCCATTCGAAAAAGTTTGACGTATTCTTTTACGGTAGAATATGAGGGGGATGCTTCCCTCTATACACCATTCAATCGCTGTTTCATTTAATTTAGTGTAAGTCCTTCTTTTGTGAGGAACTTAATAACAGCTCGAAATTCCGTTTTGAACATGTTACAATCTTCTACACATAGGCTTCTTTATGCAACTTTATCTGAACAACTGAACACAGCGCAGTGGAAGTTACATCTGCAATTTTTTACTTAAGATAAGGTATGACACTAGATAAGGGTTTTGTGAAGGCGATGATCCTTATCGACGAGGCCGGAAACTTAGGGACCTATCTCGTATTCACTACACACAGCTTAAAATTATTCCCTTATATTCGAAACAGTGTTTGCCGTTTATAACTGTATTCCCACTTAATAGAAATTTGCGTTTATCCTGGTGAAAGCTGTGCAAAAAATCTATGGAAACTCAGCAGAAAACTCTGAAATAGTGAATTCGCAGTTTTTTGACACTGGTTTTGTTTACTTTTTTTAAAAATATAGCACCATTGTCTCACACTATCCTCACTTTGCTGTCTTCATAAACTTCGCAAAACTGATGATGGGTTTTAACTGCATTTCACTGCTTGGTTAAGAAACATTTTACTACTGAGGGTATCTCACAGCTGGCTACCTTCTCAATTGCAACACACTTTTTAATGACAGTTAGACAGTTGGACAGGTAAGAGAGACATGATCCTCGCTTTAAGTAGGCTGATCGAATGACTGCCACTAAATATAGGACACTGCGGGTAAAATGTAGGACACTTTCTCCAGCCTCAAAATTTAACAGGCACAATTGTCTTATTGTAGGGCATTGAACAATTGAAAGCAAATTTGATGATCGATTTTGCAAAAGAAAGACACACACTATTAAAAACCTTTATTTTTCTTACCATGATGTGACATTGTTAGTAGGTGCTTATCCGTTGATGTTATTTTTGCCAATAAATAATTTCTGTTCAATAAATAATTATAAAATTATGTGCATTCTTAAATTTTCAAATTGCATTTAAAAATAACAAACTTTTTACGGATTCAAGGTTTAAATGATTGCGAGTATCAATCAGTACATTGGGCAGACCATAAAGAGAACAACTTTTCTGTAGAGGATGCATGGAAAGATGTTGGTAAAATAAATAGAAGTTTTTGTAAATTGATTTTAGGAAATTTTGCAACAGATAAGTTTAGGAAAAGTATGGATAAATATGGAGTACCAATCAGAGAATTCTGCAAAGAAATATCTAGGATTGGAAGATATTGAATGACAAGAAATAATTAGTAGTTTAGGTGAAAATGATTCATTGAGACTTTATAGAGAAGTAAAATAAGTATGCGGTGGGGAAAAAATATAGAACGGTGTGTTAAGACAGGTAGAGAACGGTTTGCTTGGGATAAAACTACAGTTAAGAATTTAAGAGGATTAGGATATGGTAAAGGAATAGGAAAAAGTTTAATGTGTGGAGAAACCATACAGATTTTCATTGTTTGTTATATTGAAATCAAACAAGTTAATAAGAGAAAATTTTTGGAATAAAAAATGGGAAATTTTAGAAGGGGAAATTTTAATTAGGAAGGTTTTAACTGTAAAAGGAGAGAAGGATATAAAATGATAGGGAACTATTCAGGTAAAGTTAGAGAAAAATGGTTAAGCATGGCGAAGAGGATGATGGAAGGAAATGTAAGTGTAACCTTAGAAGTATAATAATTTATGAATTTACAGTGTTTTTAAGGAAAGTGAGGGAGAAAGGATAAATAATGGTCAGTTAGTTAATGATTGATAAGTTGAATAGGGGAGGGAATGGGAATAAATTAGCATTAGAAATAGGATTATTATACACCAATTTTTTTTTGTTGATTTATTTATGGACGCTCTTTAACATCTCAGGTCATCAGCGTCCCATTCAACTTAGGGCGTGAAACGACCGACAAATTTTGCTCAGAGGCCTCTCTTTCAGGCTTGAGGTTCTTTTTCGTGCCGTAAATCTACGACACGGGACCCACGGATTTAGGTCCCTTCCGAAGGAAGCCATGCTTAGGATTTTTACACCCGAAAAAATTCATCGGTCCTGGCCGGGTTCGAACCCGCGATCTTGGGTTTAGAAGGCAAGTATGGTAACTACAACATCAGTGTATAACATCAGTGCGTGATGTAAGGAAATTATTTAAAGAGGAATTTCCTGATATTTACGTTCCTAATCCGAGTTCGATTCATCGATTAGTAAACAAATTTCGTGAAACGGGAAGTGTTCTTGACAGGAAACATACACATCACTACCTAAAGTACTCACAGAAGAAATTGCTGCCATTTCTCAGAGGGAACTGCAGAGTGTGATGAGCAATTTCCTAAGCAGGTGTCAGAAATGCTTGAACAACCAAGGGAGGCAGTTCCAGTATCTCATTGCTTAATAAACGCGAGTAATTTACTTCTCTTTTTAAGTGTTCATGTTATTTATATTATAAATGATTTACAATCATTCAACAAGGCCATGCAGTGTATGTTTACCAAAATAATTATCGCTGTAGTGTTTACAATAATTATGATTAAAATATAAAAATAATAATATCTAATTGTGTACTGATAAAATATTTGTTAATTGAATACCAACTCAATAACATGTTCATAAATAAAGTACATCTGATTGCGAAATTATATGTGTAAAATGTTTAACTTGTCAAAAAAATGTTATAATTAAGGAATATTTCACTGTTTGCAAATTAATGATTAATTCAAAGATACATTTTTGAATAGAAACTAAGTGTTTTAAATCATTCAATAAAACCATGTAATTAGAAAAAAATATCGCTGTCTCCCTGTATTTAATGATCTCCGACGTAGTTGTGTATCCTGCAATAAAAATGAACTGTGAAGGAAGGATATTTCTTGTATAAAATAACGCATCTCGTGTGTGAAAACAACTCCTTTTTCTAACAAAAAAAAAAAAAAAACTGTAATGATTTTATTTGATATGTTCCTTCAACTGTAACTGAGAATATTACTCAATAAAGTTATTCTAAAACCATAGCAGTATTCACACGCATGTTTCGTTTCACTGTTTTTACTGCAATAATAACTCTGTAGTATAGTTTTTAAACATTATTACCGTAGCGCTGGTGCATCACACACACACACACACACACACACAAACTGCTCTCTGCAACATTGACTATCGTATGGGGCATAATGGTTGACCGGGATTCATGTCGGCCATCAAATATTTAAAATCAAATGCCTATATTGCAGATGCGTTCTGCAAGAAATCGTCTATTCGAGATAAAACCCTGTAGGCATTGGACCGCGCTATGGACACCATATGAAGCCAGAAGCTGTCATTCCTTCCCGTTCTAATTGCTGTTGTTAACTCAGTGATATGACGCTGTTAACCAAAATGTTGTACATTCAATCAGTTTAATCTACCCAACAAACTAGCAACTCAGTAATACGCTGCTGTGCACTCTTCATGTTAGATACAATAATACCAACTAATGAGTTGTTAGAAATTCTCTCTCTCTCTCTCTCTCTCTCTCTCTCCCTCACACACATTCGCCTGTGGTGCCTTAGTAGTAAAACACCATTAAACACACACACACATATTATCTGCCACATCTACATAAAATTTATTTTGCTTTAAAATGGAAAAAATAGCTATGTCACACACATATCACCACTTAAAGCTAGTAAAAGGAGTTCATATTCAAAATACTCTTTTTTTACCTAACAGAAGGGGATATCTGATTTGCTTAGTAAAAGTTAGAGGTTTTTTTTTCTTTTGCAAGGATGGACTGGAGCAAAAAACACACGCATACACTTACCCCCGGTAATAAAGTTGAAATCAATTAAATGTATGGAATGTTGTTCCGGAAAAATAATTTTTTAACTGAGAAAATGGCATGTGCAAGCAAAAATATTTTCACACAATGATTACGAAAAAAATAAATAAAGTAAATGCTATCAGAAGTGTCGCAAATATGGAGATGGATGCTGTGAAAACTTAACACATGGTGTTAAATTTTATCTTTAAAACAAGTAAAACTTTATGTTGGCATTAGACAGAATATCACCTCCAGGCAGCGAGGCATTAATATCGCCAGCATGTCGGAACAATTTTTTCCTCTCGGACATATTGCATAAATGAAAATGTACATGTCATTAGAAATAGCTCACACGTTATGTGTATTTTATTGTGAATATATTGCAATAAACTAAATGTCCCGTTTAATATAAATTAAACAAACATTTACTGTAATTAAACATAATTTACCTCTGTCAAATTTTCAATTCACAATTTTAAAGTAAACAAACATCGTACTTTGCAACTTGCAACATAGCTGTCTGTAGAAAAATATGAATGGAATATAAAATATGTAAGGAGTTCTTGGACATAGGAGAACGAAAAAATACTTGCTCTTACCCAATAATTCACACCACTACGCACTGGAATTTGTGAAAAAAGAGAAAAAAATATGAATTTAAAAAAACATTTTCACTCTCAGTGTGAATTATGCTTCGGCTCGCTCAGGGGGAGAGATTATGAGCAAAACAGGGGGGGGGGTTAAGAACCCGCGACCATTAAACATTTAATGATCGCGGGTATTATAAGTATTCCAATCATGTGATTTTCCCCCTACAATTCTCTATTGGTTGCTCATGTTCATCTGGCTTAGTAGAGGTTAGGAAGCCCAGCTCGAGGCAGCTGACCTTCAGGTAATATTATTTGTAAATGGTATTTTATATTTTCACCATCATTTTCACATTATTTTTACAGAGTTAAAACATGTTTCCTACCACCATCTACCTAAAATTTTTGGAAATTAAAAAAAATATTTGCACAATTTAGCATTTTGCTTGCAGTGAAACTATTGCTTTATCAGTTTTATTACTATTTAAGTGTAACTGAGAATATTTTTTTTTACATTTGTTCCTCCCATTGTTAAGATATTTTACACGCTCCCACACATTTTACAAACATGTCCACTAATCCAAAATTTTACTTCTCACTAAAAATTCCGCACATCGTCCACCATTTTGGATCATTTATGTAATTTTTATGTATAAGCAATAAAATAATGTTGGTTAATTAACCATTCTCAATAGTGATATATGACTGAACATATACTGACCCAGAATTATTAATTAATATTTTGTCAAATTGATAAAACAATCCTTTATGCCATAACTTTGCACGCCCATGAAGGAAACAACTCCCTATCATTCAATAAAATAATTCTCTTCACCCAGATCTAAAAGGTCCGCAAGGAAACCAATTCCCCCCTTTTGTGATTAATATTTTGTATAATCAACAAAATTGTCCCTCTTTAGCTGGCTTTGCTGACTTCTGTGTGTGACATGTTTGGCATTCCCACAATTTTCTATAATTATATGTATAAGAATCGCAACATTTTGTGTAATTATATGTAACAATGTCAACATTTTATATAATTATATGTGTAAAATTCCTACTATTTTGTATAATTATATGCACAAAATAGTCCCTCTTCAGTTGGCTGTTGCTGGCTGATGTGTGTGAGATGTTTAGCATTCTCATCCTTTTGTATAATTATATGTATAAAATTCTCATAATGTTATATAATTATGTGTATAAAATTACCACCGTTTTGAATAATCAATTAAATAGCCCCTCCTTAAGTGGCTGTTGCTGATTGGTGTGTGCGAGATGTATAATATTCCCACAATTTTGTATTATTACATGTAAAAACTTATCAGCATTTTGTATAATAATATGCATAAAATTACCACCATTTTGTATAATTATATGTATAAATTTGCCGCCACTTTGCATAATTCAATTAAATAGCCCCTCTTCAGTTGGGTGTTGCTGGCTGCTGTGGCGAGACCACTGCTGGTGCTAACGCATTTGTGGTGCTAGCCACAGAAGTCGGTAAGTCGCCTAAGCAGGGGAACATACTACTCACACACAGTACTAGCAGAAGAAAAATTTGATAACATTGAATTTGTTTTGAAACGTTCCGCTAAAAATAATTTCGATGTATTTCTCAGCAAATGGGAAGTTCCTTCCTCTGCTCGAAAGGCTACAAAGCTACCGAAGTTAAAACCCTATAAAGTTACTGTAGTGCAAGAACTTAAACCCGGTGACCCTGCATGGAGGAGTACATTTGGATTTGAATAATGTGCATGATGGAGAAATTGATTCTAATCTACTTTTCTTTGCGAAAGAATCTTGATTAATTCATTGGTACTGGAGTTCAGAAAAGTTTAACATGCTTCACGAGGAATCCCTGCATGATAAAAAGATAGGAGTGTGGTACACCAGTAGCACAAGAGAATATTAGGCCCTAATTTTTTGAGAAAAAATTTTGAGAGGTATATGCAGAACATTTTGCATGCCCTTTTCCGTGAATTAATTATGAGGAAATGTAAGTTCATGACTTCCCAAGAGATCTCTATAACGGCACTGCAACACAGTGAATGTCTCCTTGCATGCAATTCATGAAGTATTCGACGATAGAGTCATCACTAATAAGTAACATGTGCACAATAGGACGACCAGGAGCTCTAAGTTATTTATTTTTTTTCTCAAAAACCTGAATCTTTTTTGAAACAACATCCATCTTTCCTTCAAAAAGTTCCTTCCTTTATAGTGTTTAACACAATTAAATTAGTTTTTTTTTTTTTTAAAGAAATTGTCATTAGGGCCACATACCATATCGAGAATAATAGGGTTGTAAAAAAAAGGGATTTAATGGGTTTTCTAATGGTGTATATAATTTTAATTTTATGTAAGTAGGTCATATTTATATTTTTGTTAATTTGCACCAGAGAGCACTAAGAAAATGATAATTTCTTGATTTTATATTCGGTATACAAAACTTTAAAAGGTCTCCTATAATTTTGTTTAGTTAAGTTCCTATTATTCTCATTGTGTGAATTACTGCCTTTCAATAGTTCCGTAGCCTTTAGTACATCATATACATCCTGCAAACTAGATAGGAAAAAATATTCGATAAAGAGAATAAATGCTTCACCTTAATAACAGCGGCAGTGAATGAATCTATTTCGGTTGTTCTGGGTATTCCTGTCCTGTCTTGCCTGCAGTTTGCCCTTTTAGTTGCTTCAGATCTGTTTTGCTCTTTTAATACTCGTAAGAGAACACACGTCTGTAGCTGCAGCAGTTCTTTCAGCTGAACAGGTCAGTGAGATAATCGGCTTCCCGCATTTCAAAGCTTCACATTCACCACTAAAAACCTGTGAACTTTCACAATCATGTTACTTGCCCTCAAATTTAACCCTTTTCCTGCTTTCCAACCTGAAGAACAACAAACACAAGCGCAATGAAAGCGAGAAAATTAAAAATCATTGGAAGAGACTGTAATTTTATCTCGGAAAACATTTTCAGTGCACAATATTACGGCACGTGTGTTAATAATGTGTTAACAATGTTCACGAACATTGTTAAAGTGATATTGTTAACATACACTGTTTAGGTAGGCATCGCTATTGGTCGGAATTTTCGCTCTGCGAAGTAAAAAGGCGTATACGCATTTGGGATTAGCGTTGAGAGAAACTTACCCTTACCCGTAGAAAAATTCTTGGAGCTCCAGTCTCGAGCGACAGCGGAAGTCCTCAGTCCCGAACGGGAGACGAGGGAATAGTGGGGATGCATTTGCTCTTCTCTGTTTGTGTGGAGTGTGAATAAGGAAGTGTAAGTGTTGTGGAAAGTTTATGTAATAATGAATAAATCAAAACAGTTCGTATATCTGGATTGTGGGAAGGAGTATAAATATAACAAAAATGTAAGAAAGCATGCTTCTAAAGTACAGCCAGAAAAGTTTAATTTTATCGCGCCTGTTCTAAAACACAGCAACCGTGCACGTATCACTGTGAAATCTGTTACCCTCATTTGTTACAGTAAATTTAATATCACAGAGCACTGATCATAAAATAAGTATGCCTTGTTATGGGATTTTGTGTAAACTGAAGCCCAAAACAAGTAAAGGGATACTGCTATCAATTTAATAACATAGCGTTTCACTATTTTTTATGTATCATGGTAATTTAAAATTGTGTAATTATTTTTGAACAGTTAATTCCATTTATAAAGTTCCTCAATCGCATTTAATTTTATTCATGAACGTGAGTAGGTTAGTAAATTTCGGTACGGCACGGTATCTTGCTAGGAGGATGAAAAAATGTTTAGCGAAACGTCAAGAACTCACTTCAAAAGTGAATGACGAATACGTACACAAAAAGGACCGGAGGATTGAACTAACATACAAAGATATTTAGGGTTAGTAATAGAACATGAACTTTTGAAACATTGTATGTGTTTTAATGAATTATCATTTACATTATTGATAGTCACAATGCCTTAATTTTGGACATGAAAATAATTTATTATGAAATTATAGAGTCATTTCCATGGTATATTTAGAATAAATTAGATTTTCCATTAATTTGGACATAATGCTACTGGCCTTGGGTGAGTTGATGTTGGCGCAGGAGTTCCTCCAGTCGATAAATTAAACTGCGACATGTCTGTCGTATACCTGAAAAGTGTTGCCTATACTCTGTTCAGTGGTGTTTTAGTCAATGCATCTGAGCGAGGTAGAGTTGCTGAAGTTGGCTTGCGAGAAACAGAAGGAATGGAAGAATCAAGCAAAAATAGTTGGAAATAAACGAGACGCAAAAATTAGGAAAAGAGGGGAACACAAAACAAGATATTTTAAAGGAACCATGGAATTAAAGGTAGAAATGTTTATTAAAGTTTTCATTCAATTGATAACATATTTTAATAAATCCAACCTTAATACTGAAAGCTGCAATAACAGCTCAAAAAATGTTTGAAAACCGAGAGAAAAATTTTCCTTTTGAATATGGATTTGACTCTTTTAGTTCACCACCATTACCTTTTTCTCTACAATTAATTTAATTGTCACAATTACATTCTACAGCTATCAAATTTACCTATAGAAAGGAGCAGAAAAGCATAAAGAAATAATGGGGAAATGGACATTTTTAAAATGAAACTGCTTTTGCTTTTTTAAAAAATTTATTTGAAATAAATTCATATATCCATTAAGAATTAACAGAATATAACTCTTAAACTAGGCAGCTGTGTAAAATGCAGTTATAAAAATGAAAAGCGTTCGCACACAAATACACACACCTACACACACAAATGCTAAAGTAGCTGCTAATGCTGCTACATAAATATTAATCTTAGTGGTATATTTGATAAAATTCATCGTTCAGTTTGGATGAATCGAGGTAACTTCTTGCTAGTGAATATCATCTAAATCAGATAACACAGGGCATTATTGTTGTTATAAATGCTGCATTAGTGCATTTTTTGCTTCGTGTTTCCTCTTAGTAAAAAGTGAAAGCAAATGAGCTCTGGCTATTTGGCATTCTTGTGTCTATAAACAGCTAGGTCTCAATAGGTCTGCTTGTAAATGTCAAACGTACAGGTGCGGAGTAACACATGTAAACAAAAACAGCAAATGGACCTCTAGGAGTTTACTAGTGAGGATTTTGATAGTTTAACTTTAGCTATTCTTGTTCTGTAATTTGTTAAAGGCAAGTATATAAGAACTGAATAACAAATTAAGTAAAGCATGTGACATTTACGTATTGCGAAGGATTTGAACATGTACTTTGATATTTGTTTTATCGTACTATTCTAATCCGTATATTTAATCAAAAGAATATAATTATGATATAAAATTAAATTAAATGTGACTTCAAGAGTCTAATCTATTTTACTGCACATAACTTTATTCGATAGAAAGAGTAAAGGTGATTGACTCCTCGTTCCTAGTTATCGCCAGAGGACAAGGTAAATTCAATAATAATCGTTTAGGAAACAACTATAGAAATCACTACAATTTATCCAATAGAAATTAATACTTTTTTAAAGTTAACCATATAAAACTATTTTGAACCATTATCATAAGCAACGGCCAAAAAGGGTGATTAACCGAAGAAAATTAGAAAACACTCTGAAACGAGAGAGTTTAAGAAATTGAAGAACCAAATTAAAGACCTTCTAAAGTCACCTGTTTACATTTGGATTGGGATAGAAGGGGAGAAGGAGTTTTACGACAATGGCTGGGGTTTGTGCCTATGCCCCCAATGGTGGCACTTGTGGAAAGAGGGATAAGATAAGAGCGACACCGGACAGTCAGGAACCAGGGACTGTTGGACGGAGTCCCTAACTTTGTTCCCGACGACGGCGAAGTCCCCTCCAAGAAAATTGAGCCTCTCAGGACTACTGTATCAGACGTCGAGGTAAAAAGCTTTACATGGTGCAAGTCACACCACACCGCACACTGCACCAGCCCATCTTGCCTGGCATTTTCGACTCAGAAACAGTAGAAATGAATGAACTTATGTGAAATGGGAAAGCAGAAAACACGCGTAAAAATCCATTCAGCTTTGTCTAAGCAATCAGGGAAAACCACGGGGGAAAATAGTAGGGATGGCCCGCCACAAGACATTTGAACTCGGGACCTCATTCAAGCGAGCCCGAAGCGTTACCGCCAGTTTTACCCTGCTTGATAAAACTACCTAAACATTTCACATCCCAACAAAGTCTTAATATTAACGGCAAGTCGATCACCTTGCTAGGTTATCAGTCATTTACAAAATATCCTAACGTTTTCAAACCCATGAAAGTCTAAAAATATTCATTATGCAGAGAAATCTATTCAGATACAAAGTCAGATAAGACAAATTTGAGGTCAAACGGGCATTCGATCCACGGATATTCACCTTACCATGCCGACACCTGTATAACAAAATATGTTTTATATGCAATTACGTCTCTTAACATATACCTTTTTATTATTGCTATAAACTGCATATGTTTATAACAGAGGAAAGTCATTTTAAAGTTGGTGTAGTGGTAACCATACTTGCCTTCTAAACCCAAGGTCGTGGGTTCAAACCCGGCCAGGATCGATGGATTTTTTCCGGCGTAAAAATCCTAAGTATGGCTTCCTTGGGAAGGGAAGTAAAGCCGTGGGTCCCGTGTCGTACATTTACGGCACGAAAAAGAACCTCAAGCCGTTTCACGTCCTGAATTGAATGGGACGCTGATGACCTGAGATGTTAAGAGCGTCCGTAAATAAAACGAATCAAAAAAAAAGTTGGCGTGTGTAAAGTTTAATTGCGTTGTTTGATCAACTATTAATAATAATAATAATAATAATAATAATAATAATAAATTATAGAAATAGAAAACTTTACTCGTGAACAGAATATTTCGTGCTTCCAGAAATTGCTATTCAGTTGAACAAGAGTATTAAAAAATGGCGAAAAATAATTTAAATGTTAACGCCTCTGTTCTTTTAGTATTTTCAATTATACTCCTAGAGTTCAAATTTAGCTCTCAATGGGACCTAACTGATAATACCTGAGAAATATCCGGAACTCTGCTGTTATTGCTGAAAATTCTGAGTTGATGTTACACATAAGCTGGTTCCTAATTGCAATATCAGAGAATATTGCCGTGTAATTCTGATACGCAGCTTTTGGGAGCTACTGGCGTTGCTGGGACGCAAAATAACAGGCTTCTTAAACACAGCCCGCTCATACACTTTTCCTATAGCTTTGCTCGACTTTCATGACTCCAGCTGTACACGATACCATTCGTCTGTTTTATTATATAGTCCTCATGTTTCTTTATCTGTTGTTGGCTTCTTCTTTGGCCCTTGCTTCTTGGAGGTTATTTGTTCAAAGGCACTTTTAGCTGAGGATTTTCTTCATTTCCTTCATTCGCAATTCAAATTTCAGATATTTAAGCTCTTTGCCAATCTACAGTTCATTCCTCCGTTGCCATTCTATCAGTTGTTCTCATGATATCTCTCGTCTTTCCTTTTCCGTACAGCTTTAGCACATTTTTCTGTTGATATTCTTTGAAAATAGCTGTTTGTATAAATATTCTCCATTTCCTATTTTTTATTTAAACTTTTAAACCTCAAGGCACACAAGTCATTAAATCGTCACGTTCCAATTTCCCTTTTAGATTGTTTCTGACTTCCCATGATCCATTTCTTACACCGTTGCTTCACATCGATGATAAACACAAATTTGCAAAGCAAACACGACGTAAGACATCTAAACGACAATGGAGACACAACATCAAAAGAACATTTTTATGTTCCGTTGTTTTCAGACAAATAATGAATAGTCTCCTATAACGCGCAGATCATCTGAAGGAACTTAATGACGACGCTTTTTAGTAGAAATTACTAGACCTGATATCACTTGAAAGGGGATGCTATCCAACCATCATGGAGCAGCCATGCTCACTGCAACACATGATCTCTGATCCAGGAGAAATAGTCGGAAAGGCGAGTGTAAAGTCCAGGAAGACGCGGACGTGCACATCCAATTCCTGTAGACACGACGCCCACCACCGTCATCCTGTCACCCTCTCCAACCATGAGAGGTCCGCCGCTGTCAGCCTGCAACACCGTAAGGAAATAATAATATGCCTACTTCCACATAAAGATACACACATCAAAACTGGGAACAGCTGTTTTTACTGATAGAGAAACAGTACACGCTGAAAAAAAAAACAGTACATATAAAAATGTGGACATTTTATCATAAGACAGAATAATAAACGTAAAAGACGGTACGTGTGGTTTAGAAAGTAAAAATAATTGCATTTTTTTTAAGGCGGGAAGTTCCTTATAGGAACATTTCATTGACAATTTAAGTGCCAGTCGCTTGTGATTTTTATTTGGTTTATTTACGAACGCTGTTTAACACCTCAGGTCATCAGCGTACCATTCTATTCAGGGCTTGAAACGGCCGACAAATTTTGCTCAGAGGCCTCTTCTTTCAGGCTTGAGATTCTTTTTCGTGCCGTAAATGTACGACACGGGACCCACGGCTTTACTTCCCTTCCGAAGGAAGCCATACTTAGAATTTTAAGCCCGAAAAAATCCACCGATTCAGGCCGGGTTTGAACCCGCGATCTTGGGTTTACGAGGCAAGTATGGTAACCACTACACCACCAGGACCGACTAAACTACAAACTGTACCAGTTTATGCTAGAAGAATAAAAAATTAGCTTAGAATAATAAAATAATAAAAGACAAACCCCTATCCAAAAAGATTTTAAACTTTAAAATAACCTATAAGCAAAATGCTCACATACGACCACTCGCGGGTTGAATAAATATAACGTATCCAAAAGGAATACGGAGAAATACAGGAAATTATAGCCTGTGTGAATTTCCTTTTAATTTGTCCCACACAACTGCTATCTTATCTATTCTGGGAAGCCGTTTATACCTATAGACAGAAGGATGACAGTATGAAATAAAGCATGTTCCTTTAAGCCTATTACTCTAAGTATATAATTACAACTCACCCAGCAAGAGTCTTTGCCTCCTGCCTCGTAGCCCGCGCACATCTGCGAGTCCAGGATCTTGATCTTCTTGCCTTGCGACTTGTACCAGTCACGGCATTTGTCGTTATCCACGACGAGAAGATTCACTTTCTGCAGAACATCCGCTCGTCCACCCGCGGACGTCTCTTGGAGCCAGCCCCAACCTGCAGCTGTGGCCTCCCTTCCGGAGAAGTTCACATCTCCTGTTCCAACATCACAAACTATGATTATTATCGCTTTCACAAAAGCCCTATCTCGTGTCATACATTATCTGTTAAGTAAATAATTGCAGCTGTAACTTCCGCTCGGCCGTGTTCAGTTCAGATAAAGAAGGCTATGTGTAGAAGATTATGACATGTTCAAAATGGAATATCAAGCTTTTATTAAATTCTTCACAAAAGAAGGACTTATTCCAAATGAAATTACACAGCGATTGGACGGTGTATATGGGGAAGCATCCCCCTCATATTCTACCGTAAAAATGGAACAAACTTTTTCGAATGGGTCAAGAAAGCATTGAAGACGAAGAGCGTACAGGTCGGCCCTTGGAGGTGCTCACTCCTGAAACATCGCTCGCTCTTGTGGAAGGAGAAATTATGGAAGACCGGCGGCTCAAAGTTACAGAAATAGCAGCAACGTTGAGTCTTTCTTCAACAACAGTCCTTCGAATTATTCATGAACATTTAAACATGAATAAGGTTAGTGCAAGATGAGTGCCTAGACTTCTTACCTCAGTCCAAAAGCAGCAATGAGTCATCTGTTGTCAGTAATTTTTAAAGCTCTGCTGTAGCAACCAGAGAGAAGTTTTGCAAGCCATTGTTACAGGAGATGAAACTATGGTCCTCCATTATGATCCCTTGTCCAAAAGAGAATCAATGGATTGGCTTAAACCTGGCGAAGCACCGCCTCTAAAGGCCAAGGTCACTCAGTCAACCAAGAAGCTCATGATCACAATCTTTTGGGACTGTGAAGGAATTCTCTTCATTGACTTCAAGGAGAGGAACACCACAGTAAATGGGGAGTACTATGCTGGTCTACTGCACAGACTACGTGCTTTCATCAAAGAGAAAAGGCGAGGAAAGCTGAGTGGTGGCGTGCACCGTCTTCACGACAACGCGCCTGCTCACACAGCTCTTGTTGCAAAGGAAGCTGTGAAGAAATGGGGCTTCAAGGAGATCGACCATCCTCCCTACAGCCCAGATCTAGGTCCCATTTTCTCTTCTCAAAATTCAAGAAGGATCATCTAGGAAGGAAATTTAAATGTGACGCAGAAGTGGTGGATGCTGTTTTGCCTATTTTGCAGACAAGACTTCTAACTATTTGAGGGGAAGGGGGTTAAATGTCAATTGAAGATGTGAGAAGTGTATTGCAATAAAGGGTAGCTATATTGAAAAGTGAAATATAGTTTTTGACTTTTATCATACCTAGAAAGTGGTTAGGACGGAAACTTATGGACCTACTCTTGTATATGGTGTGTGTAACTACATATATATATATATATATATATATATACACGGTGTAACTTTATATATATACGGTGCTCCAGAATCGTATTATAACTTTCAGGAATAGGCAAAGCAAATACCGTAGGGGTTGAGAACAAGCAGCAGTTGGTTTACCAAACAGCAATACCTGACTATGAGAACGTGCTCAGATACATGCTCTCTTTGTTACACTGATTTTGTGTGAATGTTTTACTCATATGAACTAACACTAAATTCAGCAGTTTAGATAAAATAAAATATATGTTATTTAAGGAACACAAGTGGATCAGAAAATCTGCGTTCATTAATAGCTGTGCATAGATCGAATGTTAGTTTTGTAGTTTATTACATAATGGAAATATTAGAGAAAGTTAAAAAAAGGATCGTGCATAGCCTCTTAATTTTATCCAATCCTAAAACACCTACAAGATGCAACTAATATGGCTGTCATAAAAGTACATGAGGGTATAACTTGAATAAAATGTACCGCGGTGCTGATGCACACACCATTGGAAGAACCATTCAATTTATCTTCATATATTACATATACACATACACGTTGCTCCAGCGTATCTTAAACAGAACAATTCGAGCTGATTGTTGATGGCGAGATTCTGTATTCAGCAGATAAGCTGCGCCATAAAAAGAACAGATATTAAAAAAAAAAAAGTGCCGTGATGTTTCACTCGCTCTTACGCTTGAGTTCCCTGATTACTCGTACAACTAATGAACATAATTCAATGATATTTGACATAAACGTAAATTGGGTTTTGAGAAGCATAATGGTCTCATTAAGTATTGAAAGTGGTTATCCACAAGGTGGTCAAGGTCGTTAAGGAGTGGGAAATCTTGGGTTCCATTCCCCCCAGGTCCTATTTCCTGATTGAGATGTTTTCCAGGTTTTCTTCACTTCTCATGAATGACAGATGCCGGGGAAGCATCCTAAATTTAGCTGAAACGCTTCTTTCTTTTAATAAAAAATCCTTTGCCAATTTATATATTCATTTTATGCATCACCAGATTTCACCGTATGTGATACCTGAGTAGTTAACATTGGAATTTGTACTGTTAAAAAGTGTGGCTGCATTATCATCAGGGTATTAATGCACATGGAAGTATTCACGAGCATTTCGGGAGTAACAGCCTCGATTTCCTGCGAAATTTTCCCGTGATTTGTCGGTATGCACTTTTCCCTTCAGCAAGTCTCATAAGAAGAAATCTGGTAGGGAAAAGTCAGCGTACCTTAGTGGCTAAAGTTCTTCAGAAGAGATATAATTTTCCAAGAAGGAAACAAGTTCAGCCATGTTGACAGAGGAGGCATTACAGGCAGTGGGCACATGAGATGAAATAAGAAGTTTGGAAAGAAATTTTTTAAAGGAAGGAAGCGTTTCAGGCCTAAGTTTAGAGTATCTCCCCGGCATTTGCCATTTATGAGGACTGAGAAAAACTTGGAAAAGCCTCCTCATTCAGGGAAAATAATACTGGCGGAAATCGAACCCCCAAATTTTCCAATCAAGAGTCCCTGCGATGAGCTTCTTGCCCAATTAATGGAAGAATTCCACGTAGACTGCGGTTTCCACCTTGTACGGAAGAAGATAGGGTGAATAATTCGTTCCGTAACAAAATACATCACATTCCGATTGAGTTTGTCTATCTATTGTTTTGTTTTTTTAATCAGCGACTATAATTCAGTGTCTTCTGTTTCTTTTTGCACAGCAGCAACATAATATCCCTGTATCTTTGCTTCTTTTTTCAGTTAATTTACTTGTGTTTGTAGAGACATTACATCTTTTGCGACAGTTTAATCAAAAACCCTCTGCGAGGGAGTCTGCAATCTGTTTTTTATCTTTTGCCTCTTTGCTTCGAAAGTCCTCCTTTGTGGAAATAAAGTGTATTCACCAGATACTGAATTGAGAGTTTTGCAAGTGGTTTGCGAACTTCAAATTAGGCAATAAATTGTACTTGGCAATGCTTCATAGACGGAGGTACTTGCAGACAACAAATGTGCGCTGTTCTCTGTACACTGGTTTAGCTGCACTGTACGTATGTATTGCTCGTAATACAAAGGAGCGATGTAACAATAGCAGTGAGATGCGTCTGCAGAGAACAGCGACCTTCACGGACATGTGAGACATACAGGCTAGAAAGTAGCGCCACCACTCATGCCCTTCCGTAAGCAATGTTCTCACGCAGCAAGGCATGTCCGTGTCAACTTTCACTGAATTGCTTCATTAATTTAACATTTATAAAATCAGGGGCCGAGAGCGAGCAAAATGGCCGATATTATGCACTGGTAAACGTCATCACTCATGAACATAAACAGAAAGTTCGAAACTGCGCAGATATTTACGATAGAATCATAAAGACACAATGTAACCTTTCGATCCTAGATCTCCAGGTACATTTGCATTTGGGGGTGCAGACTAATCTTAAATTTGTATGATAGCGAAAGAACCAACAAAACTCTCACAGAGGATATAACCGTGGTAAGTGCAGTTCTAATTTATATCTGCCATCCATTTATTTGGGCCTCACTTTACGAAGCAGGAAGATCTCGATAGGTGATTACTGCGTGTATGACGGTGGGATGAACTTAAGGTGGCTAAAATCAAGCAGGAGTAGCCAATGTCATGTATTATTAATGGGTTTCCTTCACTTTCTGTGCACGTTCTGCTTGATTGATGGTTCAGAAATCTAGTAGACAACAAAGGTTTTTACAACTTTATAAGAGTCTAACTTCTCAATGGCACAGAAAACTTCAGGAAAGTTTCCATATAGCGGATCCACCCAATAAAAAAGTAATTCGTAAAACTTTTAACAAATTCAAAACGACAACTGGAAGTGGACCAGCAAATAAATTAAAGAAAGTACTTGGATAAGGACTGTAATCTGGTAGATATGCAGATTTAACCCTTTGTGATTTTAATTTGTGAGTGAGATGAATGAATAACAAGAACAAATAGTCAACATTTCGAAGATTGAATTGGATGCTAGGCGAATGGTGTAAATACTTTTAAGGACATTTTAACAATTCTTTGGTTCTCATAACATCTTTTAACAACATTTGCATAGAATTTTGGATTTGTTTATTTATGGACGCTCTTTAACATCTCAGGTCATCAGCGCCCCATTCAATTCAGGGCGTGAAACGGCTGACAAATTTTGCTCAGAGGCCTCTTCTTTCAGGTTTGGGGTTTCTTTTGCGTGCCGTAAATGTACGACACGGGACCCACGGCTTAACTTCCCTTCCGAAGGAAGCCATACTTACGATTTTTACGCCCGAAAAAAATACATCGATCCTGGCCGGGTTCGAAACCGCGATCTTGGGTTTAGAAGGCAAGTATGGTTACCACTACATCACCAGGACCGACATTTGCATAGAAGCGCTCCAAGTACAGCCTACGAGGTGATATCCAGAGTATTCGGGACTGGTGCTGCCATTTGCTCAAAAACTTATTGTGAGACTAATGAACGTCGTCACCTCGAAGTAGTTCCCTTCCACACGTATACACCGGTCCCAGCGATTTTGCCATTTTCCAAGTGCATCTTGGATGTCATGTTCTTTGAGGGTGTTTAGCACAGACAGCGTTTCTTCTGGAATCCTCTCAATTGTGTCGAACCGACTCCTTTCAACTTGATTTTCAGTTTGGGGAATAGAGCGAAGTCGCAGGGTGCCAAATCAGGCGAGTACGGTGGGTGGGGGACAACCGTCATGTTGTTTTTCCTTAAACAGCTCCTGGTGAACAAGGAATTGTGACAGGGCGCATTACCGTGATGCAACAGCCAGTTCCCTTGTCGCCAAAGTTCGGGCCGTCGTCTCCGCACATTTTCACGGAGCCGTCGCAAAACGTCACAGCTGTACGTGGAATTCACTGTTTGATTTGGTGGGACGAATTCTTTGTGACAATCCTCTTGGTATCAAAGAAAACGAAGAGAATTCTCTTGACTTTGCTCTTCACTTGTCTCACTTTTTTTGGTCTTGATGAGTTCGGGCTCTTCCACTGGAAGGATTGTTTTGTCTCAGGGTCATGACGTACATCCAGTTCCCGTCGGCGTGATGACCCTGGACAAGAACGTTGGGTCGTCAGATCGGCCTGACGAAGCTCCGTGCAAACTTCAACATGCCGCGCCTTCTGATCAGCAGTCAGGATCCTTGGCACACCGACACGATGCTTGCCCAATTCACCAGTTAAAATTCGTTGGCATGTCCCATGGTCTTCAATGGTACGACGTCGATCCTCACGAACGGGGAGTTGAAATTTGGCAACAATGTCAGGCGTTGTGCAGTTGACGGGCCTACCGGTGTGAGCATCATCTTCAATAGCTGTACGGCCGGCATGCCTCTCAAACACACGTGTACAGCTCAGCTTTGTCCCCCAAATACTTGTTGAATCACTGCGAGGGTCTCCGTAGCATCTCCCCCAAAATTTGCACAGAATTTGATGCACACTCTCTGTTCTGTTCTTGGATCCATCGTAAAATCGCCACACACTACACAGAGTACCATGAAAATATTATAGAATCTCAACACATCTACCCAGCTGCATGAAACTTCAAACACTCACTCATCAGATGTGCTAGTGTTGCCACCTAGCGGTACAAAACTCTACTGCTACTACTGTCGAGATGGCGGCACCAGTTCCGAATATTGTGGATACCACCTCGTACGTTCATTTCTGTAGTTTTCTGAGGTTATTTCTAGAATCTTTGACATCGTTTACTTCCTTTCATAAGTTGTAAAATTTCCTTTGGCAATAAAAAGATGGGAAATTATTTGCTATAAGGATAGAACTTCTCTCTTGTGCTACTATTAAATATCTTATGACTCGCAACCTTTTTAAACTGATAAAAAATGTGGCAGCCCATAATTGAGTGATTTGAAAAGTTTTGCTATATGTTTCCTGGATATAACACGCTGGTAATTGCATTAGGTCTAGAACATTAGCGCGTGTTTTGTTAAAGATTGGTGAATATTATTATACCACAATTACTGAAATTTCATACTTTTCACGACTTTCTAAATTCCTTTCAATGTCCTTGCTAAATAAATTACATGTACAATATAATTATTAAATATACACACATTGAATTCTAGAGCCAAAGTTTCCAAATGAGAATTGTTGATACATTGCCGTATATTTCTTAAGTCAACATACCACCAGTAGGTAGGCAAGCAGGCCACACGGATTCGGACCATCCTACGGGATCGTCCAGCTCGAGGAGGGCAATGTCATGCACAAAGCGTTGACAGCGATAGTCAGGGTGCAGGACCAATCTTCGCACTCGCACCTCACGTTTGTTGCGTGACCTCTCAAGCTCAGCCAGGTCGTGTTCTCCAACCATAACACGGATCGTCTCCACGGGAAGCTCCACCGGGCCACTGCAGCAAAATTCAATGTGCGTAATGAATGCTAAAGCCTTTTAGTTCTGCCATGTTCAACTACTCCTGATATTAACCAATTGAAATACAATGCTTTGTATAATAGAGCTGTTTGATAACTGTTGTGTCACCGTGAAGCGCGTGTATCTAAAGGTATTTAGTCCACTAAGGTTACTTAGCGCACGGGAGATACGTTCCATTTTGTTTGAAACAAGTTTTAGTAAAGTTTTCCGGAGATTTTGTGCATTACGAAAGTTCAGGCTTAGAAGGAATCTGGAATAATCTACGCCATCATTAATCTACCATATTCCCAATCCTGGGTTTTGTCTTTTCCTAGGGTGCACAAATCTGCTAAACATATATTTTTGGCTTAGTTTCCAATTTGACCTATAAACAAAATGAACAAGAAGCAAATGATTTCAGTGCGCACACTGAAAGATATCTTAAAGCTTTTTCAAGGTTACTATTCACTCATATAATTTTTTTCCAGTCCATTCGCCTAATGTATTTTTTGTATAGTACATAACGCTCGTTTTAAATTTTTTGACGTCACAGGCGGTGAACAATGATGATGCGTGAGATGAAATGCTAAGTTGGGAAAGGAATTTTATTTAAGGCGGAGGAAAGTAAGCGTATCGGCGCAGGTTTAGGACAGCTCCCCGGCATTTTCCAGTGTTGACAACCGAGGAAGTTTCAGAAAAAACCTGGTCAGGGAAGACAATCCTGATGGATGTCAAACCATAAGTCTTCCATTCATAAGTTCGTACCGTAACGACTTCGGCCAAAGTGCCGGTGCTTGTTAGTCGGCTCTATTACTATAATGTTAACATACGAGGGTAGATCCATAAGTTTCCGGCCTAACCATTTTCTATGTGTGATAAAGACAAAAACTATATTTCATTTTTCAATATAGTTACCCTTATTGCAATACACTTCTCATATCTTTGAATTAGCATTTCAACCACCCCCCTTTAAAATAATTAGAAATCTAGTTTGCAAAATGGGCATAAACAGCATCCATCACTTCTTCGTCACACTTAAATTTCCTTCCTCGAAGGTCCTTCTTGAGTTCTGAGAAGAGGAAATAGTCACTGGGAGCTAGATCTGGGCTGTAGGGTGGATAGTGAATATCCTTGAATTTCTTTACAGATTCCTTGCAACAAGAGCTGTGTGCACAGGCGCGTGTTGTGGTGAAGAAGGCGGAAACCACCCCTCAACTTTCCTCGCCTTTGATAGAAGCACGTAGTCTTTGCAGTATGCCATTTACTGTGGTGTTCCTCTCCTTGAATCAATGAAGAGTATTCCTTCACAGTCCCAAAAGAAAGTGGCCATGATCTTCTTGGTTTACTGAGTGACCTTGGTCTTTAGAGGCGGTGCTTCGCCAGGTTTACGCCACTCCATTGATTCCATCTCTTTGGGACAAGAGATTATAGCAGAGAACCATAGTTTCATCTCCTGTAACAAAAGTTTGTAGAACTTCTCTCTCTTGCCACGGCAGAGTTCAAAAATGCCTGACAACAGATGACTCGTTGCTGCTTTTGGATTGAGGAAAGAAGACTAGGCACTCTTCTTGCACTAACCTTATTCGTGTTTAAATGTTCATGAATAATTCGAAGGACTGTTGTTTTAGAAATGTCCAACCTTGGTGTTATTTCTGTAACTTTGAGCCACCAGTGCTCCATAATTTCTTCTTACACAAGAGTAAGCGATGTTTTCAGGAGTGAGCACCTCCAAGAGCAGATCTGCACGCTCTTCGTCTTCAATGCTTTCTCGACCAATTCGAAAAGGTTTGGGCCATTCTTTTACGGTAGAATATGAGCGGGGGTGCTTCCCCATGTACACCGCCCAATCGCTGTTTAATTTCATTTGGAGTAAGTTCTTCTTTTGTGAAGAGCAGCTCGACATTCCGTTTTGAACATCTCACAATCTTCTACACACAGCCTTCTTTATGCAACTATATCTGAACAACTGAACACAGCGGATCGGAAGTTACAGCTACAATTATTTACTTAACAGATAAGGTATGACACCAGATAAGGATTTTGTGAAGACGATAAGGGTTATCCCCTTCACAAACTTTCACAAACTTGTGGACCTACCCTCGTACACATTTCCTATTCTATTCTTTTATTTTTATTATTCATTTCGTTAGGATGCCAGCTCCTTTAAACGAAAATGATAATTTCTCCATCGAATGCATGTATTAATTTCTTTGCAAAAGAACAATGAAGTTTTAGAAGTAGATAGAGAAGCTTCCCTCTGTTAAATATGTGAAAGGAAATTAAAAGACAGACATATGGTATTTGTAATTGAGGGGCATTCAAAGAGTAATGCGAATCTTCTGCCCCCTCCCTCTTTTCTTTCATTGTCACGGGCGGCCGAGATCGTTAATAGGTGGACTTGTGAGTGGGAGGTCTAGGGTTCGATTCCCACCAGGACCATCCTCGCTGCTTGGAGTTTTTACACGTTTTTCTTTGTTCTCATAAAATAGGGAGATATGCTTTTCCAATGTATCATTTCTTATCATGTATCGCCAGTGTCCACCGCGTGTGATGTCTCAGTAGCTAAAACGGGCGTTAAACACCATTAAAAAACCGTAGTTTCACGTTTTATCCTCGTCACTCATCTAAATAAATAAATAAATAAATAAATAAACCTTTCCCCAAAGAAGGCAAAGCAGGAAGTTCATGTTTATGGACAGAATGCGATACTAATGTAGTGTACTGTGTTATCGTAACAAAATTAATAATATCTGAAAATGAAAATAACAGTAACAATAAATTAAAAGTAATACTAACATTTTGTTGTGTAGAAATATTGGTATGAAGCTTTTCTGACTTAAATTACGTTATACTCATTTGGAAAATATTTCAAGAAAGTTGTTTAAAAGCCATAAATATAAAAACCGAAAACAGCGCAGATTAGAAAGCGAAGAAAAAAGCATACAATCACCCCAAACAAAGTTCTGTTCATATTTAAAGTTTTGGAGCCAAATGTCTAGAATATTTTAAAGAATCGGGCAGAAATACATTACTGACCTAATCAAATGCAATAAAGGTTTATATATATATAATTTAAAGATGCACATACTAATTGTGTAATTGGAGAGGTCAGAAATTAATATTCCGCTATTTTCCCTTTAAGCAGCACAAATGTGATTTTATATGAAACTTTTGGAAGGTTATCCCCAGCTGGAAACAGTAGAACTACTTTACGAAAGAATCTGGCGCAATGCGAGAGATTGCTATTGACTACCATCCCCTTACAGCAGTAGTAAAACTTCGCTCTGTAGAAGTTCTTCTCTTAACCAATTAAGTGAATTGCAACGAATTAAAAACATTTTATAGTATGACCTTGAAACAGAGCGATTAGGAACACCCTGCATCGAAGTTGCTGAAGAGCAAATAAACTTATGTTTTTACCTGCACATACAATGAGCTGCTGTGAGGACCCATCTGCTGTTTACAAGCGTGCCCCCACAGAAATGTCCTCCTCTTCGAGTAATAGACACCAGCCAAGGGAACTCTCCTGGTCTTGCCGACTCTCCACCGACAATACGACCAGCCCTGCTACGCCATTGTTGTCCACATGGTACATCGGCAACTGCAGCAAACATCCAAACACTTGAATAAATTCTGCTTACCTAAGTATTAGCATAGTAATAACTAACCAAGATATTTTATATACAAAATCTTAACATCTTTGAACGGAAAACATTTATGATCAGTTTCGTCAACCTTTGCTGTTAATTAAACTGCTCTTTAAATATATTGTTGGCAAGTTCGTCCAATTCTGTGTTTCACCAAACGTCTTTGTGGCGAACATATCATTAATTTAACGTATGCATTCGTGTCATTAAAAATCTAATGAGAAGTTTGTGCGGCATTAAACGATTTTGATGCTGAAATTATGTATTTGGAATGCATTTAAGAAGAGAAAGAAGAAGTGAATCATAATAATATTTATGTATTATGACTTACACAAAGCATGACCTTACAAAACTTACTGGAAAAAAATTAACAAAACGCAGAACGATATGTGTAAATTTTGTAAAACACAAAATACATTAGAGCACGTATTATTAGCTTGTACAATTGTAAGTGGCCATCAGGTGGCACATATACTTAGAAAAAGGGCCTATATAAATACCTTGAGCAGACTGCATTCAAAATTAATAATCCAACACGGGAAGAGGTGATACCACAAGAGCAGATAATAAGAAGTAGTGAAGAAGTAAGAAGATAAGAACGCATACGTATACAAAGATAACCCCAAAATACAAATAACTTAATAAGAATAGAAAATATACAAGACAACTAACAGGAAGAGAATGTTAGAGGAGAAGATAACAGCAAGGAAGAAGGGAGCGATGAAGATGAACATGCCTAAATTTATAACAGACGGGAATGAATGATTCACAACCTGAAGTAGGAAGAAATACTTTTACCTATAAGAGTTACGGGACCGGGAAGAAGATGGAAGAAAGAAGATTACAACAGAAGAGTAAAGGAAGTTGAAGATCCACAGGAATGAGCGCCGGGAGGAGATGGGCGATAGAGAAGTGGTGTCCGGAGAGGAGGAGCAGAGCGCGAGAGATGGTGTAACCAGGAGTCCAGGAGGATCAAGAGAGATGGAAGAAAGGATGGTTAGGAAGGAAAGATGGAGAGTGATATGGTGGAAGTGAGGTGATAGTGTTTAATGAATTAAAGTGTTGGGATAAATAAATGAAATGAGTAGGAAAGATTAATAGTGAATAATGAACTTTAAGAGAAGTACGTTGTCAAAGAGAAGGTGATTAGTATGATTGAGATGAATTAAGAAGACTTGAAACAATTAAGTGAAATGTTTAAATGTTGAGTGTAAATTTAAGAGAAATTTCTGCAAAAGTACCGGATACCAGTACATACCGCTGGTAACCAGTGGTTAGTAGTATAATAATGTAATAAATTAGATAGCATAGCTGGCCACCAGCTATACTTCTTACTGGCTGCCACTAATTTTGTTAATTTGGTAGATTTTGTAATATTAAATTGGGAATAAATTTATATTTTGGTTTAATTTAATTAATTTTGAGTTATTTTTACTATTTTATTACATTATTTTAATCTAGTTATTAAGAAAAATCTGTAAAATAATGTAGTAAGAGAGTATTGTATTGTATAGTTTATAATAATAAATGGACAATTTGATATACACGCCCTGGTGTAGGAAACCAGGGTGGCGTATACAGAATTTATGTATTTATTTTGTGTAGTGATTTTGAAGAACTGGAAAACAAAATCTTTCGTAAGTTTCCGGGCTGACCAAATTGCAGCGCAATAAGGAAGACCTTTCGTGCCGGAAATATTTTATCTTTGTTCGTTATTATTCAATAGTTGCGCAATGTTCATGTCTGTCAGTGTCTTGTAGAGTGCTTCATGGGTAACGAGAGGTATTTGAATTTTCGTCATGTTGAAAGTTGAGTACTGTGCAGTTTAAATTTTGTTTATTATTATTATTATTATTATTATTATTATTATTATTAGTTTCTTTTACGTAAGGACTTACTCCTGCATTATTACAAACATCTTAGATGGAATGTATGGTGAAGTAGAACTACCCCGTGCATATTCAGAGATTTCTAGCATTATCTGAAGATCTGTTAATGGACTATAAGATCAAGCAAGACTGCGGTTTAATACAACACAGGTGCTGACATGGAATCTCCTTAGCTCGTCTTTTACTCTGTGTGCACAAAGTTTCTGAGGAATGTATGAGTTGAAAACTATAAAGAGATAATTGAATCTATGCTAATGGCAAACAAAATTTGGGGTGTAATTTGTCATTTAAACTACTTTTCGTATGTTGCCTTGGACTTCTTTCCTCCTAAATGTAGTCGGTCCCGTTGGTGTAGTGGTAACCATACTTGCCTTCTACACCCAAGATCGCGGGTTCAAACCCGGCCAGGCTCGATGGATTTTTTCGGGGCGTAAAAATCCTAAGTATGGCTTCCCTCGTAAGGGAAGTAAAGCCGTGGGTCCCGTGTCGTACATTTACGGCACGAAAAAGAACTTCAAGCTTGAAAAAAGAGGCCTCTGAGCAAAATTTGTCGGCCGTTTCGCGCTCTGATTTGAATGGGACGCTAATGACCTGAGACGTAAGAGAGCGTTCCTTAAATAAATCAAAATCAAATCAAATCCTCCTAAATATGGGTGTCGTGAATGCTTATCAAGGAAATCGATTTCACCAGAACATTGCTGTCGTGGAAAAACAATATACAGGAAATGGTTAGCACGCATGTTACTGACTGTTGCTGACAACTAATTTAAGGTTTTCCTTATGTGTTTTACAAACGAAAATATTTTTCAAAACGTGTATACAACTAAGCATTCCCCCCCCCCCATATTTTTGCATAAGTGCAAAAAGTTATGAATTTTGATATTTCTATTTTTAGGTTCTTCACACATTTTATGTTAACTGGACATCTATCATACATAGTGAAAGAAATGTTTAGATTATACATATTTTTAATATTTTATGAGAAATTTAAACTCATTTCCTGCAAAAATAATACGTGATAAGAAATGTTGGATTTCAAAATTGAATTCAGTACGTACTAATTATACAAAACCTATTTCCATTGAAATGCAAAACATAAAATTAAAATTACTTGTTGGATGTTAACCATTTTAGAACTGAGCTGTCTCACTTTTTGCAGAAATTTACACATCCTCTCCTCTTTCCAGCCTGCCAGGGAACCCATCCCGTCATCCCCACCGCGCGCTGTTTGATGCTATAAAGGCAAGATTTTCCATTCATTCTTCTGTCCCCCCTGTTGGATATGTATCTATAGTTTCTCCTTCCCACATATGGAATAGATTCTCGCCCCATTTTTTGTCTGTATTCTCGATAATTGGTCATAAAAATGAATTAGACATCTCAAAATTTCAAATCGGGTTCAGAGAAAGATACAGTGCATTTATTCTATAAATATTAAGAACGAAACGACTGGCAAATAATCAGAGTAAACTATTGTGCTTTTGTAGATGTTCAGAAAGCATTCGACGCCAATAATCGGGGTGAAATATGCATTAAATACCAGAAAGGGGTAAAGTAATTCGAACAAAGGCGATATACGAGAATGTGGAATTATGCAAGTGCAACTTACAGCATTGAAAATGTTTGTAGTGAAAGGGGAGTAAGACAAGTTTATCGATGACATTGTTGACGCCGCGTTAGACACCTCAGCGAGAAATAAGAACTAACATCAGAGCTCTGAACACACCTTCTTATGATAAATCATCCGGACGATGAGATACCTTCAAACGCTCAGGTTACTTACTACAGAGTTGCAGAGATTGGTACTAGATCATGCCGCCCCATCAGTGGCGCCAATACTGCTCGTTCAAGTAACGCATCTACGAAGTGTAAAAAAGTATTAACGAAAGGAAATTGTCATAATTCTCCGACGAAAGTAGAATAATACTCAGTTCATTTAAAACTTAAATAACATGCCAAGTTAACTTTATTAAATGATGTGTTTTATATGAGATTTCTCACAGATAATCAGATAATTAGCTATCACAGAAGAAAATCTATCCCTGGAAAGTATCAATAGTTCAGTTTCCATTTCTGCTCTGAGGTCAACGATATCTTTATGTTGTTTGGTTACACTCTGTCATGTCAAGTAATTAAGTCACATTAGTAATAGCTCCATTCCAATCCATCCCTTTCGTCAATGATTGTCTATGATCTTGCAATGACAGTCCTCCAAGCATTCGTCAAAGACAGAAAGACATGATGTGATCTTGCCCATCTTGCATGAACCGCTTGTGCTCAATGGCGTCATTCCTTCAGCAAATGGAGCAAAAATGTCTGTCAACAATCGATTCGAAATTTATTTTTAGTGAGTTTGTCAGCAGATGTTGCTGTTTACGGTCTGCCCACCTTTCGGCAGCGTCCGATGCTGCTAAGCGTTCTTTCTTCTTCGTTACGAAAACAAACAAAAACAAACACATATATAATCCAGTATATCTACAAAGAGTATCAAGTAACGTTGGTAGGGGAAAGTTACTATTAATTATAATGCTGGAAAATAAAACCAGTCTTAAAGCTAGGGTTCTTTCAAAGTTTGACAATGAGAAAAGGTACATGTTGCATCAGCAAATTGTAATCCATTATATGGAGTTTTGCAACCATGCATTGCATTACAAAATGATAAAGATATTTAGTTGCATTCTCTACGAAACTACTCACATTAAAGAAACAAAGTGGAACTACGCTTAGTGGCAAATTAACAACCCAACTTATTTGTATCCGTTCCATTGCACCATGTTGTGAAATATATATTTATTATTACATGATAAAGTTTTTAAGTGGCGATGAAATGTTTAGAAAATATATTTCTCAAGTCCGTACAAACTGTTCCCTTAATAGCGCTTTTTTTTTTTTAACACCCGTTTTTACTACTGAGGTATCACAGGCGGTGACACTGATGATACATGAGATGAAATGATATATTGAGAAAGGATTTTTTTTTAAAGAAGTAAACGTTCCAGCCCTAAATTTAGGGTACCTCGCCGGCATTTGGCATGCACGAGGACTAAGGAAAACCTGAAAAAAAAACCCTCAGTCAGGGAGGACAGTCCTGACGGAATTCGAACACCAGACCTCCCGCTCACGAGCCCGCGCCGTAACGTCCTCGA
This sequence comes from Metallyticus violacea, assembly GCA_030762175.1. Classification (NCBI taxonomy): domain Eukaryota; kingdom Metazoa; phylum Arthropoda; class Insecta; order Mantodea; family Metallyticidae; genus Metallyticus; species Metallyticus violacea. Next base: position 77,835,606 of record CM060838.1, read on the forward strand.
CTTCCCGTGGCGGTAAATAGCGCAGAGAAATGGTAATACGTTTTCATGATGAAGAAATAGGCATATCTGAAAGATTTGATTGAGTGCATTTTATTTGGGGTATAAGAAAGCAGCCATAGGATTCACTTAAAATGTTTATATGCTCTCATACTTATAATAGACATAGATATCTCTTTGACTATTTAAACTTACTATTAAAGTTGCTATTAGTTCCAAAGCATGTCAAATTCGTCATACTCGAATTGTATTCATCGATATCTTGAATTTTTGGAACAAAATAAAAAGTGCTAACAACAACAAAACTTGCATTTCAGAGCACTGCAGACCAGGTAATTTTAGGTTATGGTTTAAGCACGTAAATTGGTTTGTCTTCATTATGTGGCCACACTCAATTTTTGCAGAACATTTTATTCTGTATTTTGCAAAACATGTTTTCCAAGAATTTCATACTAATATAATAAATAACTGAAAAAACGCATAACAGGCATAGCATGTCTATATAAGGGTATCTTTGTTTTAGCAAAAAAATATGGCTTCCGCAAGTTAAAACAGTTTTTACGAAAGTCTGTAATCCACACACTCGCTATATCTTTTAATGCAACTTATTTTATAACCAAAAAGCTTGTCACAACAACGATGCTGCTGGAGAGGAAAGAAAGTGAAATATGTGCAAATGTAAGCAACGGTGCCAGCAAATGACTATTGGAGTGGAGAAAAAATATAGCGTATTGAATCCGTAGAAAATAAGTTAGCTTGGTGGTTCTTCAAATAACGGATTGAGAGCGGACGTTTGCTTAAGGTAAAAGAGAGTGAAAGAACTAAAGTTAACCTAACCTAATATAAAAAAATAGAATTCTAATTTTCTAACTTACTATTGAATTCAAGGAAACTCACCTATCCTAACATAATGCATAAGCAATCTAATTGTAGAAAACGAAGTTCTTTACCATCTGACTCCTGACGCGCTGTGTAGTAGCTGTAGGTAACAATGCAACGCATTCGTTCGCGGCATAAACTTATCTCCTGTATCTGAAATCTTTCACTTAATTTCAGAGTCAAACATTGCGGACAAAAGATAAACTCTTAGGGTATGTTTTTTCTTTATCTGATCTTGGCGTTCAGAAAATAATGCTCTTTATTAACTGTTATCAGTGATATTAAGGTGAGAATTCTGAATATTTAGCCCATTATTTTTGTCCAAATACTTATAGCACATTGTCAGGTCAGCAATGTAAGTATTCACAACGGTTCCCTGAAACTTTTGTCACTCATCAATGTTTGTAATAGCATTTCATGTGCTTATAGTTTCCCAATTAAACTGGCTTCAAACGCGCACAGAGCGAGAAAGATTAACGATTATCGCTTTAGTTGTGTTATGAAATATATTTTCAGAATTTGAAATTTGTGTGACACAATTCTTTTGGTCGAAATTCATTGCTGCAAAAACGATTGACAACACAGGTTTAATGTAACATTACAAATCGTAAAAATTACCTCATTTCAAAGTTGTAAAGTAACAATTATTAGTTCTCTACGCCTCCTGCAATTCATTTTGTGCAAACTTCCAAAGACAAAAGACGTAACTGTTGCGCTAGGTGTTGAATGGCGCGAGCGACTCATTGTTTATGCGCGCGAAAATCTGAGGGAAAGTGTTGATGTAACGAGAAGGCTATGAGGTAATACTTACGGTTCTCAGCTGATCCTATGACGGCGATCACGGCCAGAGTGAGCACAGCGGCAGCACACGGGTGCAAGATATCCATGTCACAAGTCACTCCCACCACAGACAAACACGCTACACACAATCCCAGCCTCACCGCTTTACTTTATATTTAAATAGTAAAGCCTGCGACCAGCATGCATGGACATAAAGGCCACGCTCCCCTCCATTACAGTGCAGGATGGATGCAAGACCTCAGGGACACTATCTTCCTCTGAACTAACCTTCACGGCAAAATTCGGCTACTATTGTCTTCCTCATCAACTCCAAATGCTGTTCATTATTATTCTCCTCTTCATTGGTGTTCTAGAGACTCTAATAAGATAACCTTTATTTTACGTTTATTCCTCCCACATTCATACACTAAATTAATTTATTTTCATAATATAGAACTTTAATTTCAAAACTATAAAATAAATATAATTTAAACAAAAAGTAAATAAGTAAATATTGAGGGAGAAGTTTAAAACCAAGGTGGATTACATTTTAGGTTTTGCTAACTCACTCCGAGTAATTCTTACTTTTAAACTTTAAATAGACCTCCATGATACTTAAATTTGAAAAAGAATGCAGTTATTGTCACTTCTTTTGTTTTCAATAGTTGCCTGGCGACCTGAATTGTTTTTATTATTATTATTATTATTATTATTATTTGGAGAGAACAAAACTACAAAAACTATTGAACGTTTAAAGTAATAGTTGTGCTTTGGCAATAAATACCCTACAAGAAAGAACAATATAAACGGATTAGTCAAGAGTTCCGAAGTTCCGAAATTAGCTATATTACTCTAATATTAATAATTGTAATATTATCCAAAATAAAGTGTCTTTTCATCCTACTACAAGCTGGCTTATAATTTATTATTGTTTGAATTTTGACAGAATAAAACAAACTGTTTTAGCAACGTTTGCGAAAGGGTCTCCTCAGCGATTGCAGCACATGCCGTTTCAACTTCTTCCAGAAGTGCTGCCAGTGTAGCTGGTTTTCTACGGTATACATGTTTAAGAGTTCCCCATAGGTAGAAGTCCACGGAGTTAGATCCGGAGAACGCGGTGGAAACTCAATTGAACCTTTTCGTTCTAACCATGATAGTGTCTTGAATCCAGTGCGCGGGGCATGTTGCTGATCTCCCACATTTGCCCGTATGAACATCGCATACGGTACCATGAGTCTCAAATTTGTCTGGAATGCGTGCAATTGTCACTCGCGTTGGCGGTTCTGTTCTGTACACACGTCTCCATTGTCTTTGAACTTCAACAACATTCTCGGTTTTCCAATACCACTTCAAAATTGCTTTCCGCTGTTCAAACGATAATCTTGGGTTCACTTTGTTGTAGCAATGCTATCATAATGTAAGTGAGTCATATGTATTTACAAAACATCATACTACACATTACTGTTATTTTTCAGTGCAACTTTGAAATATATTAAATAGATATCTACTGTGAAAGTGTGTATATATTTTTGGCACCCTCGGTATGTAACCGAAAATAACTTGTGTTTTCATTCTGCAACTTGGCATGTTTAATTGTTGCATGAATATAGACAGAATAAAAATACAAAAATGACTGACTATTTAAACTAACAGAAACAAATTATTTCAAGACGGTTTGTGCCCTGCAAGCTAATGGCCATTGCAGTTGTACGCCCTTAAAACTCTCTACTATTTGTCATATTTAAAAAGAAAAGAAAGATTCAGGAGTTTCGAAATAGAATGTATTAATGTAAATTATAATTATAATTGAAATATCACCAAAAATAAATTGTGCTTTTATCCTGCAATTAAATCAAACAACAGTAACAGCAATCCAAGTTTCCAGGCAACAATAAGAAATAAAAAATGCATTTACACTTGAATTCTTTAAAATTTAACTAGGGTAGGGATGTCACTGAAAATTTAAAGTGGGTTTTTTTTGGGAATGTTGGGTTGAACCTAAAATATATTTAACATTGCCTTTAAACTTCTCCCTCAATAAATATTCAGAGTGGCAAGTTTTGAAATGAAAATCCTATATAATTATTTATGAGCTACGAGGAAACATTTACAACGTGCTTTTCTTTGCTTCTTCCCACTTGTTTTCTATATTTTATATGTTCACCTTTTGTTTACCTTACAAGACGATTTTCTTATTGTACGTTTTTTTTTTTTTTTTTTTTTTCCCCATTTTCTTTTGTGATCAAAACAGAGTATATTTTAATATACCCATAAGTGGCGCCACTAGTGAAAATATTCTTAAACATCTACCATAGTATTGAAGATATTTATTGTTCAGCGTGCAGTGTTTAACGTTTCCCTTTTAAAACCCCATCACTTATTTATTTCACAAGTAAATTGCAATAAATTAAAAAGTTTCGGAACATTATAATCTTGGAATTACAGTATGTACCTTATGTTTTGAAGATATCCTCCCTTGGCGTCAATGCATTGTTGCAATCTTTGTTGTACACCGGACATTACTCGTCGCAGTGTTTGTGCTGTAACGTCAGCATTTCTGTGCGAATTGCGACTTTGAGGCTGTCGATGTGATGAAGGATATGACTGTAGATCTTAACCTTAAGATACCCCCACAAAAAGAATTCTTGTGCGGTGAAGTGAGGGGATAAAGAGTATCACTGGATGTCATCAAATCTGGAGATAAGTCACCCAGGGAAAGCAGCACGGAGTGTGTTCATTGAAACGTGTGCTGTATGGGATGTGGCTCCATCTTGTTGAAACTACAAAGGCGCCCAGTGTTCCAGTTACGACGTCAGTTGTCAGGCAGGAAAAAAGTTTGTAACATTCCGTTGTAACGCCCAGAGATCGCCGTCACCGCAGCTATGAAAAAGTAAGGACCAGTGATACTTTCTACTGCAACCCTACGACGTTGGGGCTGTGTGGTGACCGTTGAAAGACTTCACGTGAATTTTGCGGAGCCCAATATCGAAAGTTCTGCTTATTTACAGAAATTTGCTTCGTCACTCGTTATCAGGCAGCTGTGAAATTCATGGCGAGTGTTAAACAACTGCAGCATTCTCTGACAACGCAGGGTTTTGTTTGCTACTGTTAATTTCTGTGCGACCTGCAGTTTATATGGCTGGAACTGCAAATTATTCTTCTCACACTTCTGTCCGACAAATTCATGATCCGCACAAACGACACGGACTTCTCTACAGAACCGTTCTCACATGTTCGTCATTTTCAGGTGTACGCACGTTTTCTGACGAAGTCGAGGTTTGTTTCGAACCGATCCCGTTTCAAGCTGCTAATGCACTGATAATTATTTTTGTGAAGGTGCAACTCCACGTTGCTGATTGTCACCAAAACCCCGAAGAAACTCGCGCTGGACAGCCACAATTGAATTGCTTGCAATAAACTGTTGACCGCATAAAATGCGCAGTTGCACATGCCAACGTTCCATGGCAATCTGAAACCAAGGCAATGCTAGACGCAATCACAGTGTTGTAAATCCGCACCAACCAACTACATACACAGTATTACCAAACTAAAAATGGGAAACGTTAAATGCCACATTCTGTATATAGATCTCATAAGTTTAATGAATCATATGTGATCTTGTTGCATTAGATTGAGCAACGCTGATAATGCATCAAAAGAAGTAACTCCGCCGCTCAAGAGTTAATTGCATTAAAAGCAAGCAGAGTACGGTCTGCAGAAAGGATACAAACAGTAGTAGCCTAAAACATGAATGAACATTGCAATATTTCAAATTTGTGATCTGCAATATGACCAGAAAAAAATGTTGGCTACGATGGTTATCATGCAAGAACTGACTGGCTTGCACATTTTAACATTGTTGTAGAAGTGGAACGTTTAATATGGCAAAATTTCAAACGAAGTGGATAATAAACAGCGAATGGAGTTGTAATGCAATAAAACAACTTATAATCACAAAACAGGAGGGAGTTTGCTAATCGGTACGTAAGATTAGTAAGCTTCTGAAAATGTAACCAGCAACAGTTTCAAAATGGAAGAAGCACACGGAATGGGTGAAGGACAAGGTTGTTGTAGGAACTCGGATTGTAGACAAAAGGTAAATTTTTCGGAATGTTATCGTTCCGTCCCGCAAACAAAGCCATTTCACACAAGACTGCCAGTAGGCATTGCCGCAGTCAGGAATGGGGAGGAATTTATGTACAGAAAGTAAAACCTATATTAAGTCAAAAGAATGTCTCTGATTGGATTAAATTTTGCGAGATAATGTTGGGAGAAGGATATACGGAAGATACGCCACAAAGCAGACTGAAGAACTCTATTCACAGATGGTACAAGGGAAGCGGTTTTTCTGAGGTTCTGGGACCTCTGGCTCGTATATAATGCTAGTCAGAACATTACAACTATGTATAGGCAATGATTAGGTCCTAATTGTTATATGTAAATGAGGTCTGGGTATGGGATAAAATAGACGGTCTAAATAAATTACAATGTGATTTCTAGAAGCGAATTCTGGAGGTGGGGGGGGGGATATCAAACTATGGAGAGATGGAATGCTGGGAAGATGCTGTCTACAGCAAAATAATTGTAATTAGATAGTGGCTAAAAATAATTAAAGAACAACTAACAACCATGAGGGCAATATGCTACACAATTAAACACATGCATTATCCAAAACGGTTGTACAGCGGGAGTTGTCAAAAATCGGTTTAAAGGACATTTAGCAGGGGGTATTTAAAACAAATATGGCGTATTGAAAAAAGTCCAAAGACGTCTGTTTGACATAAATCGGCAGGAAATAGAGGCGCGATGTATGCAGGTGTCCTCTCTGGACCTGCAGAGCGAAATTAAAATTAGATGGGGTAAAGAGATATATATCATGGAACTGGACATGAAACAGAAGTCGGGAATAGCATGACTTAGACTGGGAGGCTACAAGGTACGTAAGGTTGTTGATGAGGAAGGCAGGAGGATTTGGCCATTATGTGCGGAACCGGAAGATTGGGTGCACATTTTGGCTAAGTGTACACAGATAGGATAAAATTTCTCCCGGTTTCATTTTTGAATTCCAGTAGGGGGGTCTGGAATTTTGGGTTAATTGTAAGCAGATAAAACTGACTAAACCTGGGCGCTTTCTTAAATGAAATACTAGTTTTAGGGACCAGAAATTTCTATAAACATTATACATAAATAATACGAAAATTTACATGAATATCAGAATTATGACGTGTATGCCTGTTTCATTTGTATGTGTGTGTTCTTGTTAATGTTGGTGTTTTCTTTTGTAGGAATTAATTTCACATATTATATTACACAAGAGCATGAACGGTCTTGCGACCCTTGCGATTGTGAAGTGCAATATATGTAATTGAATATTAAATACATCAACATCTACTTACAGACGCATCACCTTTCAATCTCACCCAACTTGGAATCGAGTGGAATGATGTGAGAATTTTGTGTCTGCTATCTTCAGGTATGTTTTGAAAACAATGCATTCGAAAATGACATTCTTCCTTTATTCAATATGTTTACCATTGTGATTGATTACTCTTCTCCAGACACTCTGCATTTCTTAATAATATTTCTTTGTTACTTCTCGGAATTAATTTTTCCCTTTCCCATTATAGTATGCAATCTCTACTAACAAAATCTTCTGTACCTACATCACTGCAGTGAAACAAATGACATATGAAAACAAAATGATTAAGAGGAAACAGTATTGCCACTATACTAGGTACTGCCAACTTAAAACAATACTCTATTAAAGGAAATCGAGTCAATGACTTGATGCGTTTTAACATTGCATTATAAATCGAACTGTGTTGAGAAAATCAAGCTTGGGTTCCTTTTATCATAGTTTGATGCAGTTTGGCCTTTGAAAGGATAAAAGTGATAATTGCATTTTTGACTTAGTTCCTTTTAACATTGAAGGATTCAATTGTAGTGCTAATAAGGTTGCAATTGGAGATGAATTATTCAATAATGGAGCGAATTCTGAGAAGAGCTTTGAACTCAAAGAACAAGATTTACATATTCGTGTCACTTTTGCCAGCAGAAAGTCAGAATAGGGTTGAATAGCTACAATATCTTTGGACAGATGAGACACATTTCGAATTATATGGAGTCGGTCCTAGTGGTGTAGTGGTAACCATACTTGCCTTCTAAACTCATCGCGGGTTGAAACCCGGCCAGGATCGATGGATTTTTTCGTAAAAATCCTAAGTATGACTTCCTTCGGAAGGGAAGTAAAGCAGTGGGTCCCGTGTCGTACATTTACGGCACGAAAAAGAACCTCAAGCCTGAAAGAAGAGGCCTCTGATCAAAATTTGTCAGCCGTTTCACGCCTTGAATAGAATGGGACGCTGATGACCAGAGATGTTAAAGAGCGTCCGTAAATAAACAAATCAAATAAAGATGATGAGCACTCAGGGCCTCCCAAAACTGCTATGACCGACGAGATTGTGACAAATTTCACAATGTCGTACTGTATCATCGCCAATTGAAGAGGTACACGAGTTGGCTGACGTTGCAAAGATCTCGGTAGGCCGTGTTCACCACATTTTATATGAAGTTTTGTGTATGAGAAAGCTTTCCACTCGATGGGTGGCTCTTTTGTTAACAATGGAACCAAAAACGCATGAATGAACATTTCGCAAGAGTGTTTAGGTTTGTTTAAACGCAATTCCAGTGAGTTTTCCGACGTTTCACAGCATTAGAGAAACATGGTACATTACGCCAGAGTCGAAAGCGCAGTCTAAAGAGAAGGTGGCAACGGGTGAAAATGCACCAAAATAAGCAGAAACATTCCAACTACAGGAACAGTCTGGATCAGTTTTCTGGGATTCTCATGATGTGGTGCTCGCAGATTACCTCCAGAAGGGCAGAACCATCACCAGGGAGTATTACACTTCACTGCTGGATCAACTGAAAAGTGCTATTCAGGTCAAATGTCCTCATCTGGCGAAAAAGGAAGTTCTCTTTCATCACGATAATACGCCTTCACACACTTATGAAATTTTGCTGCAAAACTACATGACTTTCGTTTCAAAGGCTTCCACATTCGCCATATTCGCGCATTTGCCTCCCAGCGATTATTTTTTTGTTCCCAAACCTGAAGAAATTTCTGGACGAAGAGTCACATTAAATTATGAGGTTGAAACTCATAATTTATTTTTCACAGTTGGACAATCTTATTTTACTGAAAGTATTGAAAAGTGTATAAAAATGGTTGAACTAAATGTATTGATTTACAAGGTGCTTTGATTATAAATTATGTATTGTATCTAAAATGAACACGTCCAAAATAAGAAACTAAAATGAATTTATCTACGAGTTAGTAACGAATTTATTTTAAGACTTTAAAAATTATATGAAGGAAGCAGGTATTGTGTTAGATGTGAAGGTAATATATCTACAGATTATATAATTCAAAATTTGGACTTGAAACAGGGATGTAATGAGTTTGAAATTATTTCATTTATTTATACACCATATCCTAGATATGATTAAGAAATAAACATAGACATTGCCCAATTATTGGAAAGAAGAAAATACTAGGATTGCTTTTTGCGGATGATCTTATAACAGGGGCAGTAACTGTAATAGGATTACAACATGCCATTGATGAAATTTTTAGATATTGTGCATAAATAGTAACAAATCAAAGGTAATAGTATTTAAAAAGAGAACAAAATTAAGAAAAGATGAGAGATGGCTTATAAATAGAAACCCAATTGAGGTAGTGAAAGAAATTAATTATTTAGGGGTAAGATTTACATAATGGAAGGTGGGGTGTCCAGTTTAAAGGGGCATAAGTAAAAGGTAAATTAGCTATGAAACCTGTTAGAATAAGTTTGTATAAAGTTCCCATGTTGTCAATGAAATGGTTAGAAAGACTATGAGACTGTGGTTGAGTCGAAGATGGTGTATGCAGTGGAAATCTGCGGTGTGCCAAAAGGAAGGTCAAATATTGATGTAGGGCAAAGAATATTTTGTAGAGAGGTTCTGGGGTTACCAAAAAGTTCACCAAGGGGGGTAAGTGTGGTAGAATTAGGAACAGTAGGGAAGAAAAGTATAATAGTGGAAAGAATCTTAAAATGTTGGTATAGATGTTTGAAACTATCCTGAAAGAATGTCTTACATACCAAAGAGATGTACTGGGAAGAGAGTGTTGGCTTGAATAGGTGGAAAAATTACCAGAAGCAATTGGAATGGGAGATGTATGGCGGTTGACTGGAAATCGTGTTTATGGTTTTGGGAAGAAGCGAGAAAGAGGATAGAAGATATACTGGGCTAGCATAGAGGACAAAGTTCCGTAAATGTATGTAAAGTAGTTAAAAGAAATTGAGGAAGGGAGAAATATGTAGACATTTGTGATCAATTTGGAAAGCCAGGCTTTGCATGGATGCATACAGGGATATTTATTTAAAAGGTCTAAGGATATATTGTAAAGAAGGATGCATTATGTGTGGCAAAGTGGAAAGTCGGTTCGATTGTTAATTGAATGTGAAACAGTAAAAAGGAAAATGCGACAAATTACAATAAGAAATAGTGGCAACTAAAATGTTATCAGACCTTGATGACATACGAAATGGTGAAAATTAGTAATTCATTTTAGGGGTCCTTTACCATACATAAAACCTGGTGGTTGGGATATGGGAGGACCTCAGTTTTGATGCTGCTGAACTTTTGGAAATGTTGTGTTTATATACATTATGTTATGTAAATTATAAACTGATATTTGTAATATTGAACAACGAATAGTCCTACTACTGTTACGAAATTACACGATTACTTATTTGATCGTGTCTAGGCAACAAAAGTTAATCGTTACATCGCTTGTGTTCAAGGCGCGTTTTCGGTTTTATAAAGGTGTGTTTTGCGTTTTATAATAATATAACGATTAGGTTTGTTCCTTACAATATTTGTTTCTCTTGTTACCCGCAAACTTTCCTCAATCATATAAATATAAAGGATTATATACTCCCGGGTCTTAGAACACAACCAGAGGGAGCTCTACTTCTGTAACTAGATCTCTAAATAATTGTTTTATAAGGTTATGGTGGTTTCCATGCTGCTATACAATAACAGGCGGGTCGAAGATGAAATAGGCTTAACACATTCATAATACTGCAGCACGGATCATGAGGATTAATCCTTGTGATTGTTGATGGACATGAGATGATAACTTATTGTATTGTTTAGTCCGGTCGTTAACGCGTGTGCTAACAGATGTTCTGGGTCGAACGTATCGTACATTAAAGAGTTCGCCACAGTGAAAAGAATTTCGCGTTTGATTAGAATATTTATGCATGATATTAAATCGTTTTCCCAGGGCTTTAGGAAACAATTGAATAATGCTAATTTAAATCACATATCGCTGACCGGCATTTATCATCTACTTCCTGCGATACATGTCTTCTCAGACCTATAAGCCATAATATTTTCTAAGATTTATGATTACACAATACAGGCAGTGTTTGCAAGGCCTGCTATTGGTCGGTTACATCAATAGACGCTAGAAATGCAGTAATATTTTTGTAAACAGCATGTTGAAATTTTAACGAGTTACGGATTCCTGCGTTCCATTGAGCTTTTCCAGCATAATGTTAGTTAATACCACAGCTGGTGTCGGTATCTTTAATGTTGTTGCTCCTAATTACGGCGCGGAGTTAGTTTTCAATGAATCCATCTGATGTCGCAACTATCGCCGCAGCTAACATAGTTGTTTATCGAACAGCTGTTAGCGGTAGAGCTTGAAGATTCATAAATTAAAACGTTAACTGTAGCGAATGTGCTTATGCTTTTCAAAGCAGACATGGAATTCCACTGAAATAAAAGGCAGTTATGTAGAACATCAAGCTAATTATGATGAGTAAATCATGTTTTTTTACTCTGATTGTCGGGTTTGATTATTTATTGATGGTTTCTAAATTACGATCAACCTTTTTTAAACATTACATTGTTACATTATTTTCCCCTCTAAATCTCAATTTTATCTTTAACTGAGAAAGCAGAGCAACGTTTCTGAATTATAAACTCTCTGATATAAAAAATATAGGTTAAGGAGCTGGTAAGCATAGCTTAGTTTTATAATTTCCATAAATGAAGATCTCGTATATGTGTTTTCCGCGCTTTACAGCAGTTTTACCATATAATACCCGTTTCCAGATAATCAAATAGGAGGAAAGAGAGAAAAATATCGCTATCAGTGGTGTCTGCAAACATCATATATAAATAAGATATTACTCAAGAACAAATTTCCCTACAAAAATACCGCCTCTATTTGTTAATTTCTCTGTATTCATTTTCTGGCAGCGTCTTAGCACATACGAACACCTAACATTTTTTTAATAGTGTTTAACCTCCGTTTTTACTACTGAGGCACCACAGGCGGTGGCCACTGATGATACATGAGATGAAATTATATATTGGGAAAGGATTTTTTTAAGAAAGAAAACGTTCCAGCCCTAAGTTTAGGTACCTCCCAGGCATTTGCCATTTATGAGGTCTGAGGAAAACCTGGAAAAAATCTCAGTTAGGGAGGATGGTCCTGAACCCGAGACTTCCCACTCACGAGTCCGCGCCTTAACGACCTCGCGCACCCGTGGCGGTCCAGCAGCCTAACATAACTGAAATAATAATGATGATGATGATGATGATGATAATGATGATGATAATAATAATAATAACAACAACAATAAATAAAGGGAAGATCGCGCGACTTGTTTTAGTACCAGTATTAATTACATTTTTGGTGGAACCCATTTCAGAGATTTTTAAAATTTTACAGTAGCAAAAAAAGCATGAACTTGGAACTTTTTGGGGTCATTTAGTTAAATTATTCAAAGGAATTTGAGTCAGCGTTAAAATCTGCTATGAAATAAATAATTTACTAAAATGCGAAAGTTTCTAATGGAGGATGAAATTTTAGGTTCAGTATCTGTCACAGAAATTGCCTTTTCATCATTGCATGTGTTTGAATTTTTTTTGTATTTGACATTTCTCATTTTATTTACAATGTTCTTGGCTCTCTTTCGTAGAGGACGATGATCATTAGTACGATTCATATTTAGGACACTATAAAGAAATACTGGCAACAGAAATGTTTTGCTTCTACTCACCTAATATATGCAACCTAACCTAACTTATTTATTTATACTTACGAATTAAATATTTATATAGAGGGATAATTTATATGCTAACTATAATATTTAAAATTTGTAATGCGTACTACTTCTTTTTAGGAGAAAACACAACACTTCTATGCACAAATCCAAATCAATATCACCGAAACAGAAAGAATCGGATCTCTTTCGTAAATTTTTCACTCGTCTGCGATTCACAGCCTTCGGCTGTTTTCAGGTTAGCAAAACTACAGATTATAAATTTCTACGACCTTTAGAAATATCAAAGTCCGCGAAATTTGAACCAGTAAATACAGAATTACTTACTAATTACTTATTAGTGAAAGTGACAGTACTCTTGAGTACTTGGCTTTAGATAGGGGACGCCTACTTGCGCTCGGCCCTTTAAATGACCGTGTTATGACCTAAATGTGCGACGAATTCGGAAAATTAAAGCGTCATATGAAAATAGAAACTTTATACATAATGAAATATTAAAAACCTAAAAAAAATTTTTTTCTTCGATTTTTGACTAAACTTTCACCGGTGCAATGCTTAAAAAAGGTTCAAATATGGAATTGCTACAGATATATACAAACCGACTTTCAGCCTCCATTTTCCAACTCTTAACAATTTTACTGTTAAACACAAGGGAAAGGCAATGTTAACTGATGAAACAGACTTTTTTTGTTAATTTGAACGATTAAGTAGTGTAGCAGCTTGTTATCTTTTAGCATCTGTTTATGAAACGAGTCCTATGTATTGTATTTGCTAAGGGAAGATCTCGTAGGATGATAATGTTTTAAGTCGATAACAGCTTCGATCAGTAATACTAATGAACGCCATAGTATAATAGCCCCAAAACACGAAGATACTTCTTTGTCATTGGTGAATACAATAATGACAATTTTAGCTACACTTTAAAAATATATTTAGGATAATAGGTTAAGAACATATATTATTCTTTGTACATGTATCTACATGTAGGCTGAAAGAAGGCGCGATTTAACTTATGTAAAATAAAAATATCATATTATACTATGACTATTTCATTCATGTGACGTAATCTTAAAATTGACCAATAAAACGAAACAAAAATTTGAATTTTGACCAATCACAGACGGATTATGGAGTGAAATTAATGAAAAAAAATATCAAATTCGTTTTAATAATTACGCGACTGCATTTGTCTTGTGGTCAGTGTAGCCAACTCTATACATCCACTATATAATTCCTGAACACGCATCACTGACCACTTTTGCTAGAGCCGGTGGTGAACTATTGATAGCAACAAAAGCATAGAGAATCGACAATCATAATCCAAAGGAGGGTTCTTACAAGCGTTTTGGTGATGCATCAAATGTGCAAATTAATCATATCATTAGGAATTCCAAACCACAGAATACAAAGAAAAATAAAGAGACATTGTATGTTACCTTTTTTTTATCAATTCGTATTAGAAAATCGAACGTGGCGATTGAAATAGTCGATTTTTTTCCATTTCAGTCTCGCAGTTTCTGAATAGAAGTATATCATTTTATACAAGTGTTAATATTCTGTGCGCGAATTTCAAATATGTATCACTTTTATTCTTATTCTATTCATGAAATAGT